>VZRZ01008881.1:403786-539396 GCA_013398175.1 Climacteris rufus | reverse complement strand
AAATTGGAGGGTTTCCAAATTAAAAAATAAATTTTTTTTTTTTTTTTTTTTTTAGGACTGTAGGGAAACCCCTCCTTCCCTTAAAGAGCCAGTGTCGTCTACTGGAAGACCTTTTCCTTTTAAAACAGCAAATAATAACTACAATAAATGTGCAAGTTTGGAGAATGGCTCTGCTGCTGGAGCTGCCTCTTTTCTGAGCAGTGAACTGTGAGCTTTTAAATGAACTGAGAATTATTAAAATAATGTGATGCTTCCATTGTAATCCACTACATTTTCCTCCCTTCAAAAATCTTCCTATTACAAACAAATGAACAACAAAATTCTGTCAAAATAGGTCATAAATTTTAAGTTTCTTCTCTGATTTGTTTCTCATACGGGACATTTCTCATGTGTCTGTAACTGCCCTTTCTGTGCAGAAAGGTGCCATGGTGTGGTGGCTCAGGTGTTGGCTTGAACCAAGAAAACCTGGGTGCTCTTCCCACTGGTTTCCCAGCTATTGCATCAAAGAAATGGCAGCAACAAAACAAAAAAAATGACGACACTCTGTGCTGAAAAAAATCAGGATAGAAATTAATTTTCTCCTCCTTGATACCAAGCTTTTCTTCAACGCTTACCCTAATGCCTTTGCTGCAAGGAGGGGTGGAGGTGTCATGCTTGTAGCAAGGCTGTGTCAAGGCAGAGCTTTGTGTTTTTTTCAGAGCTGTTTTAATCTGTTCTGGAAGTCTGTTCCTTGACAGACAGAATCTAATCACACTGCTCTCTGCACGAGTGGTTTAGACAATTCCTCTGTATCTTTTAACACAGAAATCTCCTTGCACTTACTCTGCCTAGCAGTGGTGTAGGTAGCATGGTGGAAGATGCAGCAGGAGGAGCAGCCTCCTCCTACCTGCCATCCATGCCTGCTAAGCTACGTTATTTTCCCCTTTTCTATGTTTAAAACTTGTTTTTTGGTGGTTTGCAGATATTTTTCTTGCTTCCCACATAAATTCCAACAGTATGACCAGATGTCTAGTTCGTTTCTCTTAACACCCTTTAGAGCCCTAATCTGAAATGGTAACACCAGCCACAAAAGGATCATATGCTCGTTGTGCAAATTATCTCAAGCTGATAGCCAAAATATTATCTCACGCTGGCCTAGATGTTACAATGCTTGCAGCTAAAATGCCCCCTCAGGATCCTGGGCAGAAGTCTCTGGGCTTTTTGATGTTCTCTGAGATGGGCAAGGACAAGCCTCTGCATTTCCCCATGTAGGAAATATGTTGTTGGAGAACAGGGTACTGTAATCCCAGAAGTATATTTCTTGGTTGTACCTTCACCCAGAGGGGTGCAGACACCAGCCATAGAAGCTGTTCCTAAAGAGGAAGGCTTCATATAGGTGGTTTTTAGGAGGCAGAAGATGGTGATGTTGGTATTGTCCCAGCTGAAAATTTTGCTGTATGTGGAAATCCTGCCACCTTCAGTGGCCATTGGCAGTGGGAGCAGAACAGTCCAGGACTCACAGGCAGTGACTACATATGCAGAGCAAAAGGTTTATGTCCTGAAAATCTGAGTTTTTAATTCACCTTGATAAACTCTTGGAAGCTGGGTGCTTGGCTGTGGCTATGAAATATGTATTGTGTACCCACCACTGTCCTGCTTATCTTCCTTTTTTTTTTTTTTGATTTGTTTTTTGCTATTTATAATGCTTTTAACTTCATCAGAATTTCTGAGATTCACAGTTGGAAAGTGCTGCTTAAAAATCGAGGGTTTTTTTTGATACTTGATTATTTTTTTTTCCCAAGGCCTGGGTGAGATTGGAAGTTTGAGTTTGTGTGCCAGAGTCATATTATTGTTTTCTTTTGTTTTCCTAACCACTTCCACATGCAATCAAGTTTTATTGCCAGCTGCTCTCCATGGTTTGTCTCTTGGGTGTGTAGGCTCCTGTTTGTTGTTAAATTCATAACAATTGGTTATTTAATTTTTTTCAAATGTTAATTTATCAGGTTTGGATTTCCACCAGTTGTCTTTACCCAGCCAGAGGTGGGCAATGGAGTAAGCACTGATGTGTAAGTAGGACTCATCAGAACCTCAAATTCCTGTAGAGGGAGAAATGGGCAAGTTTATCACCACTCTTGCATCCTTTCTGCGTTAAAATTAAGTATCTTGAAATTTTTCACTTCCCACAGAGCAGGAATATGTAATTTCATTTAATTAATGAAAGAAATATTTTAATTTCACAGTTTCAAATGGGAAAGGACAGGGCTCCCCATGATGATCACAGCAGGGAGCCCATGAGCCCAGACATGCTGCTCACCAGGGAGGCTTCCAGGGAGGCCAGCGAGTTAGCAGGAAACCAGCCAGGTTTCCCTAGGAAGTGTGCTGCTTGCTGCTAGAAGATTGGATTCAATCAATCTGTTCCTGCAGAATATATATGCATATTTTCCAGGAACTGGCATTTTCCTATGGAAAAAAAGGTATTGCTGAGTTAAAATTGGAGATTAGTGAGCATGCTTTTCTAGCTGCATTGGTGAGAAAGGCACATGTACTTTGTAAATATATGTAAATATATGACAATCTCACACACAGGCAGCCATACCAGACCTCTAAAATGGGGCCTGTGGATGACTAAAAGTCTCCTTAAGGATTTTTGTATTGTTATCTCTCAACCTAAAGCTAGCACTGAAATGAGCAGATCATCAGGATACTTCTCCACCTTGCAGGGAAAGGCTGTGTGGAAATGAGCCACCATAAAAAGCAAAAGAAAAAGCCAAAGCCAGTTATAGTGTGAACATCTGTACCCTCTTCAACTTTGCATATTCAGTGTGATAGCTGTGAGTCCTGTGCATTTTTTTCCCTGTGAAATTTAATCTGTTGAAACAACCTTCTGATGGTGGGCTTGACCCCACGATACCAATAGCGGGAAGACTTGAGGAATTGCTCTGGATTTAAGCATCAGTTATTGGTCCCAGCTCACAGAGTCCTGAGCACTGGCTGCACTTCCAGCAGCCTGAGGGCTGTGCAGTGCCCAGAGACCTGGCAATGTTTCGGTGGCCAGGCTGCTGTGGGGACAGCACGGGCAGCCTCTGCTGGTGCCACCTCAGGAGGGACACAGTGGTGGTGAAAGGAAGGAGTGAGGGTAGTGTGGGCCATGGTCAGCCCCTCAAGAACTCCCACTGGGTATTCCAGAGGATGGCACATGGGAGGGCTTAAGGAAATCAGGACAGAAACAGTGTCTGGCCCCAGGCAGCGGACAACAGCTGAAGCAATTTCTCCTGTCCTGGCAGGTATAATGGACTGTGGGTTCAAGGTACTGTTCAGTGTCTGGGAATCTAAACATCAATTAAAAAAAAGAACTTTTTCACACAGGCTGTTAAACAGAGATGAACTCTTGCAGAGGTTCGTATATAGAGACCTTTCTACCCTGTACTTCCTCAGAAGAACCTCTGTGGGAACAAAAATGTGCGTCAAGGCAGGAAAGGGTTTAACTACTGAGTGAGCTCTGGAGATCCTGCAGCATTTCCTACCCTTACCCTCAAGATCTTGCCCTGTTACTGTGGCTGTAGGCTTTTCTAGAGGGAAACTGGATTTACAAGGGGCCACACACCCAGTGCTTCCAGCTCCATTTCACAGGGAGGGAAGAGGAGCTGTGGTGGGGTATAAAGGCTCTGCTTGGTAAGGCAAATGTGGGTGGGAGGAGTAAGACTGGAGCTCTAATTCTCTATGTGTGGAAGTGATGAGGAGACTGATCCCCTGGGAAGACAGAGCACTGTCACTGCCTGATGTGAAGGTTTTATTTTTTCACAACTGCGTGAAATCAGCTGGTTTCTAGATGCAGGAAATGAAAGACTCTTTGACTTTCTGAATTTTTACACATGTAAAGCTGTTGCACTCATTGTCCTGGCTGAAAAGAGCCGTGTTTACTCCTCAGCTGGAACTTGGTTTGTATTTCAGTTGAAACACATCTTCTTTGGAAATTCCTTGTCCCATAGCACTGAGTCCCACCAGTGACTCAGTGCTGACTCAGAAGAGAAAGTTCCATTCACTGAATCAGCCACAGAGCTGTGGGACAGGGCAAGGTTTGCCTTGGCTGTCTCCATCAAAACAGTGATCAGACATGCAGATCTACTCAGCTTGCTAGGTGGGATGAGATCACAGCTCAGGAGGCTGAAGTCACATCAGAACGTATTTGTAATGAGAAAAAAAAAAAGATGTTTTCATTGACTTGCTTGTTTGTCCAGGATGTAGAAGGAGGTGTGATGCAGGGCACTCAAATTTACAGCTCTCTGGATGCTTCTTTCAGAATTTTCTAAAGGGAAATCATCATTCACAGTTCAGAAATGAGAAGACAAAGGTACACTTTGGGGTCTTTTAATCGAACTGTAATGCTAATATTCTGTATGAGTCAGATTCTCTTTTCCCTGCATGAGTCTCCTTCACAATGATGGCTTTTGACTTTGTGGACTTGTTTATTTTTTTAAATTACCATTACATCAGGTGCAGTGCTTCTCATAGGGAGTAGTGGAAGATGCTAAAAGTTACTGCATGATTATGTAAGAGTTGGTGTATTACCTTGCTAAAATAAAAGTCATTTAATGAATTATATGGAATGATACCAAAAAAGGTAGTTTGAAGTTGAAACTTCACAAAGAAATTTTGTCAGATCTGTTATTCTGCAAAATAACTCCTGTGATTTCAGCAAAAGTAATTGAATATTTGATCCCTGTGTATTTAATGCTATGATAAATTTTGCACTGGGACACTGCTGACCCTGTCATCCATCTGTTCTTGGTAGTGGGCTGCCACACAGTGGCCTCCTGCATAAACCTGGAGAATGGGAGGAGGAAGGAAGGATGTCAAACTGATAACAAGAATGAGCAAACACAAAAGTCATGACTCAATTTATGGTATCTCTGTTAATTCCTTGCTGGCTGGGGAAGCAGAACTTTATTTTGTACAATCCAAACCACAAGAAACAAATGTGAGGACTCGGTAAAAAAAGGTAGGAAACCCCTCAGTTAACAAGAAGTTATGTCAAGAAATTTATAAAGGAGTTTGTATGAAAGTAGAAGATTTTTCTCTGATTTACTAGTATCTGCTTTCTTTTCTTTGCTACCTCCTCTTTTCTCCCTAGATACAGACAACAGAGGTGGGAATGGGGTCTACTTCATGCATTAGAACCCTGCCTGGATTATTACTTTTTAACTGTGATAAAATGCATGTTTTTTGCTGCCCTCTAGGTTGAGATTTTGACAGCCTTTACTCCCCTTTGTCTGCCTCATTCCTGTAAGCAGGTGATCCACTGCAGGTGGAGACTCCAGCTTTGGTCTGGTTTGTACACAACTGCCCCTGGCAGTTCATTCCTGTGAAAAATTATCTCAGACTATAGAAAATCTGACAGTGTGTGGCAGTCTGATTTTCTGATGTACCAAATACACTCTTCAGACCATCAGAAACCCTTAAATGAAAGATGGGATTTAGGAATTTTGGACTTCAGTGGTGTATGTGCCTCCAGTCAGACAGGGTGTGTTGGTTATGGTGCTTTGGTCATGAATTAATGCCAAGGAAGGAAACAGAAAGGTAGGAAAACAAACTCTGTCTGTAAGAAAAGACTACTTAAATCTTAAAAATACTTTAATGTGATTGTAAGATTTAGATCTATTATTTCATTTTATTAGATATATTTTTTAATGTAATTATCTATGATGGAAATGTTCAGTACCTGCTTGTTCTAAGAATAAGCATCCTGTGCACTTTGTCAGAGTGTGGAGTCTGATGTTGTGTACTGTAAGTGGATGTGAAATATATTTCTGTAAAAGCTCTAGGATCTTAATTTTAACACCTGCATGTTAGTGCTGTTAGTGGTGAGTGTTTACTTGGTGAAATTATTGCTTGCTTTGTCATTGTGCTTGTAAGGCTGGTTTAGTTTTGTCATAAATTCCAGTGCAGGCGGTGACTGAGGCAGTTGTTGCAGGCAAAACTGTCCCTACTTGGGGAGTTTTTATTTGATCTAATTTACTGCCAATTAACACAAACTGCTGATCACCTCGGTTCTGGTGCTGAAAAAAAAAGAAGGACAAAACTCAAATCAAATAACCAAATAAAATCAAATAACTCAAATAATCAAAGTATTTGTAATGAGACAAATAAAATCAAATCAATCAAATAATCAAATATGTCACGATGTCACTTTGGTAGACAACCTTCCTGCCCCTTCCCCTGGCTCAGCAGAAGCTGGATCAGCACTCACAGGAGCAAAAGCCTGGATGTAACAAATGAGAGCTGGATCTGAAAGTGCTGTAAAGGGATGTGGTGGGGCTCCAGCTTTCCTGGATGTGTATTTTCAATAAAAGCAACCACTTTCTGCAGTCTAATAGATGTCTCTTAATGGTTTGTTTGTCTGAGAAATGGAGAACAGGTTAATTTTAAAAGGAAAAGTCCATACTGGGCAAGTATGCACACTCAGGATCCCAAAAGGAAGTATACAGAGGAAACCAAATTCCATATTCAGCTCAGTGAGGTTTTTAGGGGCCCTCCTCACAAAAATCCCGATGCAATTGGCCGGAAAAGAGTTTGTCAGAAAAATCTGATGAATTTTTAATGTGGAAATATGCCCATGTGGTATCTTTTTCAAGCTATTTCACAAAGAATTAAAAAAATATATATTTCCATTTTGGAAAACGTTTCAAAAGAATAAGATGGTGAAAAAAGAAACAGCAGATTTTGTTTGAAATTTGATTTCATCTTTTATATATGTTCTGTTGGTAAAAATGTGATGAAACTTTCAGCACAGAGAAAGAAGTTTTAAGTAGAAAGAAGAGTAAAGCCTTCAGTGAGTATTGGATCACTACTGTCATGAATAATTTTCAAAACTGAATAAAAAATTAGATGTTTTATGAATTAATGGGAGTAGTTATTCTCAATTTCTGAATAACTGAAATAATAATTTCCTGTATTTCAATTCATTAAATATCATAAGAACGCTGTATGTGAATTTAAAGTGATACAGAAAAAAAAAGTTACACAGTAAAAGAAAGCAGAATAGAAGTTTTTTAAAATAGTTCAAAATTCCTAATTATTCACTTTTAAAGAAACAAACTTCAGAGTTTTTATTCCATGGGAAAGTTTGGAAGTCCTCTTTTCCTTTACATTTTAGAGTAAAACTTCATTGAAAAATATGGAATTTCCCATGAAATAAATTCTAGGTTTTGAGAAACTTCAGCTCAGAATTTAAAGAAGAGTCACCAAAGAGTTTAGTTTCCTACTGGAGAATGGGAATTGAGTCCTGAAATTCTGGGCACTAATAGGAGAATTCTTGTCTGGCTGAAAAAGGAGGAAAGTGCCATCACTGGGAACTGGAGCATCCCTGGAGGTATCCCTCAATGTGCCTTCTGAGATGCTCAGGCCATTGTTCAGGTTTGCAGCCCCGAATTTTTGGTGGGGTGTTTGGGGCAAATGGAGGTTATGACACCCATGCTGAAATCCTACTGGCTTGAGAGAGGCTGTTTGTGTGGGAACACCTCTATCCCAGCTGATTTAGGGCCCTCATCTTCTCCTGCCATGGCATCTCCTTGCAGCTTTGGCAAATGCCTGCCAGATGTGTCCTGAGTGCTTGGGATCCTTCCTTGGTGGAGGGAGAGGACCCCAAGTGGCTTCTGGATATTTCCCCAGCCCTGCCTTTCACAGTTTTGTTGCCCAGACGTGGTGCCACAGTGAGCAGGCAATCTGAGACCTTTCCATGCTCTGTTGTTCTGTGGTACCTGCAGCTGAGTTTGACTGGCTGTGGGCTCCTGCCAGTCCTGTGTTGCCATGTTTCTGTTGGAAATGTGTTCCTTCAGACTGGATCTTCATCAGTGTTCTGGGCTGTTGCTCCAGTCCTGCTCACTCCTTCTCCCCCAGGAGTTTTCCCCCAGGATGCAGAGGTTTCTCCTTTGTATGTGGTCTCTGGCAGAATCTGCTATCAGTGGTTTCCCTTCTTTCAGCAAACTGCCTCCAGGAGCTGAGGTATGAGACTGACTAGAACACAAACCACAGAAAAATAACCTGTGGCTTAATGCAAACACAGAGCTGAAGTGGTGGTGGCTGTGAGGGGGCTGTTGCATTCATAGGGCAGGTTAGAAAAACAGGGAGAGCAGTGCCATTGCAAACAGTGTCAGTGTGCCTGGGCTGGTGGAGGGAAGGTTGCTGCTTACAGGCTCCTGGAGAGGGAATAGAATTACACAGGAGCTCAGATTGTTTCCCCTGTATCTCCTGCAATTTAGGTAAATGCTAACTAAAGCTATTTTGCAGTCGGATGAACACTTGTATTCCTGGCTGAAAAGACTGAGAAGCAGATGCTCTCTGCTCCACTGAGATGTGCTGGTTGCAGTGTGGGTACAGTCCTGATCTTCAGTAGATTAAGAAAACTGATTTTATTTGCAGCATAGCAAAGCAGGGACTGTCATGAAATCAATTGCAGTAAAGGAATACTACAAATTCTGCCTCTGTGGTCCTGCCTTTCCTTATAATCTGCCCTTCCAGAGCTGCTATTCAGTAAGTTCAGGTCTGAGGAAGTCCCTTGCTTTGTAAGCTTCCTTGCTCTCCTCTTCCTATCATTCATATAATGGCTTTTTATGACACCCAGCTTCTTCCTTCAACTGGAAATAAGGCTATTCTAAATGTAATTTTGAGAAATACAGGTTAAGAAATCTTAGCTGACACCACAATGTAGCATGCATTCAGTGTTCACAGTACTTGGTGTGTCACAAAATATTCCTTTGGGGAATTTTACTCCCTCTAACTGATGGCTGTGTTGATGTCCCAACCCATTTGCCAACAGTCAGGCTGATTTAATTAATTTAGAAAGCAGGGGAGCACTGGAGAAGTAGTATGTCAAACCAAGCAAAAGTAAAAGTGCAGCTTCAAACTATATACAACATCTCTAAAGATCTACATCATAGGTAGTGGCTTTTCACAATCCTTGTGAATTCAGAAGTGTTGGCAGGTGAGGTTTAGCCTGTTCAAATTGAAGAAGCAATACTACCTAATTTGCTTAGCTTGAGAAATTCCTGAAAGAATGATTTTAAGTGTTAATAATGATCTTGGATTATTTTGTTTCTATAAAGAACATCCTGCTGAGATGGTGCTACCCTTTGTAGAGCTAGTTTTTATGATAATACCAGTATTTTTTACAGCATGTTACTCCCATGTCCCTCTTTTCCCCCAAGAAACCTGTGCCTGATTTAATGCAGAGGATGGCTCAGAGAAATGCACTCAGGGTCTCTCAGCAGTGTACAAAATGGAGTTAAGGACAATCTTTTAAGAGATAAAGGTATAAGACAAGACCCATTTTAATTGGCTGGATGTCATTATGGGTGCAAACACCCAAGGAGTCCCAATTGAATTAAGTGAATCACCTCACCACACCTTTTGATTTAAAGCCTTAATGCTCATCACTTCTGGCTTGGTCCCCATCCACCACCTCCTTTAAAGACTGCAGAGCAAAGTTGACCCAGCCAGCAGTGATGGCAACCCATGGCTTTTTCCTGGACAGGTCTTCCAAACCTAAGGAATTACAGGCAATTAGGAAAATGTGTAGTTAGGAAGAAAGTATTTTTTAAAAAATTTTTTTTTTTTGCTAGAAAATGTATTTGTTTGAAGTTACTCAAATCTCTTCTATTTTGCTGTGAGTTATTATTGCAACATGTTATGTCCTTTGGAGTGTGATCCAACAGTCTGAGAAGGGAATAGAAGAGTGATTTGAATGGCATAATGAAAACAAAACTCTCTTTAAGAGCCAGTATAGGGGGTCTTTCAGCAGGACTTCTTCTGGACTCCCTGCAAGGATGGTCCTGCCCCAGGGAGAAAATGTAGCTGAATATGATTATGCAAAAGAGTAAGTGATTTCCACCTTTGATCACTGGCTGATCATAAAATGCTGAAAAATTTATCAAAAGGAGTGGTAACAGTGGTTTTAAGACTGCAGTTTTACAATTGGTGAGAACCATATCCTGTCAAAACACAATGCATCTTTATTTTTTTCCTTCCTTAACCAAGGAATGCAACGTGTTTGACAGCTCACAGGCTGAATGGATTTGCCTTGCATGAGTTAAAAATAAACATATGTGGGGTGTGGAGGTGGTGCTGGTTCTACTTAATTTGTGCAAGGTTAAAAGCAGGTGTTTGGGAACTTATTTGCTGTCATTTAGAATGGGTTACAGTGAGGTCTTGGATAAGAAATTGTGAGAAAGAAAGTTGTACTTCTTTGAATTAATCCCTCATAAATAGGTGCAACCAGAGGGGTTAAATAAAGGCTAGGATTTATTTGCGTAGGAAAGTAAATTATACATGTTAGTATCTATAAAAGAAGAGCAGAAGAGCTGTGTGGCAGTGAAAATGTGAGACGTTTCTGCAAAAGGCTATTTTTTACTTTTGTACAAATATGGCACAGTGTTGACAGCACTCATGACATCATGTGATGTATATGATGTCAGCAACTTGGTGTCATGTGGTGATGTATTTTAACTTGCATTTCAACAGGAAGAAGACAAACTCTTGGGTTTTCTTTAAAATGTGAAACATAAGGGCTCCAAATTAAATAGCAAATAAAAATAGCCCACACTCCCCACCAGACTGTCCTGCTCCCACTAGGGGAAGCTGCTCTCCATCATCCAGCACAGGGAGGCAGATGTAAGTGCAAAGGAAGGGATGTTCTTCTCTCTGCTTTGTGCTGAGACCATTTCTCTGGATTTAATGACATTTCTGCTTCTCCTGAGCAGGGAGATCAGAACTGGGGCCCCAGTACCCAGCTGTAAAATGGCAACATGCAGAGGAAGCTGCAGCCTGATTGCTTGTAGTTAATCCATGTAGTAATTCTGTTTCTTAGACATTTATCTATTCTGCAGTACTGACTAGGGTGATAATGTGAGGGAAAAAAAGCACCCCTTGGGTAAGAAAGTGAATTTTTGCATTTCACACTGCTTCTGAAGAGCTTCCTGGTGCTCTGCTGGCAGCAGAATGATAATTTTCCACTCTGCTACTTCTCAATGTAAGACTAAAAATTCTGTTAATGGTGAGCTGCTGTGTTAATTAGTTAATCATTTAGTTGTTTCTAATAGCTGTTTCTGCTAGTGTAAGTAAAGAGAAATAGATCTAGTTATGCATATTTGTTTACAAATCTGGAAGAGAGGAGGGTTTATACCTGGATGTATTTTTCTAATTGGATAGATTTTCTAAGAACCTGATTTACAGAGAAAAGATATTGACAACAGACTGTAAACTTTTTCCTTTGGGGAACTCAAAATCACTAATTACTCTTCAATCCCGCCTCTTAATTTTTTATTTTTATTGGCCATTTTTTTTGAAGAGAACATAAAATAACTCAAGTATGCTGTGCTTTCATGGTTCTAACTGATTATAGTTCTGCACTTAATTAATAAAAAATGATGCTAAATAACTCTAACTGTTCAGCATTCATTGAAAAAAAATCCTGGAAATAATGTAGGCCAGATGAGAGAGATGGGGAATTGAAACTCTGAGAAGTGTCCTGGTGGGGCAGCTGCTATGCCAGAAGCCGTGTTCTAGAACCCCATATATGCTTTTTACAGGCTATTTATTTGGTAAGTAGAAAATTTTAAAAGGAAAAGTCTGTACTGAGGAAGTTAAAGTCTGATCTTACATCCCTATCGTGTGTGACAAATTCATATTTTAGTCTTCGAAATTTGACTGATCTTTCAAGTTGTTTCACAAATGAGTAGCTTGAATTTGTGGTGGCAAGGGAATTCCTGTGGAGTTCAGGTGATCCCCGCAGGTTTTGTGATCCTCATGAGGGGATACAGAACAGCTGGATGCTAAAGAAGCACAAAAAAGTAGGTATGTAGCTAAGGATTTTTATAGATTGTAGGTAGAGGAGTAATGTTGGGTTTTTAAAAATACTGAATGTATCTCGAGTACCTCAGTTACTACCTGGTGCTGAACAGTTCTATAGCATCACAGCACAACACAGGTGTTACAAGAAAAAAAATCACCAAAGCACACTCCACCTTCCTTCAGTATTTTAAATTTCACCATTGGGTTTTTTCTTAAGGTTCTATTGAGCTGAGCTGTAGCTGTGAACAGCAGGTGTAATTAAGCTATGCCTGAAGCATATTCTGGCTCCAGATACAGGCTACATTCAATAAATTCACAATGCATTCTTGAAGTAAATGATAAGATTTCTAGAGTCTACCTGCTGAAAAAATGCATTATGCATTGCCAGCCAGCAATACCAGCCAGATTTATGCTGTTCATATCCTGCTTTGTTTGTCTTACTTGTGACTTTATTGCTTTACAGAGTAAATTGCAGATGTCTGAAATTTAAAAAACCTCTCAAATGCCTATTGAGAAAATTTAAGATACAAACCAACACAAGTGGGCAGTTTAGCATTTCACTCCTGTTATATCATTGAATAAAACCATTTTGAGCCTGTAAAGAAATGAGGCAGTCTGAAGGCAGAGAATAGCTTGTGTTTATACTGTGGGAGCATTGGAGAAACTGCCTGTTCCCGAATTCAGGGTACAAATTGTTTTGCAGCTAAGGGTCAAGAAGAAAATACCCTCTTTTTCCCCTCTCCATATCCTGCAGGATGCTATAGAACAATTAAGTTCATTGGGGATGGGGGAGGCAGGATTGATCCTCTCACGGAAACATCTGGAATTAGTAAACATCTGAGGCAGGAGACCCTCTTACAACAGAATATGAAGGATTTCCACAATGGAACAAACCAGCTTTTATTCTTTCCTTTCTCCTGTTCTCAGCTCTTTGTTAAGTGACAGATTTCAAGACCTGAAACACAGAAAAATTGTGTCTGTCCTTAAGGGGGAGATAGGAAGTAAGAACTTCAGCCAAAATGAACATTATAGACCAGACAAAGGATTTGCTTATTCAGGATGGGATGAAAGAAGAAAATGCCTCTTATGGCATGAGACCATTTGAACCTTCAGATACCTGGGAATAACATTGGTAATGGCAAAATACAGGGGAAGTTTCTTCTAGAGAGTAGAAAAGCAGGGGAAGGAGGGAAGAGGTTGATTTGTCTCAGAAAGACATTTCCCCAAACACAAGTTAAAAATTACGAATAAATGGTAGATACTTGCTGCTGACTTGGAACTAACACTTCTTTTAGTCTTTGTTTCTCTGTCATGGTTTTCAAAATGCATGTAACAGATATGTATTCAAAAGTGCTATTTTTTACAGACCTTCATATTTCCCTGCTGAGAACTTACTTTAGAGCAGAAAACCTGAAACTTCCTGAGTCTCAGGCAAAGAGGAGCCATGTCTGATAAACTCCCCTGGAGTTGTAATTTTGCATGGTTTATTTGGCTTGTGCTTATTAAGATTTCTGTGTGGTTTTCTGATGAGTCCAAACAGAAGAGGCTGATTCTGTGGTAACACTCTCTTCCAGCAGAGAGTAATCAGTCTTTGTACAGATACACCAATATGATAACTTTTCTGCAAGGAAATAATTTGTCTTGATGTTTTTGCATCAAGGTTAAGTGGGAGGAAGCAAACCCAGTCTGTCTCAGCTGATGTTTTGGACTGACTGAAACCTGCCTACCAGACTTGATTATTTTATTAAATGTGACTTGTGTGGTATATACTATACCATTAAGCTTCCTGCCTATCTCCTGCCAAAGGCAATTTCAACTAGAGCACTTTATTTCCAGGACTTCACCCCCTCAACCTTCTCTTTAATGTATCTGTATTTGACAATGGTATTATTTTTTAAATATGTGCATGTGTTTAGCACAAACTAAACCAAAACTGGCTGTGCTGGAGAAGTGAGAGCTCTCTTTAGGCATCTACTAAAATCCCTTTCTTACCCCAAGAAGTTATGAATTTTTTTTTCTGCTGAAACTCACAGTGTGTAGCATCAGTGGCAAATTGACTAGATTTACTCTAGGTTTGTTAAGTAATATTTTGTTTCTATTGAAATTGTAATGTTGGATGCAACCTGATTCTTTCTAAATTACCCTGTTCTCCGACTTCTATCAGCATGTTTAATACAAATTGCTATTATCAAATTAAGAAGTTACAATTTAAGCATGTCTAAAAAGTTTTTTTTTTCTGTCATATGTAAAGTAAATATTGTGACAGCTGTCTTACTGCAGATGTCTTCATAATCCTTCTGGTAGGATTTCATATTAATGAGATTTTTCTGCCTATAGGTTTGATTCCATGGATGTAGGGCTGCTGCTGAGTGCTTGCACTCACCACTGTTAACTTGAGCACCACACCAGCCTTTAAATGTGGCACCTCTGGCTGGGAGCTGGCTCAGGCCAGGACCAGAAAGTTGTTGTGTGCCTTCAAAAGACTGTGAGGACATAAGCAGAGCCTTCTCACGAGCATCTGAAGCATGAGAGCATCTGAGAGTCTGTATCAGGCACAAAGCAGAGCTCCAGCTGCCCCTTTGCACTGGGCCCAGGGATTTCTGTTTGATGGTTGACATGGCTTTTGTGAGTCACTTCAGCCAAATCTCCAGCTCGGGTGTTTGTCTGTGTGACATGGGGATGTGAGACTTGAAAGACACCTCAGACTGTAGTCTGTCTCTTTCTCCTAGAAGCTTTGCTTGAAGCATTCCAGGAAAGAGAAATAATTCTCTACAGGGTTTTCTGATCCTCCAGGGACTGACTGGTGTGATGTAGTTACTCCTTATAAATTCAGAAGAGGGTGAAGTCAATTCTCTGTTTAATCATAGTTTTATTTAATATTGTAGTAAAGCGTGCTCTTTTTTTGATGCCTGTGAAAAATGCTGTGGAAATTGAAGAGTGTTTTATATTCTCAGAGATACTGCAAGTCTCCACATGTGTAGAAACAATTTGTCTGTTTCCAGGTGTGATCCCATTAGATGTGACGGAGACTTAGGCACCCTCTAAGAAAACTGGACATTTCCAAACCACTGAAGAACCAGGAAAGGATTTCAGAACAAAGCAAACAAAAATTAAAGAATACAGCAGCTATTTCAAAACTGCAGCCTAGAGTAAATTCCTGATAGAGTATCCAACCTCTTGGGCCTCAATCTGTGGGGCAAGGAAGGATGCTGAGGACGAAAATCTACAGCAGCTAAAAACCAAAAGTAGCTAATAAAGCACAGTTATTAGCTGTGGTTTGTTACAATGCTTTAACCCCCAAAAAAGGCTGACCCAACAAGCTAAAATTCCCTGAGACACCATTTACAATCTTGTTACATTACCACTAACACTTTAGCTAATAATTAGGAGTTCCTCTGGTTTTCACTGTCACTGTATGAATCATTTGGTTTAAATGTGGATACCCTAAGTCAGTCTGAATGGTTCTGCTGGAATCAGCAAATTAAGTAGACCATTTAATCTTCTCAGCTGCCTTTACCTGGCTATAGGAAATGTGGCACAGACATTTTGAATGTTAATGAGAGACTTGTAAAAACGAAGCTTCCTCTTCCTTCTGTACAGGTCAGCAAAATGAATGGTACATTTCACATCACTTGAAAAAATGAAAACATCTTGCAAAGTGTCAAAAGTGGAAAAAAAAAGGAATTGAAATGGATAAACATGTGAAGGAATGAAGTGAAATGGGTACAGAATTTGCTTTGGAACTAGGGATAAGCAACCAGTGGCATCTGTACAAGGAAATCAACTGAAAATAGGGAGACAAACCTAGATTGAGAAAGCTAATTCTGAATAGACAATTGGTCTCTAATATATCTTTTTTTCCCCCTCTTTTATTGCATATGTGGTCATTGGTCAACTAGCATTTGTAATGAATATACATTACACACTTTAAAGGATCAGGTGTGAGGCACAAATAAAGAAAACTTTGTGAATGTGCTCTAATGGTAAAATATGTAATACTCATAACTACTAGGTGTGTTCCATTGGTAATAAAAAAGGTGGACTTGGCAACTACATAAAATAAATGTGGGATGCATTGAATTTCTATTCAAGTATCTCCTTTGAAGTAGTTGCTGTTCTTTCTCTTAAATGAAAAAAAGAACTTGCTCTGCTTATTTCTGAGAGGTCCCTTCCAATGTCGCATTTCCCACCATTTTTGTGTTTTGATGATTTTTTTTTTACTTACTTGCTTGAACATTTAGTTTCTGGTTTTTTTTTCTTTTAGCTTTTCTTCCATACAACTACTCTAGTGCCATTTTCCTGCCTCCCTGGACCCCAGGCTCAGGAGTATCTGTAGGTCAGCTGAGCTTTGTGCAAACTGGGGAGGAACTGCTGTAGGCAGCAGAGTTTTGGGTGGAAGGAAATGCTGCAACTGCTTTATGGAAGCAGATTACATTTCTCACCTGAGGGGCTACAAGTGGTTAAATTGGTTCCATTGAGCTGTCTGTGGGTTCAGAGCCCTGCATTTATTCAAAGTGTTCTTAACCAAAACCAGCATTTAACTTCCTTGCTTATTTGAAGACTTGGAGCCCATCTGCTCTGAATGAATCTTCAGGTACCATTATTAAAATATCAGCAAGGGATATCACTCAAGACTGGAGAACCCTTGCTCTAATTTCTGTGAAAACACAGACTAGGAAATATTCCCTGCCCCAAAGAAATGAAATGGGTAAGACAAAGAAAACAGAAGCATCTGGAAGGGAATGAACTTGGTTGCAATCATACAGTGAATAAATCCTTGGCAGACCTCAAGGTCTCTTGAATTTTGTGTGGTTGATTTTTTTTTTAATAAATGCAAAAGTGATTTGAAATGGTATCCACAATGACAGAAATCCCCTTTTTATTTCTTGTTATTGGTCCATAGCTGGAAATACCCTTTTTGTCACATGAAGTGTTCTCACTGACCTGCTGCAGTCTGTGATCACCTCCCCTCTCCCTTCACCTACCCTGGGATCTGGGAACGGTGTGAGAGAACAGAGCATTTGTTATCTTTCATCAAGAGCTGTTTGTCAGAGAAAAATGAACGCCAAAGTCAACAAAATGGGAGATTCTTTACAGTAGCCTAATTTGTAGAGATGGTAAATTTTTTTGAAGACCAGGAATTTGCTCAATTTTTTAAAAATAATGATCAGACTGAGCTCTAAATCAGCTTGCCTAATGTCACAGACAGGTAAGAGGAGTAGAAACAGTGGAGACCACAGACATGCTGTGTTTTAATATTGGTTTTTTGTCTGGTTTCCAGTTACCATTTTTGCATATTTGTTTCCTCACCCTCTTCCTGTCTCCCATGGTGGTATTTTGAAGTGCTACTGTAAACCTTGATGTAGGAGGTCTCCACCAAGGCAAATGAGAGTGAAGCTGCAGAAGAAATACCACCAGCTCTGCTTTCTGGTGGGACACACAGATCCCTCTGCCTTCAGCCTGGCTGCCTTCCCCTCTGTTTCATATTTGGCAACTTGTCTCTTGCAATTCTGTGGAAAAATAATAATTAGCACTGACAGGAATGCACACACACATACATACATACAGATATGTATATGTGTGTGTATATATATATATCTGTATATTAAGGTTTGGGCCAAGATTTACACCAACAAACTTAGATTTTAGAAGTATTTTGCTTTATAGTGATTAGGTGCCTGTTTCAAAAGGCTCTTTGGGATCTCACTCATGCAGAAAGTCACTAGAAAGCACCACCACAACCTGTAATGACAGCAGCCACTGGCAAAGCTCAAAGTAAAAGTGAAGATTCAGGGTCTGAATTTGGGTCCACACCCCACAAAACCAATCCTGCAGCGTGTAGTGGTGACAGACCTCATATTGTGGTGTTCTGTCACATCAGCTGACTGGTTCTGCCTGGTTTACAAATAATCTTCCTTTGGTAAAATGACCTACTTTTTCTACATTGTTAGGAGGCTCCATCTGCAGTACTGGATTCATTCAGGCACTGTGAAATGTCTAAGTGACCATTTTCAAATTTAGTAGCACCTGGAGGTCTAAGTTAGGGTCAAAGACCCATTGTACCAGGCACTATAAAATCTCACAGAAGTTTTTCCTTGACAGGAAATTTCTCTTATCTAAGTATTCAAGAATAGCCACATTTAGGAGCTGAAATAGTGATGCAGAGAAGAAAGTAACTTGCCAACATCATGTTGTAAGACAATAGAAGAGATAAGAAATGAAACCGTAGTCCTCATTCAGTGTCTTATCCAGAAACACTGTTGTTTTCCATAATTAAACTATGAAACACTAAGAGCAAATATTTAAGTGAAAACAAAGAATTAAGTAGAACTGTACACATAAATCACCTTCCTGCTTTTTGTGGTGCTCTGGACTTTTCTTTGCTGCTCTTTGCCTAATACTTGGGCAAAGTGTTGACTTGAGGAATGTGGAGTTTCACTCTGCCCCAGTCACGGGCTTTTAAATCTTCCTATTTGTTTTAGCAAGGAGACTTTTGATAGCCTCCTCTCTTCTTTGTGGTGGGGAAAGGGGCTGTGATTCCATTTGGGAGGCACCTTCTGCAGGGCTTTCATGTTGCTGAAGCACACTGCTGCTTTCGACCCCAGGCAGCTGGGGTGCTTCTCCCTGGCCTTGGCATTTTCCACAGCCTGCCTGGCTCCCTGCTCAGGCTGGGTTTCCCTTTCCCAGTCACCCTCCCCTCTAACCCCATTGCTGTGGCTGCCTGCTCTGGCCCGTGTGTTGCTGCACACTCCCCTGGCAGTTCTTCCATCGTGTTCCTGCTGATGTGATTAGTTGGACACAGGTTTCCCATTTTTGTACAACGTTCTGGGGCTTCTTTGCTGTAGGGAGGTGCTTTTACCTGGGGCTGAGCTGGTGCTGGATCCTGGCCACTGCTTACACCTGAGGCTGCTGCTGCTGAGGGACAAAATCCTGCATTGCAGTCCCTGACCTGGGGTGCTCCATACACCCCAGAGGAGGGGCCACAGCCCAGGAGCATTAAGAAAGTCTTCCAATAAGTAAGTTACAGTTGTTTCAGGATGACTCTCCCCTGCCTTTATGCCTGATTGTGCCTTTTCTGGCCAGAGAAGGTCATTCAGACTCCCTGTCCCTGCTGGTTGTGGGCAGGGTGTTTTTCACCTTGCTTTTTGTATTGACTTGTGTGGATGATGCTTTATGCTGCAATGTCTCCACTCTGAGAAAGAGATGCTGATCCTTTACCTTCTTCTGTACAAGTCTCTGTGCAGAACATGATTTTTGCCTGCAAGTTTATCTCCTCTTGCTGTCTGCATGCCTTTCCCTGGGTTGGATCTTGGCTCTCTGCTTTACAAAGCAGAACCTCTTCTGTTGGCTGGAGTAAGTGAGCCACAAATGTGCCTTTAATTAAGAAACTTCTAACAACTCCAAGTTATGTGTTGATGTGTGAGTTCTTGGGTCAATAACATGAGCATGCAGTCATATTTTGCTGCTTAACTTCTAGTCCAAGATCTCTATTCTGTCACAGTTCATGGTTGGCTTTGTGTTAACTCCTGGCAAGAGCCTGTGTCTTCTATGTCCTTTCTTCCCAACAAGACAGCAAAAGCTTCATCTTTTTTTCTCTGCCCTGGTCCCTTTGAATAGGTTTGTTTATGAGATTCATTGTTGTTGCTTGTGCTCCTGTGCTTGTTTGTAAACTCAGAAATGGAAATGCTGCTTTGTTTGCCTGTTTAATCATAAAGTCTGTGTGTTCTGCCTGGCTGACCATTGGTGCTGTGCTTCTCATACATTTATTAGGGAATAATAAAAGAGCCATAGTCTCTGAAACTACATTCACTCCTGGCCAGGGAAATAATTTGCAGAGATGCTTCAGGTTCTGCTACCCTCCATTTAAGCACACACACATGCTGGTTTCTTGGCCTCTTCCATCAAATTGTTCCATTTAGGGTTTTGCAGTTTTACAATAGTGCAGGAAAAATTACAGGGTCCTGATGAGGTGAGTTCTGTTTACTGTTTTCTGTAGCTCCTCACTTGTTAAAACAGAAGAAAGGCTGAAACAACACAGGAATGAACTAATGATGGGGGTGGAGGCAAAAACAGGAGCAGGACTACAAAGCAGCAAGTGCCAGGCAATGCAGTGTGAAGAGGTTCAGGGGTACAGCATTGCAGTGCCTGAATGAGGAACTGGAGGGTTTAGAAAGAAATTGTTCCTTGGTAGAGGATCAGGATTTCCCCATGTATTCTGTTTCTTGTCCTGGATGACAAGTGCTTAATATTGATAACACCAGAAGGAAATCCTTATATTCTCCTTCATCTACAATTAGACATGCTATATTTCACTTACAAGTACCTTTCAAGTAACTAAAGCAAAACAAACCACTTTGTGATTACTCCCCTTTTTGAATGCAGATTTTTTTGGGTTTGGATACAGAGCAGGGTGACACAGACATCTCCATGAGCACTGTCCTTACACATTGCTGAGGGCTTCCTTGCGAGAAAGCAGCTCTGGAGATGGATTGCCTTTTTTCCAATGCATGAACTCAACTTTCCTCTGATGGCATTTTAGGTTCTTCTCCTGTTACATATGATATTTCATACTTGCATGACATCTGCTAGGACAGAAAACCAGGTGTGGTGTGACAGAGATAAGGAATATGTTACTTGGCAAGTTATATAATCCCAAAATCTGTCATAGGAACATAAAGTATTGGAGTTAAAAGATGGAGTATTTGTAAGTCTGATTAGATGTTTGTTTTTATTTAGAATAAATGCTTGGATGTTTTCACAAAATGGCTGGAATGATAGGCATTCTGTTAAACCCTTCAGCTTTCCCACTTGGTTGCTTCATGAAATTCCCCAAAGTTTTCCCATTGCATAATATGGTGGGTTTTTCTGTTGCAGCTCTGTTGTGCCACACTTCTCAGAGAAATGAAGTCTTTGGGAAATGTCACTCCCACAACTTCTTCACTGAGCAGGTGCAAATGTTGCAAAGAAAGTTCTCTGCTGTGTGGTGGTTGGTTTGGGTTTTTTTTTAAGGTTGGCTGGGACGTGAGATGGGCCCTGCTTTGCTGCTTTGCTATCTGGGAACCTCAAGTGTGTTTCTAGTCCTTGTGCTCTGTTATTGTGTCCATGTCTGTCTGATCATCTGCCTGTGCTTGCTGAGCAGGATGAAGAAACGCTCTGACAACTCACTGTGCTGAGAAGTTCCTGGGTTCTGAGATGCTTCCTCTGCAAGCGCTGCTGGATCCAGGCAGGATGCAGAGAGAGAGGAGATCTCTGTAGCTCTCTGCCTGGTATAAACTAAACCCTAGACTTCATCACTGCCCCTCTGAAGAAATGTGAGAGAAGCAGTTGCTAAAATTGCCAAGCAAACCCAAAGTATAACTGCTGCGACGTTTGACTCTGTCAGTGGTGAAGACAAACATGTTCTGTGACTGGATGTGTGCTCTTGCATGGATTAGGGAATCAGTACAGAAGATGGTGTGGTTTCACAAACTGGAAGGAAAGGGAGCTCTATAAAAAGCAGACAAGCCAAACACCAGGGTTAAAGCTGGGCTTTCAGGGGTAAGTCAGGTGAGAGGGCAGCTGAGGTTCTCAGCTTGCAGCACCAGCAGCAGTCACACGCTAACAAAACGTTTTGCTCTGTGTGTTATGTTGGTTGTGTCAGGCTCTGCAGCTCCTGCTGGTTCCCCAGAACAGCAGAAATGCCTCCCTGGCATTGCCTTGGCACCTTCCAGCAGCACTGAGCAGCAGGAGACAGTCCAAGAGGATGCAGGTTTCCTAGTTCAGGGTCTGTATGATCTTAGAAGTAAATAGAAAAGTCTGCACTGTTTACTGTTCTTTTCCCATTTGCTCTTCTTTCCTTTTTTTTTTAATTTTTATTTTAATATTTGCAATATACATCTCCTTTGGAATACATCCCAAATGATGGGTGTTTAGTCTTTTCTTGTCATGCCCACCTGCTATTTCCAAGCATTTCAGAAAATGACTGGTTTCACAATAGGATTGCAACATATGTCAGAGGGACAGGGACATTAGGACATAATTGGAGAGGGAGGAAAACATAAATGCATCCAGAGCTGTTATTTCATGTTAATATGCAGATGTTTTTTTATTGCATAAAGACATAGGGAACCATGTGGAACTTGCTCTCCTCACTCATTTTGTCCTGCTCTATTCCCCAGTTTTGCATTATGTCTGATTGCTGCATCTTCTCCGAACCAAGAGTGTGTATTATCCTTGAGGCACCATCTGTTTGCTTTGTGCCTGTGTGAAATGCCACCATGGGACCTGGCACACAGGGCCTCTGAATGGTCTGATGACACACACGAATAGCCCGATGAACAGGGCAGCTCTGCAGTTCCTTGGTACTCCTGGATTCAGAGAGGGAATAAAACCAGCTCAGGTTAGGGAGCTCTTAAATGCTCTGCAGTCAATAGGAATTGGTGCTGGCTTGGAAATGTAGGTGAAGATTGTCAGAAGGCATGTGTGTTGTTACAGAAGGTTTCTGTTTGGAGTATATTTGGAAAGAGGGTATTTTCTCTTGTAATGCAGTGTGAAGATACAATTCTTACTGCTCATTTCAGCCGAGTTAGACTCTGACCCAGCTGTCTTTGAGCTGCAACTGAATCAGCTCCTGAGTCAGTTATAATCCACTTTTGAAGTGTGATAGGAATCCCATTTTCCCTGACTAATTTTTAGCCCATTGTCAGTAATTCAACATGATCCTCTATAAAGATATGACAAACTCAATTTTTCCCCATTACAATTGCCTTTTTAAGCAACAACATTTTTCTCAGACCAGATTTCTTGGTTTGTTTTGCATAGCCCAAACCTCAAAGCCACAAAAGAATAATCAACAATATTTAGGGTTTTTGGAGTCCACATTTCGTGTGGTTGTGTATGTCAGCATCCTTCTTTTCTACAGTTCAATAGAGCAAGATGAAACATATCCAAAACTGGGCTTATCAAAGATGACTCTAGTATTTAAAGATAAATACATATATATTTTAAACCCCATGTTTTCTGAATCAAAGCTGAATTCTGTTTGCTCCAAGCTTTCCATTTTCTTCCAAAAAGAAAAAAAATTCAGCTCTGAATTTAAACAGATAAAAAGGGTGAAGCATCATTGTTAATGCCTGTAGAAAGAAAAAAATAGGACACCACTTGAGGGCAGCAAATGCTCAGCTTCTCTCTGACAATATAACAAAGTATCATGAGAAGGCAAGAGACTGTACTTTTAATTTCCATTCGTTTATCTTCTAATTTTTGACTTGTCTTACAAAAAACATTGTTTCCAAATAATTACACAAATAGAAAGAAAAAATATATTTTTTTTATTATTGCTGCAAAAATAAAAAAAAAAGGAAATTTTATTCTGGGTTTTTATTTTTGTTTTGGAATTTAGCAAAAATACAAAGGTGCATGGAAGTTTTTTGAAGGCAGAGAAGAGGTCCAGCAGCAGAAGCTCATTTTCACCAAATATGTCTTAGGAATTTTATATGCCATTTGTGCAAAGTCTTCACACTAGAAAAGGCAGTAAAAAACATATGAACTTGAAAAAAAATACTTTTTTCAGTATAAATGGTAATGTGAGATCGTGTAACTTTCAGATACCTAAAGAATGAAGACAGTGTCAAAATACACATTTGAGATGTGAGATTAAATCTGCACAAGAGCCTTCAATCCTAGCATAGACTAAATTCTTACAGCACTTGATTTCACAACCATATATTTTTCCAAAAAATGCTCAGTCTTAAAATGCAGCAAAATGATGAAACACAATCCATCATCTGGAGCTAAATTTATGCCTTCCCATTCCATTAACAGTTTTAGAATTTAGATGCCAAGTAGAGATCTTTACTAATTAGGGTAATGGACTGATCAGCCAGGAGGTTATTTAGGAACTCGGTGGAGAAGCCCATGGGGGTTTGTTTTGTGATTCACGGTGATGATGGAGAAGTACAGGTTTCAGTTTAGTTTTTTACTTGCTTCCTAGTGGCATCTTTCCTCAGCTGACTCATTTTGCACCTTTTCTTGTACCAATTGCTGCCTTCTCTGGAGAGACCTTTCGTGCTCATCGAACGTTTCCATTTCTCCACGGTGTGGTTTGAACTGCTCCCCCTCAGCCCCTCGCTTCCTCATCCTCTTCCAAGCTCCTTTTTTCCATGTCAGCTGGCGTTCTCCTCCTCCCCCTTGCTGCAGCACCGGGATGGGAGCAACCAGAGTACATCAGAAATCACTTTTAGCTTCACCTCCTCTGCTCGGTGCTGCAGCATCCTCAGCGCGCTGGGAGATGTCAGGGCAGGGATGTCCTGCTCGCCCCCTCAGCTGGGACTGTCTGTGAGGTTTTTGGGACCTCAGAGTCTTGTACAGCAGAACCTGAGAGGATTTTCACATGGGCTGCAAATACCAGCTCTGTTTTCACCCACATCTTTGCTGAACTTTAATTTCTGGTTGAAAGCACAGAGTTGCTGGAGAGTTCTAGTTTTATGGTGGTATTTATTTTAATGTTAGAGAAAAAGTGACGTGAATTTACCATTTTCAGAAAGGAGTGAAACACATAAGCCAACTAAAAATATATCTGCATACAGAAATAAAATTCAAATTCAATGCTTAATGCAATTCAGCACCATAATAGGCAATTTCAGTTCATGTGAACAAAGTTGATGAGATTTAATTGAAGGCAGGCTTATGTAATTGAAAATGTAAAAGGTGTCCTACCTGTAAGTATTGTTATTGGTGTTACCTCTGTTCTGTTTCTCTTGTCTGAGGTTATACTTTCCTGTGGATGCCCAGCGATATTGAAAGGGGATAAATGTCTCTGCTTCACAGAAAGACTGTTGGTCAGAGTTTTCAAGATTTGGCATTGCTTTTAAATTTTAGAATTTTCAGCTTTTTTTATCCAGTCTGTGAAAAAGAAACTGTCTTTTCCACAGTGCCTTTAACATTGTCCCTCCCACTGAAAGTAAACTGGGGCTTGCAGACCACCCTTCTAAAAATCAGGGTTTGGGTGTTTCAGCTGAAGTATGCAGAAGCTGGCCATTACTGAAATGCTGCTTTTTTACCCTATCTTGCACAGGAAATCTGTTTCAGAGCCAGAAATACAGATTGAATCTCAGGACTTCTACACCTTTGGTTCAGCAGCAAGACCATCTGTCACTTCTAATTCCTGCTATGAAAAAGATGATCTAGTTATCTTTGATGGAATAATTCTGAATTTGCAAGCTACATTCTCCTCCTTTTCCCCAATTAGATTTTCTTCCCCTCCTACATATTGGAATCTCTATTTGAAGGTTCAGCCTTGGATAAAGCTAATCCCCCAAAGAACGATGTGTTTTTAATCACTGTCTCCCCACTGGATAGGATATAAACTTGCAAAACATGCTAATTCCTCTCACCAAAGGAGTTCCTGACTTGGTTCCAAAAGAGAGAGAATACAGGTGAATTCCCTGTCACTGTAGGTTTCACTAAGAATGTGCAGAACTTTTGCTCCATTTTAAGCTTGATATATGTTTTGGAAGGTAGAAGATTTATAGGGAGGGGCTGGATATTTTTTCAGGCACATCTACATCTTAACCAGCATCTGCATATCATTCCAAGGTTGCTTTTAAATCTTCTGGATTCTCACTCAGCTTTGTTTAACTCTCCAAGGCAAAGTATCCTTTCTCATAGGACCATTAAATCATGAGTGGATTCTCTTTCATAATGAGGAAAAAAATCCATTTTTTCTTTGCAGAAAGCCATCCTTGTCCGGGTAAAAATAAGTTTCCTGAGACCATAAAGTGTTCAATCTTTCACATATGTGTTTTCTTGGTGTAAACTACAGATAAAAGCACATGATATAACGTCACCATTTGGTACTGTAGGTGAGGGAATGTCTCAGGCTGCTCCATCCAGCTATTGTTTTTTCCCACCCATGTATACAAAAACACATTCCTGAAGCTCAAATGCAGCTGTGTTTCTGTAGTCCAGGGCATGTCTCTGCTGTTAAATTTTAATGAAAATAAGATTGAAATTTTAGGGATTAATGATTGCTTGGCAAAAATTCAGCTGATATCTACTTTATCTGCACCAGTTCTTCCAACCTCCCTTCTACAATGAATAACTAAAAAGGACCAAGGAACTGAAAGCTGTTTCTAGGATACAATGTGCAGCACTTCCTACTCTTGGCTCACTCTAACTTCAACCTCTCAGCTCTGTCATTTTTTTCTGTCTATGAATTTAAAATAGCTTTTGCCACCAGATAGTGAAGTGGAAGCAATAGCATTTGTCCCAGCTGTGAGTGGGATCACCTTGCTACCCTGGTAAAATCAGAGGCGCTGATCCTCAAAAGGATTTTGCATTAAGGTAATTTCCACACCTTACTTATCCTGCTGTTTGGTTAAAACCTTTCCTGCAGTGAGTACAGAGGCTTTGTGTATGTGTGTGAGAGCACATATGTCTCTATGCAGAGCTCTGCATTGGCTTTCCAGCTGGCAGTTCCTGGAAAGCTGTCTGGAAAGCCACTGTGCAGCTCCAAATCTACTGCAAAAGGGAAATCATGAATGATGTGGCCTCCCTGCTGCCACTCATACCTGTGCTGTCCTTTCTGCACTCCAGCACATGGATAGAATGAGAAAGAGATCATTGGTTTTTGGTAATCCCTCTTTGAAGGGAAAACAAATTCCTCATGAGGCTGCTTTTTTTTGGGGGGGGGGCGGAGGGGGGCAGGCCAGCTGAGGGGAAGAAAGGTCTTTTAAACTGTGTTGCCACAGGTTCATCTGGGTTTGAACACTTCGAGTACATTGATCCATTGTAAACTCCTGGAACAGGAACAGGATGCAGGTATGGTGGACAATTATTATAAAACAATTGCTGTTCTATATCCAGCCAGTTTACAGCTTTCTGGTGTCCCCGAGATATAGGTGGTGGTTTCGTGTTCTTGGCAGCCCTCCACTCCATAAGTCAAGGTCCCTCTTTTTGACCAGGAGCTGGCAGGAGGCTCACAGGTCAATGCTAAGTGGATATGGAGAAAAGCTGCCCTCAAACTGGAGGAGAATTTTTTGTCATTTAAGCTCGGGAGACAAACATCCTCACCAGCATTTTGCACTTGCACTACATGATTACTCTGAGATTTAGAAAGCAAACAAACAGTAATCATTAAATGCGGTTTATTAAACAAAATAAATTTCTCCTTGTGCTGTTGACTAAAGAGCAGGCAATTTAGCTCTTCCTAATTATGAGGTTATGCCTAGATTTTTCTAAACTGAAATGACAGTTTATACACACTTCTTTTTTTTTTAGGTATACAATAACTTTTTGAGGGTTTTACACAGATGAACTCTCTGGTATCTCCTCTGTCCACAAGTACCACCACATGCAAGTGATTGAAAGTTGTGTTGTAAATCTTTGTGTTGCTTCTAGGAGATTGCAGAGCCTTGAATCCTCACGGTATGTTTATACCTGCCCTGATGTTTAGCAGAGGGGTGCTTTTTTCTCAGCCAATTCAGGCAGATACACACATTCACTCCAGGCCCATGTTTGGGATGGCAAAATGAAATAGTTCCCATAGTTATTCCTAGAAGTTAATTAGCTGTGGCAGTGGGAAAGTGACCACCTCATGATTCCTGGATATTTATAACAAGGCTGTCACTTGCTAGGTTAGTCAGGTCACAGAGGAGACAGGAGTGTGAAGTCAGGTTTCTGGCAGCACACAGCTGAACGTGCACCACCGTGCCTCCTTGCCACTGCTCAGATGTTGGCAGGAAGGACCCCTTGGTGCAGAGTTTGTAACACTACCCCAGCTGTGATCCCTATCTTTGGGAAACGTGGCTTTGCTGTGCTGCAGAGCTCTGTGGGTGCTATGCATTTCCTTCCTCACATGCCTTTAGAGTTTGGCCTGGGATTACTGAAATGGAGATGTCTTTCCTGCTCTTGCTTTCACCAGCACAAGGTCAGGCTTCCATGAGCAGAGCAGAGCTGTGGCACAGGGAGGTCCAACCCCCAGCCAGCTGTGGTGGGTGATGGAGCACTCACCACCCTGCTCCCTCCTGCCCCTCTGCACCGTGTGCTGGTTGCCCCGTGGGGGACAGAGACAACTGGTTTGGGGTTTTTTGCCTCTCCTTTGTGTATTTAACAAGTGGCACTGCCACTGTCATGCTTCAGGGCTTACCATAACTATGCAGTTTCCTAATGCATGAGGAGATGTTTGTTTGACTCTCCAATTTTGCCATGTAGTCAAGACTTAATGTGCTAAATGTGTTCGCAGTAAACTGGTATCAGCACAGCTGAGCATGACCTGCACAGCTGGGAATATTTCTGAGAGCATTTTTTGTGGTATTGAGAGTTAAAAGAGCAAAAGAATTTCACCAGCAGGGGAAAAAACCCTGTTAAATTACACGTTTTTGCAAATCAGAGGTATTTTATTGATAATGATAGGCTAACCTGGATTATTTCAAAGATCTGTCTCATTTAGAGTACCATTTATAAATGTTGTCATTGCTCAGAAAAAGAGATCTCACACTCAGAAAATTATGAGTTACCATCATGACAAGGAGAAAGCACAGAAGTTAATTTTTGTCTGTCTGACATTATGGTCCTTCAGTATTCATAGGAAAAACTTTCATACAACTTCAGCATGATTTGCAGAGTGTCATTTCTCTATTAAAATTTCCTGCCCATAAATAGTGTGCCAAATGTTGTAGTGGGTTTGTCATCTGCCCAATATTCCTCAGAGAAAGCAGCTGACTGTTGGCTTCCCTAATTATTTCTTCTTCTAATATTGTTTCCTCAGAGCTAGTTTGAAGGGGAATAAACCCCAACTATATATATATATATATGTGTGTGTGTGTGTATAAAATCAAGTAAAACTAGATATTTCTGTAATAAAAGAAGTAAAGCTTTGGAACAAAGAATGTTTCATGCAAATTTCTCTCTCTTAAAACTGGCAAGATTTCAATAAGCATTTTCTGAGAAATATTTTATTTTATTTTACTGATCGGTGGGACACACTTTTTTGCATTGCTACAAACCCCCACTGGAGAGCCAAGCTGGGAAACTGCCAAACCTCTCATACCTGCAGTGACAATGGGGAGCCATATCAACACACACAAACCCATATTTAACTAAACTGTTCAATTGAATTCTAATCTCCAGCTAATCGCTAAGGTTAAAGAAAAAAAAAAATCTTGCTATTCATGTCTTATTTCTAAAAAATACCTTTATGAGGTAATACCAGTGCATGAATGGATGAGAGACTCAAGCACAATGCACTGTCTACAAAGCTAAATGAGCTAGGTGGGTTACATTCTATTAAATATCTCACCCATGAAACTCTCAGTTAAAGAAATCTTTTAAATGGAGCTTGGAAAGGCACTGGAGGGCCTTTTTGGGGGGTTCTCAGGATAGAAGGTGAAACAGAGGTGTGGTTTTAGTTTGCTTCACTCCAAGCCTCCATAAGCCACACAAATCAATGAGATTACAATAGAAGGAGTAGACATTGATTCATGTCTAGTTGGGTATATTTTGTGTTCAACACAAAGCTGCAGCCTCCTGAATGAAGCATGTGTGTGTGTTGTAGGGGATAAGGGGACCTTTCACGCTTCCTGCCGCAGGACTGTGTGCTGAAGAAAAGGTCATTCCTGAGTCTGGGCATCAGACCTGGCATCTCCTGTGTGACTGCGTCTACCCAAACGAAATTCTCAGTATTGCTTATTGTGGGAGATGTCGCAAAAGAAAAGAGGTGTTCCATTCCTTCCTCGACTTCTTTGGGGGCATAATTTGAGGTTAATAATACAGGCAATGTGGGGTTAAAACACACAGTCCCCAAGTCAGGACTTGTAACAGAGTCCCTCATCATCCTCTGCAAGCTGAATGGGTGCCCTCCACCCATCTGTGGAGCAGGTATCAACAACTTACAGATCCAAAATATAACTTCATATGAGGGTGTTGTGGAGCAGTTGTGAAGAACAAGACTTCTGGGTACAGATGGTTCTCAAGCGCAGCTGCTCAGGTCTCTCATTCTCCAGAAGAATCTTTGCAAACCAGAAAAGTTTCCTAGACCATATTCTTACAGTTTCAGGTGGTCACCTTCTGGGTCTGAGTTTCCATAGTTTTTTGCAGACCTGAAGGCCAGCCTGACCTGTGCTAACGTTGGGCTGGGGAATCGCACAAAACTCTAAGTGTGATGGCTTCTCTTTGCTGATTTCAAGAAATTCCTTGCAAGTAGCTCGTTCCCCTTCTGGCTTTCCTGTCTGCACAGCAAGGCTGGGCAGATCCTTAATTTACCTGGCAGTGAGAAGTACTGGCACGTACTTTTAACTGAAGGGACTCTCCCCAACCCAGGTTTTGTGCTTGTGTGGAAACCCTGTCAGCAAAAATAGTTTTCCAGTGTCTTCACATTTGTTCTGTTACTTTAGCGTGTCTCCAAATCTCACCTTTTTCAGTGTGAATGGGGCAGTGTGACCTTCCTGCCAAACACTTGTTGAAGATTACAGCCAACAAAGTGTTGTGGGGGGGCTATCAAATGTCTCCGAGGTAAGGCATGCATAAAACATGAGCACGTAGTCATAAATAACCCGGCTCCTCTTCATTTATTTAAAAATAATGACGGTTGTTTAACTGGCTTAAAAGGGTTACTGTTTCACCCCGAGCTTGTTCCGAGCACCGTGGGAAAATGACACGAGCACTGTTTAGTTTAAGGGATGTAGTCATGCAAAACCTTTGCTGCACCTTCTGGAGGAAGCTGGAGTGTTTCAAGAAATAATGAAGGTGTGAATCATCACAATTCTGAGTTGTCTGATAAGAAAATCTTTTAATCTCCTGTAGTAATGCAAGGACTCCAATTGCTGCAATTCTCTTTCATAAATTGTGCAATAAAATATGGAATAAATCATTGCAAAAGAATCCAGGATTATCAGCAGTCTTTTCCTTTGATATCAGTATTTCTGACCGGTGTACTTTAAAGGCTTCTACTTGTTAGTTTAGTTTTAGGAGACAAATAAACTAATTAGTTCTCTTTCTTTTTTTCCCCCATTTTATGGTCTGTTCTTGGCACACGTAGAAAACATTTGAGCTTGAGCAGTTCGTTTTCAGTTGTGCCCGTTAGCAGGAATTATTTCCATTTTTCAAAAACAACATAAGAAAACAACCAGGATGAAATACTGGTTTCATTAAAAGTATATACAAAGGATGAGGTGTTTCCTTGCCCATGTCTTTTTTAATTTTAATATATTTAAAGTATTCAAAATGTACTAAAAAATATTCAGTTTTATATGCATGTGTTTAGTCAACAAAACCCTCAAGAGTTCCATTTTGAAAAATACTCTCATTGTTTCTGGAATTTGGCTCCACATGCTCTGTGTGTTTTTACAGGACAACATCTATGGTCTTTTACCAAAGTTTTATGGTTTTGTTTATAACAAACCCACACAATGCCATAAGATGTCAAGAAAATGAACATCTTGGTAAGATTTGGGCTTTTGGGGATTCCTTTTCTGATCTGATACAATCAAGTAAATAAGTCACATTGGAAACCTCAGAACCCAGCTTTGATATATGATTCTTCTCATAATATACAATAAGACCCTGACTAAGCTTTATCATTTCATTTATCACTTCCTAGGCAGCAGGTGCCCATTGGCTAGAGAGGAAATCAAACATTATCCACTCCTGCTTTGGCTGTGGATGATAAAAAGATGTTTATAGTATAAGACAAAATCCTGCCATAGAAGATTGGAATAGTGGAGCTGGAGATAAAGAATGAACTAGAGCCATAAAGAATATAGCTTGAAATGTTTGGATTGGATTATGTTGTGATTTATTCACCATTTCCTTGCTCAGGTTGCTGCATGTCCCCTCGATCTGCCCTGGGCAGGAGCCAGAGAGCAAGGGGCAGCTCTGCTGGATGCCCATGAGCATCCTCCATGCACACTGGTTTCTGAAGGCTGTGAGAGGGTGGAAAAGCACATTTTGGAAATAGCATGCCCACTTACCTTTTGGAAGTTGGTTGGTTTTTTTTCATGGAATACCTTTCATAAATATTTGAGGAATGTGTGAAAAATGTGGAAAAAAAGCACATTAATGGTAAGATTGCTTGGGGTATTTTAATTGTTTGGTCTATTTGCTCCATGCAGGAAGTTATGAGGTAAAATACCTTTGTGTGCAGATTAAAGATGTGTGACACACTGTGGACAATTGTCTGGCTGTGTAGCTCAGATGAGGGTCAGGCTGCCTGGCCTCTGTCACCTCCCTCCCTTCATGCAGCTGTTTACAGCCAGCAATTGGCTTGGGAAGCAACACACAGTACAACTGCTGCTCGTGTGTCAACCATGAGTGATTTCTTTCCACAAAAAATCCCTCAAAGTGGCTTAGGAGACCACTTTGGATGCTGGAGAGAAGAAGCCAGGTGACTGTGAGCTGCAGGGATGGGTGCATAGCTAAGGATGAGGTCGGCAGTGGCATGGGGAGGCCACATCTGCCCAAGGTCCTGGGCATGGTTATCTCTCCTGGGACTCAGAGGTGGGGTAGGCTGACAGTAAAATGTCCGTGAAAGGATGAGAGAGGTCCTGAAGATGAGACTCCACTGCAGCTGAATAAGGGGATCTTGATAGGTGCTGAAGGCACATATGTGGAAGAGGAAAGAAGACTGAGAAGACAAAAAGCTGAATCACAGCATCTACCTGTTTTATGTGCAGTCCATAGGCTGAACAGCAGGCCTTGACAGGCCTGAACTATTCTCCTAGGTCCTGAAGGGTTGAGATGGAGAGCATGGTGAAGGATCTGTGAGGAGAGGGGAGTTCCCTCTGTGCAGATCTGCCTTGTGCTGGGACCAGCTGGCCCTGCCTGGAGCTCTGTGATGCTGGAGCAAGGTCACCTTGCTGTTCTCCTGCTCTATGCATTCATGGGCTCATGGCCCTCTCATGGGGACCAGTGAAGGAGCTGTGTTGCTGCAAAGATGATATGGATGCCTGTGCATCAGTGATCATGTTCTGTCTGTAATGGGCTTTAAATACCATCTGATTCAGATACAACCTAATGTGGCATCCTGGATTGTGTGTGGATTTCTTGATTTCCCTTTAGGTTTCCTTAAATATGAGGTGATGGCACAGCAGTCTAGAGATAACCTAGTGTTGAAAAATAATAGAGATGCTTCTGTTGTTCCCTTGCCATTTTTACTTCCTTTCTTTTTCTTCGAAACCATCAGTTATTTCCCCGTAGAGCTATGAAATAACAGGAAACAAGAACACCCCAGCCAGGCAACATCTCTTCTGCAGAACTACAGGAGATCACATCCTGTAGAAAGGTTAATGAGGAACTGAGACTTTTTTTTCTGCCAGGATAAAGAGAATTATTCGCTTCCTGGTGCACTAGAAGCATTCATGAAACCTTTTAGGAAATGGCATGATGTATTTTTAGTGTAAAATGAAGCTAGAAAAGAGTTGCAAAAAGCTGTACCATCAGTCCTGGATTTGATTCATCCAACGTTCAGCAGCTGCAGGTTTTTCTTGCTTCCTTGTTGCATTGAAAATGGATGCAGAAAACTTAAGAAAATATCCTTCTTTTCTCATTTTCTCATCAGACTCTCCGTAGAAAACGCTCACCACCCAGTACATGTGAACCAAACTGGTGCTGGACACTGATCCTGCTGGACACCAGGCAGAGTGCACAGCTCAACCCTCACTTTCCACCTCAGAGAGGACCTCCATGGCTCAGTGCCCACTGCATTTCCCTGCCTTCCTCTCCTCACCCATGGAAGCTGCTTCCAGGGCTGCTACTCTGCACACTCTGAGATATTTTACTTTCTTTTCCATCTGCATTTTAATTGCATGTCCTCCTTTTCAAAAGGCTGGCTGTTTTGAGATAAAGAAATGTTTCTAGAGGTCATGCTGCTCTCTCTTCCTCTGGATTCCTCTATTAACAGAAAGCTACTGGTTTCCAGAAGGAAATTGTCTTGATTTCTTTATAGCCTCAATCTGTTCTCACCCAAAGGCACTGGCAAACCTTCTGTTTATTTTTCAGGGATACAAAAACTAAGCCAAATGCCATCAGGCAGAGATCAGCACATATATTGAACCACGAGCAAGGCCTGGGGAGCCTAGTTAAGTAATTCATTACAGCTACTTTCAAATTCCTCACTGAATAGGTTTGGGGTTGTTTTTTTTGCCAGAAATACTAGCTTGCTGAAGTGGAAACATTTTGTGGCAATGTACCAATTTCTGTTATCCAGAAGGTTATTTTTGGGTCCCAGGTGAAATTTTATGGGTAGAAAAGGAGGCAGAAAAGGACTTTTTACTTGTAACACTGTGCTGAACAAATGTGGCTGCCATGGCTTCTGGGCTAGAATTGCTTGCAACTGTCTGAACACATCAGCGCAGATGGACTTAGCCCCTGGTTTCAGGTGTCTAAATTGAAAGGCATCTGAAAGAGGATTGGAAAGGAGTTGGACTGGATGACCATTAAAAGTTCCTTCCAACCCAAACCATTCTGTGACTCTGTGAAGTCTATCTGTTTGCAATGTGTAATTACTAAATGTTCCTATCTACATCTGGTTATGAAAGTTGGAGTTGAGAGGGCCATCAACTTGAGGAAAGCAGAGGCATCACTTAAGGCCACTATTTTTGTAAGGAGTCGAAATCCACATCATGGTGAAGTGTGACATTCTTTGTCACAGGGCACAGTGTTAATTCAATGCTCAGAAGGCAGTCAGAGATATCACAGAAGAAGATCTTGTCAAGAATATCAGCAAAAACTGCTTTTAGTTTAAGAAATTCCTGGAAACTGAGCAAGTGTGTTGAAGTAAAGCCATGCCATCTTTACCTTGTCTTTACACCTTTCTCTGGGTGCGTGGTCACTGTCCAAGCCAGAACTGTGGGCTGAATGAATATTTAGTTCAGTCTGATGCCATGGGGCATTTTATGCTCTTTTAAAGGAAGTTCATGTGAAGGCATCAGAGAAAATCAATCCTACCCCCCTACAGCTGTGCCTGCTCTCTGCAGTTAGCACTGTGGGTCTGTAGCTGCAGTGGCTTCTGCAGCTATCTTCCACAAGGCTCTGAAGGTGTCAGTGAAGGAAAAATGATAATAGAGCCGTGAGGGGCTAGAACAAGACCAAATACCCATCAGCATTCCACTGGTTTTGATCCATCACTGACAGTAAACTGAAGTCAGGGATCCACGTTAGTAAAGGCATTCAAACACCTAAAGCTCTCCAAAATCTGAGTAAAGGGTCTGAATATTTTTATAATCTGGGTCATAATGAAGTCAATGAATAGCATTTGTGTTAAATCAGAGGTTTGACTTGGTTGATGTTTAAGCTTGATGGGAATATGAGAAAGTAAGAGTTACTCTCAAAATCTTTAAAAGATCTTGCATTTGAAACATCACTACCAGCTTACCTCATTGCTGTGTGACATTGTGCTGATGTCACAGGCATCACAGGCAAGTACACAAGCAAAAAGTAAAGTAACTAATAATGAATTCTTGCACTCCAACAAAAAACAGATCAGGATTTGCCGTGTATGTTGATTACAATTTTATTTATAAGTAGAACATATTCTAAATATTGATATTAAATTATCTACTTTGTCCAACAGTATAAGTATGAAGTTCCAGGGTTTTTTCTTAAATCCTGAGTCCCCATCTGTTGTATCCATGGTGATAGCAAGACTTTTGTTCTGATTCCTTTTCAAATCAGTGTTGTGATTCTTAGTGATTTTGAAACCACTTTACAGTAATTCCAAAAATTAAGGGTTAATCAAACAGTCTCAGCTTTGACTCAGTTATCTCTGTGCATGCACCCATTATTAAGTAGCAATCTACCTCCAGCAGCAAAACATTTCATTATACTTTGGGTTCTTCTGTTGTGTCTGTAAGAAGAGGATAATCTATAGGAAGGAAATCTGATGAAATTGCACCAAAGCTTTCTACACCCTTTATTGGGAAATACAAAGGTCAAGCTCTTTCTTTGTAGGGATTACTGTCTCTGTACAGCCTCTGTAGTAGGAGTGAGCAATAGGAATGAAGGAGTGGGGTGATAAATCAGAGAAACACTTGCTTCAATAGGTATCTCTCTTACAGCAGTTTGCTCTTGGTAAGATAGGATTTGTCTATCATTCTATATTTTCTGGAAAATTTTGGGTTAAAAAACCCCAAACATAAAGAAAAAAGATGGGACTATAGGGAGAAGACAGATTATAAAGGAAGGGTGTCCCCATGTAAGTGTTCCAGCGGGAAGGAGCGAGGAAGACAGGAGGTACTACAGGGCATGCATAAGAAATACCTTGGCAAGCAAGAGAGAAATAATCTCAATTTTGACAGCTGTGAAGTGGGAAAACTTTGGTTGTCCACCCCACAGAAGGGATGACATGGAGCATTATGCCAATGGGACCAGCAAGAACCTGGGTTAGCCCAGAGTGTGGGACATGCCAGTGGGAAAATCAGTGTGTGGCTGCTTCAGCTGTTCCTCTTGTATCTAGAGACTTTCCCCAACCTCAGATGCATCAAATTAATACGTGTCTAATAGGAAACTTGAAAATCTTCCTCATATCCATCAGGAACTGCAGGTTTCCAGAAGCCCTGTATTGCCAAGCTCAGCCTGAACAAGATGAGGAAGTACTCCACAGACTTGCTCTGCTGTGATTTGCCCTTGAATAAAAGTGAAGCTTAAAAAAGGTTTAACAAACATTCATGCTTTTCAAATACTTGTCTGGGACTCTGGCCTCCCACTTAGCTGCATAAACTGAAGATGAGGAGTACTGTACTGCGATTAATCCCTCTGACAGGGTCACCTGGATAAAATGTTCTTGACTGGAATAACCCAGTGGAGGGTCTGCACTGATGCTGCATATGTGGTTTGTCATTAACATACAATAACAGTGACTGACAGTTCCCCTGAAGTCTTGTTTCTGTGACTCTGCAGGGCTTTTAAATTTTCGTGTATACAGCTGAAGGTTTTCTCTGTTTCCTCTTCAAGTGAATGTGCAAAACATTTGGCTCTGGCCATTCCTCACACTTGCCATGAGAGAGCTCTTCCCTGAGCCAGTGATGACAGAATGTGGCCCATTTTTCAAACGGGGATTTGCAAACTCAAACACATTCACAAATCAAGTTCAGTCAGGAGATTCCCCACATTCCTGCCCTGAATGGTCTCCAGACTCCATGAAAAATACAACTGGTCTGTACTCCATATGACCATGTTTTTTTATTTTGCTCATGGGGATGTCAAACGATAGTCACTGTCAGCTAGTTTCACAAATGACTAGAAATTATTCTCGAAGACAGTCAGTGCTATCAAGCTGGAAGGCTTCTAATACATCTTGTGCTACTTCTGATGTACAATAAGATGCAAAAATACCTCTCTTTTTTTTTTTTGCAAACAATTTGACTGATGGAAGAGATGCTTTTAAAATTTGACACTTCAGTTGGTGGTGTTGCAAAATCTTCTGGAGGACACGATCAGAGTTCAAAATGAACTTGGTCAGACAGAGAGATGAATAGAGAATTTGTCAGAGAGATGAATAGGTGAATAAACATAAGCATGTTCAATGTACCAACTGCGACATTTAGGAAGGGGAGTACAAATGCCAGGTGGGTAGTGTCTGCTAAGCAGCAGTTTGGGAGAGGAAGATTTAGAGATGAGAGTGGAACAACGCTGTGTTCTAGTCAGCAACACAGGATTGCAAAAAATGGAAATGTCACCCTAGGCTGAAGTTGAGTTTTAAATAGTTTGGTAGTCTTAAGAGTTCTTTACCAGTACTTCTGTGATAAATGCCTCACTTAGGTCTGATGGCCATTTATCCTCTGCGTAGCTGCTCCATTTATTTTTCCAAACTAACTCATTCATTATAGCCAGCTCTTAGTAAAGTGAAGCATTCAACTGGGAAGGCTGGCTTATGGCAGTCAGCTGAAATACATCTCCAAATTTGTTTTGAATTAATTGATACAGCTCTTAAAGCCCGTGTGTAGTGTGAGGTGCCTCATCTCCTTGAACTTGCTCTCTGAGAGTGAATTGTCCAGTGGAGAGAGACAAGGTGCTGCCAAGGACATCCCAGGGAGTCTTCCCAGGACTCTCACAGTCTGGAGGAGCCCAAGGAAATCCACCGAGGCTAAGGTAATGTTTTCTGGCTGCATCTATCCAAATGACTTGACTGACCTGGATTGATGATGAGCACATCATGTCTATGTTCAATCAATGTGAATTCAGCACTTTATTAACAGCAGTGTGGACCAAATTAAAAATGATTTTGCACATAAGCTCTGGTTTTCATTATTATTAAAGCACAAGGAATACAGATATCTTCCTTAGCTTCCCTGTGCTTTCCTTACCCGTACGTAAGTCTTTAGCCAATACACAGTTGAACAGAAAAAACTGCTTACCTGTGGACTGTGCATTGCACAAATTTGACAATAGCTTAGCTATTCATTTTAGCTTCTCAGAGCTTGGCTTAAAGCTTTACAGCAAAAGGAAATTTAAGGCGGTTTCCAGTGGAAGCAGAACAACTTGTGTGGTGGAAGAGTGGAATGAGTTTTAACTGAGCTGTTGGGAGACCCTGTCAACACTGCCCTCTTCCCTCTTCCTTTAGGAACTTCACAAGCTTCTCTCAGCTATAACCTCTTAATATTTAGTCCTGACTCATCAAACGAGAGCTGGGCTATATGACAGCCTTGAAGTCCCTCATGGCCTTTAATTTCTATGACTTCTTCATTTCTGTTCCTTGCAGTGATGCTGTATGTCTCTAAACTGCTTGTAGATAAGTGCACACTGAAAAATGTTTTCTTTGCCAACGTGAGTGCATCATTAAAATGAAGCAAAGCACAGAGAAGCAGGGTAGCTGAAGGAAGCACTCAAAATCTAGTAGCTATTACCTCTTGTCTGTCTGCAGACACCCTCTGTGCTGCAGCCTCTGCTTTGCTTGCAGAGATAAGTTGGTCTTATCTGGAAATATCTCTGTACTTGAAACTTGTAAGCAGAGCAGATGGACACACCTCCTCATACTGTAAGTCAACCTGTGAGGTTGGACTATCTGGTCTCTTAAACCAGAATCTGTCATCAACGATCTGCTTTTTGAAGTTGCTGCATGGGTTAACTGTAGAGTGGTATCTCCATCTGAAGATAAGATCAGAGACTGGACCTTCTCTACAGCTGTAGCTAAATGTGCCTGGCAATGTTTTCCTTTTTTTCCCCTTCTCTCTCTCTCTCATGCAAACACATACACAGCTAAACAAAACACAAGAAAACAAGTGGAAATAATTGGGATAAAACAATCTAATATAAAATCTGTATCAACAGCCTCAGCCTCTGCAGAGCTTTAAAAGCATTTCTGACTGACTTGGCTGACAAACCCCCATCACTCTAAATCTTGTTCCTGGTGTTTGTACCTTGGTAACCAGGAAGATGCCTCCCAGAGAGACTATTGCTCTTGTTTTTCCTACCAGTAGTGCACAAATTACACAGACCTACAGCACTGCTGCTCTAAACTGTTGCCTGAAGTCAGAAACAGAACATAACGCTCAGTCCCCAAGGAAGGTCAAAGGCAGCCGTGGCAGCTCCTGAGATGTGTTGGCTCCGTGGGCAGTTCCAGCACAGATGTTCTGCTGTCACCAAGGTTGTGCTCTGGGGTGGATCCCGTGCCCAGCTCTGAGGGTAAGGGAGCCAGGCTGAGGCTGGCTCTGATCTGCCAGCCCTGATCTGTCCTTGAGCCCCATCTCACAATGGAACAGCAAACCTCTCCAGGAGCTGCTCTCATTTCCTGCCTCCAAGCCATTCGCAGGTTTTCTCAGACTTGCCAAGTTATAAGAGGTGTGGCTTGTGGCTTTCCTTCCTCACAAGAGAAATGTGAGATTTCTCCGACCTTTGGAGAAAATGATGGCTTCTCTTCACAGTGTGTAGCTGGTTGGAACAGTGAGGCTCTGTCTTTTGGTTTGATCTTCCCAAGATCAATCAAATCTCTTGAATTCAGACCTTCCACCCTGCAAGATTCCTGGCCAATTAATTCTTGAACACTTTGTTATTACACTGATGTGAGCTAAATAACTATGGAAAATGCTCTTGATAGTTTGGATAAACTGCAAATACTTTTTCCTTACATGCTGGAGTAAATATGCATTATCCCGAGAACCCTAGAATATGATTTCTCATGTTTTCCCTAAATGGACGTTTAATATTTATTGAAATCTTCTGTTGATTAAAAGCTCTAAATAGTGTATCCAGAAGACTAATCGATATTTTAAATGCACTCAGACATATTAGATGCTTACTGGTTACATAGAGAAATGACGAACTTGCTATATGAGAAGGTAAAATTCATGAATAATTCATAGATGCATTAATTTATTCAGTTTTGCCTTTTGAATTGATTTGGCAATTATTCTTGTACTGCACATCATTTAAAAATGCTTAGATATAAATATTTACAGTTGCAAATTTGTGGTCAAATCATTTCTGTTCTCTGATTGAATGGCTTCTCTAGCACACCAAGCAGTTCAAATTGTGAATTTTGCTGTTAAATATACATCTTGGTAGAATGTGGGTACTGGAACGACCAAGTAAAGTGGATACATACCAACTGCAAGTATGGTCAAACTAAAGTATTTAAAATATGAATAAATATTTGCAGACAGGTTTTCTTAATTTCTTATTGCGATAAGAACAGGGGAAAGACCCTGTGTGTTGTGCTGCCCCAGACGACAAACACTAATGTCCTTTGGCACTGATGGTTTTATTATTTATTCAGCTCTTCTCACTTTTCCCTTTGTTTGCAATTTTCTTTTTCCTGCTGATTGTGTTTTACATCTTTCGAGGATGATTGCAACATTCAGGAAAATGAGAATTTGCTCTAAATGGGCACAAATAACCCCACAGTGAAGATCCAGAAACAGAACACTATGGATCTGTGAAGAAACTGATGGTCTGAGTGAAAGGGCTAATTCACAGTGGCTTACTTCAGCCCAAGGAGACTTGACTCCTAAACTCCCATTGTACTTATTGGAGAAGGAGAGATTTCTCTACAGGATGATTCAGAACAGGAGCCTAATTTTAAGTGCTCTGAATCACTCTGCTAGTCTTCTTATTTTGAACAGTGCAGTTTATCTTCCCTCCATTTCCTACTTGTTGCCCTGATTGATGAGTAAGGATTTATGCAGAATGAATGAATTTCACCTTTTATGAATAAAGCATAGAATTGTAATCATTTAGAGAACTTGATTTGAGACTGAAGAACAAGTGAAAGCATTAAGGAGTATTATTTTATATATTTCTCTCTCTGAACAGTTAGAAGAACCTTAAAAATTCCAGCTTTAAGCATTTAAGCCGTTTAATACACTGCAATAATTCAAAGTCACTTAATGTGATTTTTGGTTTTCTTGAAGCACTCCAGAAAATTATTTTTCCAAAGTTCTTTCACTTTGAAATGCCTGCACAGAAGCACTTGAGGCTGAAAGTAAAGCTAATCCATTTGCAGATAGCATATTCAGAAAAGAACAAAACCCATGAAACTACAAACCGTTTGTTCTGAAGAAATAAAGATGAACACATTAGCATTCAAAGCAATCCTAAAGCAAAAGTAGGCATTCATTGAAAACACATTTGAGAAAAGAGAGTGGATGCTCAGGTGGTCTTAAGGCCAGGCCAGTGGTAGCCTGGTAGGGATGCAAGGGATGCTCAAAGGAAATTTGTCACTGTGTGCAGATCATGGAAGTGTGTGAAACCATGCTGAAACTGTTCATGACTATTCCCATCCTGGGATGAAGTGCTGGTGCTCAGAGCAGACCTTCACCATCACAGCAAAGCAAACATCTGGAGCTGCTGCATCACGGGGCTGTGGGAGCACCTCACATCTGAGCAAGTTCTGGGTCAACATGCTGAGCTGCAGCTGATGCCCAGGAAGGAAATCCTGACCAGCAGCCTCCATAGAGCCTGCTATAAGTGTTTTCCACAGCCTTGCTCTCCTTGGGGCCCTCTGTGTGTTCTTCTGTGTGGCCCTGGGATCTGTGCTGTGGATGGCGTCTTTCTGGCACATCAGCATCTCAGGACAGCCACAGCTGATGCCTCCAAGTGGAAATTGGGTGACTAACAAATGCTTCTACAGGTGTTGAGTGGCTCATCTATGTATGGTGGCCTCCAGGAGGACACTCAGGACATCCAGCTGCCAGGGACTGCTCTGCAGGGACCTCCTGTCCCAGGCAAACATGGGTGGTCCCACTTCAAACACTGATTCCCTGCTGACATCTGCTGCTCTTTTCTTGTGCCTTTGTCACACCCTGTGCTCTCTAGGGGCTTAGTAAGGCCTCCAAGAACCCTCATGAATGACTTATCATAAAAACACTGTTTTAAATATTGTTTCCATCATGGGCAAGGTGAATCTGTAGTTAGCTCTGGTTCAGAAATGCCATGGCAGGGAAGCGATGAGTGAGCTTCTTAGGGCTCTGCCAGGTGCCTGTAGCATGTGTGTGCTCCACCTGACTCACAAACATGAGCTGAGGAGTGGGGAGGCCAGAGGGGCATTGCACAGAGGTAAGAAACCCTGTGCTGGTGAGTTCAGTGATGGTGTAAAGGATGCTTGAACTTGGCTTCCTGCTCATGATGTGGCACATTGTGGGGCAGCGTGCCTGTGGTTAACTCTTCCTGTCATGGGGGAACAGACACAAATTATATTTGCTTTTTCGTGCAGTGCTAGAACACTCTTGTAGTCTCTTCACATTTTTATCTGAAAAGCAGGAACAAAACTCTGCTGTCAGTAAAATGAGTTGTCAGAACAACTGCATGTATGAATTTAATTTTGTTTAATATTTAATGACTAGCTAGCTTTTCTTGGGATAATGATTTCACAAGAAGAGAAAGATCAGAGCAGACCTCCTGCTAGTGTAGCACAGCTACAGCAGGAACTGCAGACATTCAGGGTCAATACAGCAGAATGAGATCCTGCCATCTGTACTCATCGTGGGTAGCACTCCACTCCTTGAGAGTCTGCACTTGGGTCAGCAGGACTCTGTAGAGGAAAGGACACATCCAGTGTTTATTGAGGAAGAGAGTTTGACCCTAACTGAAAAATGCATCCTCCCTTGGAAAGAATAAACTGGGCACTGCTTAAGGCAATCCTCAGTATCTGCTGCCTATCTACAGCGGGAAATATCTCCTCCCAGATCTCATATGTCGTAAGCCTGTTCTGTCCAGCCTTTTCCGCAATCACATACATTCCTCACTCAGTCATGTCATGGGGGTATTATTTTATATAAAGAGGACTTTTAAACAGCAATTTCAACAATATGTTTGGAACAGCAATCTGTCTACATTTCTGTATGGCTAACAGTGCTAGAAACACTCAACCATCAAACAGTATCTGTATGGTTTTGATATCAACGTCAAAAGTAATGTTTCTACAGTCATCATGTTAGCAGATGTAGGTGGTGGTGGTCTACATGGAAGAATAGGTGCTGATTTGTTTTCTCACAGATGTATTGGCTCTGCAGTGCTAAGTCTTGTTAGTCCTTGGCATCCTCAGATGCGTTACTCTGAATTTAGAGAGTTAGAAGAACCATTAGGTACAAGGAACAAGAAGACCCACAGCATATGTTCGGTCTGCAGGCAAACAGTACTGCCTGTGCTAACCCTAATCCATGTGTATAAAGATGGTCTGGGAAGTTAATTATGACAGATGAAAAAAAAAAGTGAAAGGACTGTAGGAATTTGCTCCAACTGACAGCAAATGGAGTTGGCAGGATGACTGAAACTCAGTCCCTGAAGAATCCCTCCAGGATATGTAGCTTTCCTGACACAAAATGAGTGGGCTTATTAGCTGGATTCAATAACTTATATCATTTTCCACCCATAGCCAGATTAACATGTGTAATTCTTCCTCTTTCTAATTTGTTTTTCTGCCATTGGATAGGGGCCAGCTCCATAGATCAATTTGTTTATTTGTGGTGGGTTTTTTTCCTGATGATGGATGAACCAACCGATAGTGCCATCACTGCCTCGTGAACTCAAGGATAAATTCACAGTCTTTTAGCAAAAACACTGCCTGATACCTGTCATCTCCACTGAGCAGGCACTGCTCCCTCCTTCCCAAACTCTTAGGATGGCTGGAGGCTCCTTTTCCTTTAACGTTTTATTTTCCACTGAACTGCACCCTGTGGTTAATTTTCCTTCCAACTTTGCAGCTTCTCCTCACCAGCCTGCGCCCCTACGTGGGTTTATTCCACTTTCAGATGTCTCAGCTCACCAAGTGCGAGGCGCAGCGAGAAGCAGTGGCCCAGATTTTACAGGATCTGGCTAATTTCTCTCCTGGCTGGCATTAAGGAGGCAAACAACTAAAGATTTGTACCTGTTCATTTGAAATAAATCCCTAGAGGTCTGTGAAGACAGAGGAAAGAGGGTTTCCAGGCATGGCCCACCAGATGCCAACAGGGGGAGTTTCAGCTCTGCCTCAGATTTAGGCCTCTGACAGTCTCCTCGTGTTTACTGATATTGATCATGAGGGATAAAAGTTATTTATTTTCCCACATTTCAATAGCATTTCTTAACGCCTCTTTCCTTTAAAGAAACACTTCCTCAACTCTTCTATGGATCGAAAATGAAGGCACAGTTCCTATCTCTTGTTGAAAACCTTTTAAAAAGAGACCAGTGATGGAATGGTTCTACACCTTGCTTTCCTAGAGTGAAAGAAAGCTAATTTGCCTCTGAGATGAGTAAAAGCCAGATTTTAGAAAGCCATCTCCATTTCTGCCTCCTCCCTGAAAACCCTGATGACTGAGGCACAGTTGACTTCTCTTGATCATTTTGCATAAACTAAGATTTGAATGATAAGATTTTAGAAAACCAAAATTGTGCCTCTGGCCTATCAGTTTAAATAAATTAATTCATAACTAGATAGAAAACAAATGTAGAAAACAATGTGTTTCTTTGATATGTTTGTTTGTTTAGGGGGCAGTAAATAGGGAAGGACTTCAATTGTGAGGAGACAGAATAACATCTTATGAAAATAAAGCTCCATCATTACAATGGGGTTGTAAACCATGCTAATGTAGAAATGAATGGAGGAAGGCTTTTTGGAGAGATATTTTGTCTCTTTATAAACAGGACAGATTATGTCTGTGAAATGCTGCAGTCAGTTCTGCCAGGTCCCAGCAAATTGAAGTTTCTTTTCTTTTCACAAAATTTCTCACTACATTCTTATGTGAAAAATTGTTTAGGAAATTGTCTTCAAAGAAGAAGGACTGTGTATTTTCTGTAACACAATCGTGATATTTCCAGTTGCTACTTAAGAGGGTACCTTCCATGTAATGAGCCTCTAGGGTTCACTCAAGTTGCATTTCAATCATTTTTTGCAGCCATCCAGACCAGACTTCAGCTGCTGAATCTGCTTCATTTCTGGGTGTGAAAACATGAACAAATTAAATCCAAAGCTCTTCAGGAGAAAACTGAAATGTCCTGAGTCATCCAATGAGAGTTAACATGAGCTCCTCTTTTCAGAGACTTATTACCTCTGGCTCTGAGCTTCAAAACTACAGCTACTTTCAACTATGATGTCTCAGCTGACAGGGTCCAGAGCTGTGATCTTGTCAACAGAACAGGGTGGAAGAAATCACCCTTAGGCAGACTTGGGCAAATCGTGGAAAATGGACTTCTTCCTAGTTTGTGGAAAGAGAATTTTTAAGAGATTAAAAATTCTTCATCTTCCACTTGGCATCTGAAATCTGAATTCACAAGCTTTGTCTTTCTCTTCCTACCCACCCACAGGGGGGCTATGCTCTGTGTAATACACAAAAACACATAAGTAACAATGGGGGTGTGTGTGTGTGTGTGTAAACTGTAATTGGCTACTTCAGAAATCCAAATTAAAATTCACTTCTATAGCAGTGATAGTCATCATTTCACTCAGTCCAGTTCTGCAGTCAGTTAAAAACCTTTTTAATTAGTAGCTATCAGCAATCCTGTGAGTGGGTTGCTGAGTAGAGAAGGTTAATACTGTATCTGAGGGGGAAGGGAGACAACTTACCGCTGTAGGAATTAGGACATTTTTCTTGATTTGATGAAATTGTGTTGGAGAGAAATCCACTGTGTCTTGATATTGACATAATTGCATTGCATATTCTGAAACCTCCCTCTGCAATGGGCTGATCCTGCACATTTACCAAAGGGCGAGGATGGCCTCGTGTGGTTTGCTGAGATGCTCTGTCTATTCCCATGCCAGCAGACCAGCCAGGAGGGGTGAATGCTTCCAGGGGTATTAGGAGCGATGCCAAGATTGAGTCAGGGCTGGCAGGTTTTACTGGGACAGTTGCAATATTGCAGCAATACATCTGTCTGGGCATGGCTCTTGAGTAAGAAATGGAGAGTAAAAGTAATTCCCAAGGATACTGAAGTAGGTCATCTCCATCCCTGACTGTGACCCAAATATCTCCCCTGAGATTGAAGCCTCGTTACACACCCCAGCCAAAGAGTGTGAAGACAGGGCTGGAAACCATTCCAGTTCTATGTGTGAACTTCTGGTTAGAGCCCAGACTGGTTGTTCAGGCCACTGGCAGAGGGTGAAAGACATGAAAGGCATGTGGATGTACGGAGGGTGTTCAGACCAAGAACTGAGGGAGGCTGTGTCACAGGATTAAGGCAGCTATGCAGGCTTGCACAGCTATTTCCACTCGTGCTGTCCTCACGCTTTCTCTGAGGGGAGGATTTTGTCCTGAACACAAGGGCTGTTTGTACACTGTGGGGCACATTGCAATGCACCACACAGACACGGCTCCTGGCCACGGCTGCTTGTGTGGACGGTCTGGTTTGCACCATGCCAGAGTGTACCCTGCCTGCCTGGAGAAGGCAATGGTGCTCGAGGGCAGGGCAGGAGCTGTGGAGCAGCAAACACCCCAGCTGGGATGGCTCTGGGATGGCTCTGCGAGCAGGGCCCACACAGCACAGCCGGAGGCCATGCTGGGGACCAGGCCTGCCAGTGCATCTGTGCCCAAGAGGGCTCCAAGGCAGCGCTCTCATGGTTACACCAATGAGGATCCCAAGGCTATATTCTGTAATTGTGGGATCTGCTCTGTGTTGGGGAAGCATACAAAGTGTTGCTTGGGAAAATGTTTGGGAAACGTGCAAAACAACTGCAGCAGGACATGGGGTACATTTGTCAGTGCCTTTGACCAAGAAGGCAGAACTGCTGCTGTTACAACACCATGGAAAGCACTGAGGATCACGATGGTGTTTTGAACAAGATAACCAGTCAGTGGGGAGGTAGGCGTTGTATGCACCACATGCACAAGTGGCTTTGCATATCACAAAATCAGAAGCCTTGGGAAAGAGGAAGAAGGAAAGCATCAGTTAACTTACAATGTGAAGGTGAACATTTGATGGAAGTACATTAAAAAATTTTAATGCTAAATGAAATATCAATAGAAAATGTCTTATGTCTCTATCTATGTCACTCAGGCAGGCTTACATGGACAGTAAATAAAACAGTGTGCTTCTCTGGAGAAAGGCCAAGATGCTGTCAAGGATCATATATCTTTTAGTCAAAAGTGATATAAGATCATGCTGTTTCTAAAGAGAAGAAGGATGACTACAGAGGGGAAATATCTGTAGAATAATTCTTGGTTCTGAGAGCTGTGTGTTTAAAGCACAAAATCCCATGAAACACTGCCAGGAATTAGAGAGGAATGAGAGGCACTGCTTTAGAACAAAACAAAACAACAAAATAGGAAGCAAGTAAGTTGTGTCTACCATGTGCCTAAGAACAATAGCGCTGAGTCAAAACCTGCTGGACTTGGTTGGGAATGCTGTGGTTTAGCAAGCCCAACTGAGCTGAACTGGAATGCTCTTTTTGTCTTTCAACAAGCCTGTAAAGGCTGGCAGAGATCTGGTCAGCTGTTCAAGCCCTGCTGAACAACCCTCAGAGTTCAGTTTTTATATCTGGTTAGGGGCCCAGCAGAAAAATTAAGGGTCAAGCAGGTTGTGTTTGAAAGGTGTGTGGGATGGTTTTTTCTGCATGGAAGAAAAACGTTACCTCAGAAAGATGTGTCCTCGTGCACTCTTCTGAACCAGGGGACTGCTGTGTAAACAGTAATGTGAGCAGTAGGTTGGGGAATTATTTCATGCTTGTGACGTTACACAGACTAGTTTAGCTCTTTGTCTAAGGGCTCATGTCCAAATTGATTTTGGTCCAACTCAGAGCTATCATGGTTTGGTCCTGCACCTTGCTCCCTCTGTCCTTGCCAGCACTGATATTTGCATGATCATGTCATGAGCCAGTTCAGGGTACTAAACTTATTGAAGACTTCAGCTTTTTCCTGCAGAGTTACTTTTTACCTGATTTAACATCCTGAACCAGCTCATGGCAGGGTCACAGCAAGGCCTGGTACTGGCACACAACATCTAGCTGGAATTTGTGACTAGGGTGAGAAGGAGATGGCAGGATGTGGATTAGTTGAGCTCTTGAAAAACCTCAGTTTACAGCAGTTTATCCTTCCTCCTGCTTCACTGCATCCACCGATAGACCTTCAATCCCCTTGGATATGTTATATTCAAGTTTGTCTGAGTATGGACTCTTTAACTTTGCACTCACCAGCCTATTGTGTCCATTTGGATTTGTGAAATGCCGTGGGTTCTCAGCTTGGAAAGTTTAAATCCCACTGCCCTGATGGCTCCCACTTACATCAAGGCAACAAGGGCATGTGAAGGGGTACAAAGACTCCCTGCCACGCAGCTGAGGTAATGATAATTTATTTTGGATGTATCTTTGTATTTGGGAAGGCAAATGGGTTGGTGTCAGTGTCTTGGCCTCATCTAATGCTGGCTGGTCCTGAGGTCTTATTTGGTGTTGGTGAAGGCAAAGCTGACAGAGGCAGGGAGAGTTTGACTGTGTGAGCTAAAAGTGCTTGTGGTGAATCTTAACAACATCACTCATCCTCTGGGCGTAGGCAGGCTATGCAGCCACATCCATTTAGTGTTAGGAAGATATCTATGTATGAAAAGAAAGAGAGCTCAGGATGGAAATTATTTGGTCCCATCTTCTCCTTTAAGGGGCCCAGAAGTATCAATAGAAATGTGCACTTTGGTTTTACTGGTAGAAAGCAGGGCTTGAGAGCATGGTCTCAAATGGTGTCCCCTGGGAACTTGTCTTACCAAACAACGATGTCTCCTTCAGTTCAAAGAAAGTCAAAGTATTTTCAAAATTTGGCATGTAATAGTTGTAGTTGCTGCAGAGACATTGAGCAATTGTAGCTGAGCGTGGGAAGTGGCCTGTGAAATCATGAAAGGTGGGGAGAAGTCCCAATGTACAATTTCTCTCCTAAGTGTGGGTTCCACATTTTGTGAAGGCCTGACTGTAATTTCACCTTTTCTGACAGTTTGACTTCTACTTCCATTTGCCAGCCATTGTCATTATTTTATGCCTTCATCTCTCATCTGTTTGCTGTAGCAATTTCTGTTAACTCTACCCCAGCTTATGTGTTTTAGCCACTAATGGCTTCAGGTGGAGGGACTTGACCTTCCTTTCCTCAGTGTTCCTTTGTTGCTGGGTATGGGATGTAGGAATTTTTTTTCCCCAGAACAAGGCTGTAGTTACCTGAGGGTTGAAAAAATGAACACTGTAATTCAAGGCAATAGCACATAACAGTGAAGAATGTAAATGGTGCTTTTCACTTAGCCTGGTTTCTTACAATCCCTTTTTTTTTTTCACCAGGAGCAGACAAATGATTATTACAATAATTAAAAGGAATACACCTGGAGAATTAGCTGCATAATGAGTGACCCAGAAGTTGAAACTTCGGCTCTCTGATGGTGCTTTCTGTCCCCACAGGCCTAAAATGCAGAAGCCAAATTCCAGTTTAGAGATGCTGCTTTCAGATGCACGAGCTCTGGTATCAGCACCATTTAAAGAACATATTAGTCTTATAATAATTTTCCTTTTCCACTGCATACCTCAAAGTTACACTTAGCAGGAGGAAGAATAATGCAAAAATAAATACTGAAATGTGATAGCATGCATTTTATGTGGCTTATCCATGGTCAGAAGTGGAAGCAATGATCTGATAAGTATTTTGAGTTCTAATATACTCAGAGAGGGGAGAGAATAACTCCCACAATGGAGCTATCTATGGCTGTTCTTGTTCATATGGGAAATACGTGGCTTTCTATGCCCAGGGGTGTCTGGACAAAATCTAGAGTAGCTGTATTCCTTTATGTATGAGTAAACTGGCTGTATTTCTCTCTTATTCAGAAGATAGTCATCTTGCTTTTTAATCTTAGAATATAAGCAGGGCTGAATCTCAGAGAAAAGGCTTGAAAAAACCCAGTAAATTTCTTTTTCTTGTTATACAGCTTCGGACACCCTTTTATGAATAAAATGGCACGGCCAAGCGTGAAGTAACAAAGGAATTGTAAGCAGTGGCCAGCATGTGGGAAGTCAAAACTATCTACAGCTGAATAACGTTCTTATTAGAAATGAAGGGCAAACAGGAGTATAATTTATTATTGCCTCTCTATGTGGCTTCAGAGATCACATAATCCAAAGTAAAAAATGGCATGCATATGTTCCCTAAGATATTCTTCAGCATAGAGGGGCTATATATCAAAACCTTATTTCCTGGTAATGAATTTTAAATAAGTGCCCAGGGCATCAGGTCACTGATGTTTCCACTTTGCAAACTGGGTGGGCCATGAAAGCCCCTAGAGCCCTTCAAAGGCACCTTAAAAAAAGATCCCTAGCTTTAACTGACCAAACTTTTCAAGAAAAATACCTGAAACAATTAGGAGAATGAAAACCAGGAGGTCAGATTACTTGGCCCATGGCTGAGGATTTACATAAATAGGCCTAACCTTTGACTTGAAAATAAAAGGTAAGTACAGATCCCTGACAGAACAGCAGGTCATTGGTATTTACTCTGTAAAGTACTGCCTCTGATGCTATGACAAAAATGCCAGGAATTCCACTGATCACTGTGTGCTGATAGGGCTCAAAGGTATGCAGCCAGCTAACAGAAACCCAGCCTACCTGACTGATCGAAACTGCATTACTCCCACGCATTTATAACCCGCAATCTGCGAGCGTGGGAAAGCGTGCAAGGCCTCAGACTAATTCCTAAGGAAAAAAAAAGGAGAAAGTTCCTGTCTTCACCAGTTTTTTGATATTTTTTTGATGGTTTGAACAGTGTATAATAAAATTAACAAAAAGTGTCTGGGTGAGCACCTTGAGACATTTTCCTCATAGTGTGTGCTGCCGCTCAAGAGGCTCCAGAGCCAGTGTTGACTGCACAGGCTGAGATTGGTACCACATTCAGCGTTGTGGGGCTTTGTCAAAGATAAGTTGTGCTTCAAGTGCTGGACTGGTAACCAGCTGTAGGAAGCCAGTCCCTGGCCCAATTTTTAACTGATGAAACTCTAGACAGCAAACCTACAGGAGAAATGCCATGCTGTGTGTTTGTGCTACCTTTTGCTGAGCAGTGGCTCTTTGCTCTCAGGTCAGAGAGGAAAAGGTGAGCAAAACAGTATTTTTTTTTGCATTTTTAGTCCTAAAATGATAGCAAAGATGTTTTAGATATTTTTTTCTTTTCTACATGGACAGCAGAGAAAAGAGGACCCCTGTGAAAGTGGAAACAATAAGGGCAGAGTTTTTATGTTCGTGTTTTATAGAGAGGGATTCGGTTTTCTGTTCCAGTTTGAGACCCAAGCACACACCAAGTATCCTGCAGGCTGTTTCAAACTTGTTTCACTAATTAATCAAAAGTGATCCATTACAGAAAACCTGCAGGAATGTCAGAGATGGATGCTTCTGCTCTACTGTTTTTGACTTGCTTGTTGCAACAGAGGGGGAAGCTGTTAGTGCCTGTCTAGTAAATTATTGAAGGATGGTGTAAGAGAGCCTGCCGCCTTCCTCCTGAAGGGCCAGGGAGCCTGGGGCTAGGCAGCCACATGCTGCTTTCCCTGTCTGCTAGACCACTGTGGGATTTTGGAGGAGGTGGAGGAACACCCCACAGCAGGGCATTGATCAGAGGAGAAGACAGGCTGGCCCCATGCCCTGGGCACTGCCTGGCCAAGTCCCTGGGTTGAGAAGCTGGGCAGGCAGTGATGAAGCAGAAAGACATAGCGGCCACCAGAGGATGGTCAAACAGGGTGTCCTGGTGAGGAGTTGATTGTCAGTCCCCCTGTGCCTGGCAGGTTTGAGCACTGTGGGAAGAGAAGCCCAGCCCAGCACAAGTGTCTGACCAGCACGGCCTTCGCAGGGTACCACATCTTCCTTTCTTCTCTGGCCAACAGGCATGAACCCAAGGAATAATTTTGAAGGGAAGCTAAAATTGGAGGGACATCCAGCCTGGATGATGTTCATGGGGACCTGGAGCCCCTTTGGTGTTAGTCCTGGTGCATCCCCTTGCCAGGCTCAAGTGCCTCCTCCGACGGATCCCTCTGGCCCTGGTCTTCCTGGAGAGAGCAGTAGCCAAGTGGCCCCTCTTCTGAGTCAATTCTGTGATCCCTTTGTGCAAAGAAGGCCAGACTGCTTTGATGTCCATGTGTAGCTGTGCTGTGCTGGCACTGTGTCACCGTATCCCCGGTGCACTGGACTCAAAGACCATGGGGCAGAGGTGTTACCAGTCCAGCCCCTGTACTGCACTATAGAGTGCTCGGTTTCTTGCCTGCTGAGCTGTGTTCTCTGCCCTGCTCTCGTCATCTGCTTCTATTTTGCAGGCTAAAAGCTGCATCCTTTGTGGAGTGCTATCCCTGCACAAGCCACTCAGAGACTGCTCTTGAGTCCTCTCAGGCTAAATTTTGGCCAGTGAGACAGATTTTGTAGAATGATGAACTTTGTACACTTACCTTGACTTGTGGGGCAGCAGACTCTGGCTGTACTCCTCTTGTGTTTCTCTTTTGCTAAAATGTCCAGTGTGTAAATCCTCTTACCCCTTACACCACCAAAAACATGCTCTGGCTTCCTGAGAAATGCCTAAGGGCAGAACTGAATCCATCCTTGTGTGATCTCTGATGGTAGGGGCCTTTTTATTAATGGCATTCGTGCCACTCTATTCTTGCAAACCCATAGGAAAATACCGAGTATGAGATGACTTTTAAAACATTATGCTGCCATTTGCTTTCTTCACATAATGTATTTTTTTAGGATCATTTATAAGTATGATATTCACCCTGTTCTTCTCTAGCGGCTGGTAAGTTCATGCACATAGTAGTTTTTCCTGCTGTTTCTGTACCTGACGGAGGAATCCACCCCTCCAGACTCTTTTTCAGTTTCTTCCATGAAGGGGGAGATAAAATTCCACTCCCTGCAAGAGCTGAATTGAATTTCTTTGGGGAGACTGTTGGGGTGGGACTCTGTTCCCCAAAAATCATCTTTAGCCCCTTCAGTCTCCACCAATGTTGTTTGGTTCCCAGCCAACAAGTTCTGTGCCTCTCTCCCCAGATAAAACCAAGAATTTCTTAACCCCAAGGAGATTCTTTTTCTTCCCCAACACTCTATTGGTTCAACATGTTATTTATTCCTTCTCTCATCCACTTCCTGTAGTGCCTATTTAGGGTACGATCAGCTATCTAAAACCCAGATCAGCCCAGCTTGCCTTCTTTTGCCTAGAGATTTTCCCTCAGACCTTGCAAGACCACAACCAAGATTTGGGTACCTACATTCAGCTGGAGGTTATGATGCCCCTTTTTCGCTTGGGTTGGTTGTCTCCTCCTTTCCAGGCACAGTGCTGTCCCCAGCTGAGTCAGAGGACTCCCTTGAGTGCCACCATCCACCTGGGTTGCTCCTCACATGCTCTCCACGCATTTGTAAACTCCTCCAGTGCCCTCGTGTAGCTCAGTCTTGTTAGGTTGCTTCCCACTGCACAGAAGAGCTATTTCGTATATTCACTCATAGCTGGGAAGCATAAACATTCAGAAGCAAAACATTACTCAAAGTCATAAGAATGGAAGGCTGCAGTTGTAAAATCTTGTGTGGAGAAGCCCATTTTCTCTTGTGAAGAGCTCTCAGGCACCATATCAAGCTTGTGTTTTGCTGGAGGAGGCATCAGCTGAAACAGCGGCAGCCAAAAGGCATTGATTCGTTTCATTTATTTTTAACTTTCCCATTGAAATGCCTGAAAGGAAAAAAAAAAAAAAAGGAAATCGTGGTCCTGTCCACATTCCACACCAGTTNTTTTTTACCTTTCCAATTGAAATACCAGAAAGAAAAAAAAAAAAAAAAAGGAAATCTCTCCCTCAGAGAGCCCTTCAGCTCTGGGAAAGATACCTGCTGCAATCTAGAAATCTTCTGGGAACAGCCAGGCCAAGCACTGCCTGGGGGGCTGCAGTTTGTTCTTTCTCTATTTTTTTATTTTGACCGTGAGCGCAGCCACCTCTTTCAAAGGCTGTTGCTGTGGGTTTGGTTTTTGGTTTGGTTTTTTTTTTTTTTGGTGTGGGGTTTTTATTTTGGGTGAAGAGCTGAGCAGGCTCCAGTCATGGGGGTGGAACGCTGCGAGAGCCGGAGAGCCCGAGCCACGGCAGCCTGGGCTGCGTCAGCCGGGCGGTCACAAGGATGCCTGTCATGTGCTGCTTCTGCTCACACAAAGATCCCTTTCTTTCCAGGCCCGGTGGGTTCTCCATCAATGAGAGGACCTTGTCCTACAAACTGAAATCAAACGCCCGTAATTGCAGTGTCACTGATAAAACATGACTTCTTTACCAATTTGTGCCAGCACTTTGACCTCCTGCCTCGGTGCGGCGAGACTTCGAAGATTTTTTTTGTCTCTGGCTCTTTTGGAGGCTGTGCTAGAAATACTGTAGGAAAGTTTATTTTGGGAGTATTTTTGATCTATCTCAAGCAAAAAGCTAGGCTTGTGCACTTACAGTCAAAATTGCCTTGAATTGTCTGGAGTGATTGCTAGCTCTTAAAAAAACGGGATTTCAGGTTATGATTTACTTTTTGTTTAAATTTAGAACTGCTTTTGCATGAATAACTAGTATTACGTGTTTTCAACAAAAATGAGAACAAGATTTCTGCTCCACACAGCTTCAATTCCTAAAAAAAGTGAAAAATTTAAGAAGGTTGAAAAGAAAAAAAAAAATCAGTGCTGAATAGCATGGCTAAGCAGCTGTCTTATTCCTTTCTTCCCCCAATTGAATTATTGTTATAACTGTTCTTTCTAAGTTAAGATCTCACTGGGGGAAGGAAGAAAGTTTCTAGGTTTCACAGCAGGAAAGTCTTTAACAAGAAGTTAATGTAGGATAATGAAGGGGTCAGGAAAACCATAAGCACAAAGGGATTGTCCAGAAGACAGTGCCGAGAGGAGTGCAAATAAAGATACTAAATAAGAAGGGAAATGTGCAGCAACCCTTTGAATTTTAAGCAAGCTCTTCATGCCACAGCACATTACCCTGGGCACAGCAATGAGCAGCACCCACGGTCAGTGTCCCAACTTGTCACAGAGAAGGAAAATTTCTTATTTGTGCACGTGTTCTTCTTTGAAGGGAAACACCTTACAGGACACAAGATTTAAAGCCTACAAGATACATAGGAAGACAATACTGTTTAAACACAAAGCTGAACTGAAAATGGAGAGAAGCAGGTATTTTTGGGATTCTGGGATTATACTTCAAGTTTCTAACATTTAACTCCTATAACAGGAAGCATAACAGAACAAATTAACTGGGCTAGCTGACCACTTAGATTTGCTGTTGTTTTTCAGTCAATAGGTCACTTCCCCGGGTTAGGGGTTGTGCTCTGCCAAACAGCAGGATTTTCTAGCTGGTCCTGTATTGATGAGAAAATAACTCTCTGATTCTGTGGTACCATAGGTCATCAATAAAATGAGAAATGATTACGTTCTTCAATACTGCAAAATTTCTGCCTTTAATATTCTTAGAATATTATATTATTTTTCAAATAAACTATATATATTTTTCAAATATATTAAAACCCCATATCAACCAATTTTTTTCTCAAGGGATTTTATAGATATTTTCTTCTCAATCATACTTGAAATGCTGTGTACTAACTGTGCTGGTAGTTAATTCAGATTTAGTAACTACAGTGGGATTTTGCCAGTTAGTTCCCTTTAAGCTCAGGCTTGGACACTCTAAAGTGTTATGGTGATGGAGACTATTTCATCATGCAGATGTAGGTACCTCTCTGGTCTGTAGAGTTGTGTTTGCATTGATATCCCTAACAGAGAAATAACTTATCAGCTTTAAACACTGCATGTGACGGATGAGAATCAGCATGAGTAGCACTGAGTTCCATGAACAGCTCTGTATCGCTGCCATGAATTAAATGAGTTATTAGCAACAGAAAAAATGCTATCTCATCTACCAGTTTCAGGAGATTTTGCTGCTCCCTGAGAGGATAAGAAGATTCCATGTTCCTTATTTGACAAAGAACTGTTTGTATGTGCGAAATGTCCTCACTTCTCAAAAAGCAGATGTCACAGGCTAAAATACTTAAACACTGAGGAAAACGACAGCTCTCCCCTTTCCTTTTGCCCTCAGCAGAAATGAAGTCTTGGCTAGCTACTGGCATTTTTTTAGGAATTATGCCTGCTCAGTTATTTATTTTTATATTGCTGCAACTTTTTATCCTGATTCCTGCAGAAATGACGCTTATGCAATCCTGCTGTGTGCGCTTGTATCTTCGTCACTTCCACACCCCCGAAATCTTTTGAACCTATTGACAGATTTCAACCCATTGATCTCTCAAAGACAATCAAGTTCCTACAAGCTTTGTGAAAATAGCCTACTCACAGAGAGGTTGGCTGCAGTGTGAACACGCACCATTTGAGACAGAGGAAAACCCACTTGTAGGAAAGTGTTTATTTATAAACACCTGTCCATGGGGAGCATTTCAGGGAAAGCTTGTTCCTTCTTTGAACTGAAGTCAATCGAGTCTGAGGCTCAGGTCTTTCAGCAGCCAGGCTTCAAGGTACTGATCTCCACAGCATGTGGGGATACTGATTTGTTGCAATGATTTACCACCTGAACTGCATTTAAAGCAAATTATTTTTAAAACCACTTAATATTCCATTTCCTTTTTTTTTTTGTTTTCTTTTTGTAAAGAGCCAACAACTGCCCAATAGCCTGTCTCTTAAGACCAAGGCTTTTTGTCCATCACCCTAGAAGTCAACCCCTGACCTTTAACACTGTCACTTTTCTCTGTGGATTCTCTGAGGTTAAAATTACAGAATTGCCAAAACAGATAACAGAGTGTAGAGGGCTGAAAAGTGACTGGGACGAACCTCCAGGGACAAAGTTAATCTGTTGGAGCATTTCCTGTGTGTACTTTGAAACCTCTCAATTTAACTTGATCAAAGCATGAGCCGACACGTTTCAGCTCCCTACTGAACAAACAAATTTGCTGCTTATCGTTGACTGCCACCTCAGCCTTTCATTTACTTTACTTAGTAAGCCAGTACATGTTCAATGAACAACCTGGTTACTACAAATGGTGGGTGCTGGTCTCCAGAAAAGGCTGCAGCTTGGCTCACATATATAGCTCAACATATCACAGGCCCTGTTTTTCCTCACAATCTCCATGTAAATGGAAGCTTAAGCCATACACAGCCAGTGTGGGCAACAGTGGCCTCCTTGGGACCACTACAGCCATCAGCATCCATTGGATTATCTTTCAATATCTTTCAAGATCTGGATTATCTTTCAATATCCTCCTTTCTTTTTTCATTAACTTCCATAGGACATATGTGGACTGAGAAAATAAATGGTGGTGTTTTCAAAATTTGTTAGTTAGCTCACATTAACAGCTTTCAAAGCACATATGGATGAACAGATAATTTTAAACATCACTTTTTTTTTTTTTTGACAAAAGCAATAACTAATACTTTTTTAAATGTTCTTGTAGCTGGGATTTTTTTTCCTGACAAATATCTTTACTCAAGTTAATAGTAACAATAGTAAGGACTAGTGTGAGGTGTTGCAGGAAGGGAGCATGGCCAGACAGACTAGCTTGTATAAGATAATGAGCTAAAGTGGCTGCTTTTCTCTTTTTAAACCAAAGCAACTTGGCAAGTGTTTTTAAACCATGTTTAAAATATTTTCATTGTTTTCCATTTACTTAAATCCACTGGCCCACATTTTCAAGCATATGTGCCTTCCCTTATTCTCATGGAAATTGAGTCCAAATGATTTGATTTCCTTGTCAACTGTTCTTCAGTGCTTCTCTGTGGCTGCAAAACCCCTGAACTAGGAAATTACTGCTGTCCCTCCAAGGTATATGTTTCTGGGCCCATAATGAAAACATTGAAATATCCTGGGCTGTAGAAAATAATCAGTCAATAAACCAACTTCTTAAACCAACCTTCCTCCCAGAGCACTATTAAAAGGGAACTTCACTTAGGTAGGCACAGATATAACCCCCTCTTCATCCAAACCATGGCTGCCTTTGGCAGTTTCTTTTCTTCTTTCAAGTAAAAAATAACTTCTTCCAACATTCTGCAAGCTCAGATATTAACCATAATCAGTTTTTATCTTAATTCTGTGTCATCACTCATTGAAAATGCAAAACACTTAGATAATGTAAGTTATGATGGAAAATTTCTATAAAAGTGCAGTGACAGGTCTCCTCTTGGAATTAATGGCACATGTGTGATGTTCTCCTGCACAATTCCCTGAGTGTCATTCAGAGGCTTGTGAGCATCTCTGTAGGAAATGACAGGGCAGCCAGCCACATATGGCAGTGTCTGCTGACACAGATCAGCCCCCACACGCAGTTCAACAATAAATGCATCATGCCTTCCCCCATAATAAGCACAAACTAGTTGAGTTTAGGAGTTTGGGAAGCTTGCAGGTGATCTTTGGGTTTTGCTGGCATGTAAGACTCTGTCAAATTCACAAAATTCCTTCACAATGTGGACTTGTATTGATTACTCTCTTCCTCTTGTGTTATTAACTTAAACAAGGTAAGCGATTTATTTTTCCACCTAAATGAAGCCTGTGGCAGACATTGAAAACTCCTTGCCTGAAAGATGAGTTAATACAAATGAATGACCTGCATTTTTGAGTTAGTTATAATGAATTAGCTGTAATCATTGCAAGATAATGGAAGATTTATCATTTTGCCAACCTGTTTCCAAATTTGTCAAAGGAAACCTAAGTGTAACTAGTTGCCATTTTGAAGAACAAATTTAGGCAGCAGATCTGGCTGGGAAATATTCCCATGCTGTTCTGGGATGAAGCAGACCTCTAAAAGCATTTTCCACATAGGGAAAAGAACAAGTTTGTTCTGAACTAGGGGCAGCCTGGTGCTTGTTTTTCACATTGGGATTATTGAAGAAACAGATTTAAGCCCTTCAAAGGCTTGATCTGGGTTTCTCATGCCAGGAGGGATTCCCCTGACACCAGTCCTTCAGCTGCTCTGTGACGGGTCTCCTTAAGTATCTCTGGCCATAGAAGTTTCCTGTGCTTCTCTGAAAGATGTTGTCTGTGTGGGTTTGATCACTCCTCTATGATGAGGGAGATTCAGATTCATGCTCTTGATCCATGTACCGTGTATTTTTTATTTATAAGAAGTGGAACCTACTGCAGTGGGTGGGCTTGGAGAAGATGCCTTTTCCTTTCTATCAAATGACACTGGTCAGGAGAACACCTAATCCTGAAAATGAAATCCTTACATCAGCTCTAGCATCTTGGACAAATATTAGCTCCTTGAGAGACACAAGCTGTTATTTGTATGTAAAGTTTCACTTTAACATCTATATTTCCATAAGATTACCTTTTTTTTTAACAAATCATCATTTTGAAAAAAAATATACAGAAATTTGCATAGGAGCTCTAGAGAACAGGAGGTTAAAGGACTGGTTCCTTGGGCTGCTCTGTGGATCCTCTCACTCAGTCCTCAATAAAGGCTCATCCCTGTGACTCCTCTTCTCATCCCAGCTGCTCCTAACACAACTGATCACAGAAAATCACATCTGATGCTGTCTGGACCATGCTGTTAATGCCTGCAAATTCCTTTGCGGGTATTTCTGTCTGTGCTGAAGCAACCAAACAAATCAGGGCCCTTAAAAGGGCAGAACTGCATGGAGGGCAGCAGCCCAGAGGTGACATGTCCCATGTGTGGAGGCCTTACACAGTTAGTAATGATTTTTTAAAGCAGAATGGAAACAAAATGTTTAAAATTGCCCATAAAGGAGCCACCATCATCTGCTCAGGAGTACTGGAGTTCCTGTCTCAATGGAAGTCTGGTTGGATGGTTGGGAAGTAGAGAAACTCTGCACACCCCTGGCTACTAAAGGATTAGGAGCCAGGATTTGGGAGTCTGGCATGCTCCCTGTCCTCCTCTTCTGGATGAATATTACTTATACTTTTCTAGACAGTTTTATGTGTGGGTAGAGACAAAGGAGGAAACAGAGAGGAGAAAAAAAATCTGTTTCTGTGATAAGGCCACCTGGTAGTGTCTTCTCAGGGTGGTGGCCTCTTTGTGTGCACTGCTTCTCTTTTCCCCTACAGAAAGCCAATGTTTCTGACATCTGCATTTTCCAACCATATTAAATTCAGACACCAGTTTTAGCCTTAAAATTAATCTTAGCAAAGCATCTATGTCAGGAAAACTGCTGTCCATTAGTGGGGAATTATTCAGAAAAAAGGAAGACAATTTGCTTATTTATGTAAGAAACTGCTGTACAATTAAATACAGATATAGGTCAGTAAAATAAGTTCTTTGATCTATTGCTACAAGAAATCAGTGTAAATATGTTTCCTGATAAGAGCTGCTACAGCGTAATTGCATTTTACAAACTGTGTAGTGTGCTATTACTCAGGAAATGTGTTCACTGATATACATGTCTCCACTCAGCCTCATGGCTGAAAGGTTTGCTTTTTCTCATATTTATAGTTCTTGCACATTTTTAGATAAGGTGATTAAGCTCATGAAGGGATAGAAGAGAGTACAAATTGGGAAAATTGATTCCAGAGCATACACAACCACTATTGAAATAGAGACCAGTTGATTGTTTTCTAACGAACGTAGGTTAGTGGCATTTGAGATTAAACTGCAAGGCAAATATTGAAAGGGATTAAATTATACTGTCAACTCCAACTCTTCTGAGCTTCCTCCTTTTGCTAGAATAGGTGAGAGCATGACTCCATCACAGCTGTGAAAAGGCTGGTTCTTCATGGAGTTTGGTCCTATTTTAGGGAAAACAGGACTGTTTCACTGTAGAAATTGAGCCCCTCCAGAGCTTGCACAAGCTGCTAGCTGAATGCTGGTGGTATTGAATGCTCACTTGTCCCTCACCTTGGAGCAGACTTGTCCTGGGCTTTAGTGGGATTGCTGATTTGGGAATATGGCAATGATCATAGACTTGTTAGTGTTCCAACCGTGATACCCTATTTACTAGGGATGCTGCCATAATAAGGAAGGGAATTCAGATAACTCCTTTCAAGGTTTGTGTACCTACCTAAGCAATGCCTGCTGGATATAAGTTGTTCAGTTAGGCAGGACTGAGCTTATTAAACATTGCCTCAGCATGAAAATATGTATATGAGTGTACAGGTTTTAGCAAAGCCACCTCATCAGATTTCATATGGGGGATATGAAAAGACCATTGTCTAGTTAAAAACAAGAGTGTCAGGAAAGTGGTTGCATTAGTATTTCTTTGTTTTGGAGAGCACATGGTTGAGCTATCAGAAGCAGAACACTGCAGCAGGATGGGAGGAGCAGGAGTGCATCTCTGCGCTCTGGTTACAGAGGCTGGGATTTGTCTGGTTGTGGGCTGCTGCAAAGTTCCACTCTGCCAAGGCATGGTATTCATAATAGGGTAAACAGTCCCCTTCAGGCTCGAGTGGGCTGTCCACCGCCCTCGTGGTCTGTAGTAGGCAACAGAGGAGAGAACAGTGGGTCATTCCTAAGGGAGAGGATGTGGTTCTGGGTTCATGGCCAGAGTGGGAGGCAGTTCCCGCATCCTGCCTTATCTCCGCGTTCTGGAGCCAAGTGTGTTGCTCTGCACATTGTATTTGTGTAGCACCAAAACAGTTTGTACAGCTGTCTTCTCTGCAACAGCTTCAGGACAAGGCCTTCCTGGGACAGCCTAAGGGAAGCCCTTTCTCTTTCTTACAGGAGGTACAATATGCAGCCACATGCAGGACAGCCTGAAATCAAAATGAAATTGAAATCTGATTTGTCTTTGTCTGGTCATTTTGGAGGAGTAATGGGAGCCTTCAACATCTGGTTTGGGATCTAGGTGAGCCTTGTGCTGTTCCATTACTTTACTGCTCCTGACCTCTCTCCTCAAGGTATATCCCTTCAATTCTTTGGAAATATTTTCCTTTGTGTGAGTATGAAATGTGAACAGTAATACTTGTCTTTCTTCTTAATTTGCTTGAAGCTCTACTGGTCAAAAGCATTTGGTGGGACAGTCTAAGATCCTGATGGAAGTTCAGGTTGTAATCAGGTACTGCAAAGATAGAAATGGTTGGTGCTGATGTTGTCTTTGGTGTGGTTGTAACTCTCAGGGTATGCAGAAAAACCCTCTGCTTAGAGATACATAAGATTGTCATTGCCATAGTTGTTAGAAATGTAGTTTTCTCTTTCTCTCTCTTCATGTTTCTTCTTTTTTTTTTTTTACCTTCTAAAATATGTTGGAATATTAAATAAGATGGGGAAAAGAAACCTATAAAAGAATCCATTAAGAACATATTTTAAACAGATACCAGGAAACTACAACATTTGTGTTGCACACAGAGTCTCAATTTGGCTGCTTTGGGACAGTATAGTCTCTAATTACATGAACAAATATCATTTTTCTAAGTCAGATGATATAAAAATATGGAGTATTTAAAAACTTAGACAAACATGAAAGTCCCACCAGTTATGTTACTTGTATTTACTTGCTTTGTTACTTGCTTTGTTGTCTTGTGGGTATGACACTCATTTTCTACAAGAGTTCATTGGTAGTGCAGGGGGTCTGCAAGTGAGTTCAAGTGTTCCTGACTGCAGTGCTTTCCTGAACAGGGATAGAGGTATTAAAATTCTGAAAGGCTTTCCTGACTCAAACCCAAGAAGGTTGCAGGCAGGGGCCATAGCTGGAGAGCAGATACCCATGGCTGGGAGGAGGATGTCCCTTTACTATTAGAAGAGCAGGACTTACCTTTTTCAGATTTCTGAAAATAAATCCAAAGAGAAGTCTGGAGGGATTTCAGAAGAGAAATATGTAAAAGAGAAAGAATCTGACTGAGTCAGAAAATTGTTTTTTCAGTCTGTGTGAGGACATCTAACTGAGTTATCCAACTTAGGGATCAGGAACTTAAAGTGAGGTTCTGGATAATAAAACTAAGGCTATTGATAAGGTACCTGGAAAGCACAAAAAGGAATTAGGTGTCTCCATCAGACATGCATCGTGCTTATCCTCACTCTCCTCCTCAGCAGAAGTAAATGGAGGAATTCTTTCTTCTGCACAAGAAGTTTCTTAAGTGGTTAAAGACATGAATGAAAGATTAAAGTGGTTAAAGATACTAATGAAGTCTGAGATAGATCTTTGAGTCCTGTTTCTTGCCTGCTCCTAATAGACTATATGATCAATCACATGGTTTTACATCCCTGAATCTCACCTTATTTATCTGTAAGACAGCCTTCTGCTTTCAATGTTAGATACCTCACACAACCTTGTGAGGACAGACTTTATGTAAAGCCAGCAAAAATTTGCTGGGAAAAAGAAATTGTGGTGTAATCATAACATATTACAGTTATTATCATTTGCCATGAAAAGAATTGTACTTTGGCACGTGAGAAAGGGAAGAAGGAAAGATGCTCATTAGCAGCTTCCTTCCTCAAGCTCTGAGCTTCCAGGGGCTCCTCTCTGGGAAGTGTGAGCACAGCTGCAGTCCCACAGCAGCCTCAGCTGATGGAACAGCTGCCTCTGCAGTGCAGTGCCATCATCTGCCCCTCTCCCACAGCCCAAATCCATCCCCTGCATCCCCTGCACTGGCCTGGATGTTCTTTCTTTGTAGAGCCATTTTGAGCTGTTAACGTGGAAGAAAGCCACCTGCTACCTTTGGTTGGTGGAGAGGAGGAATACTTGGAAGTGTGGCAGGACAACCAAGGAGAGGGGCAGGGCTGTGGGGCAGGGCAGCACAAGTGGCTGTAGTGGCCAGAAGTCACACTGACTGAGGCTGCCAAGGAGCCACAGCCTTTCCCTTCAAGCCAGAGCTTCCTGTTACAGTGGAAGCTGCTGCTGAGCCTGCGTGGCTCCTGTACAGCCCCACAAACACCACTATTGCCCTGACTGGTGAGGAAATGCAAGACTGAAGAGGAGAAAAGAGAAGAGTGAGGATGCTGTAAGATGGGACTACAATCAAGAATTACTCTAAGAGACAGAAATAGGTGTCTGGGACTATCATGGAGAAAATGTTGTTCCATGCTCTACAAAGTTGACCAGACTGAGATTATTAGGAGGAGTTTATCTAATAGTCAGTCAATCATTTATACCACTTTCCCATACTACAAAGTGCCTGATTTCCTCACCTCTTAAACTCTTCAAGGAGTCCTTCCTCCCTGCCTAGGACATGAAGTAGAATTAATAAAGGCTGAGAGAATGGCAGCAAGGATGAGTGAAGGTACAGAGCACCTCATCCTTTTCTAAGGATAGAGGCAAACCAGAATAATCCCCTTTGAATGTGGAAAAGAAACCTGACAAGGGCAGAGAGGGGCTGTTGGTTTGTGGTCCTTCATGGGATCATGAATGATACGATTGATAAGCAAAAAGAAAGAAATGCTTCACCATTTCTTGCTAAACATGGGGGTGAACACCCTGAGAAGTTAGAAAGACAGGAAGAATTAGTTTGAAAGAAACCCCTGAAGGTAATCTGGTCCAAACCTCTCCCTAAGCAGAGCCAGTTTAGCTCAGGATTTGTCTTCTTTGGTTTTGAATACATCCAAGCAAGCAGATCCTACAGCCTCTCTGTTCTAATGTTATCAGACTGAAGACCTGAAGCAAATTAAGAAAGGGATTTATGCATTGCATGATCATTGGATATGTTTTACTCATAGGATGCTGTGGGGTGGAAAGTCTGAATGGCTGCATAAGGTGAACAAAACACTAAAAGAAAAATGCTTCCAGAGCTATTAAAACTGTGAGCACAACATCTGGCTTGAGGCAGCAGTTTGAAGGCAAGGTGGGAACACGATTCCCACCACAGTTTATTTGTCCTCCTCTGCCCTGATACACCTCCTGTTGACCACTGTCAGAGGTCAAGTATTGGTTTTGATGGGCCTTTGGTCTGATCAGTGGGCACCTAAGCCTGGCAACACATCAGGGTGAAAAGGAATTGGAGCTCTTAATGCTGCCTTCAGTTTCACAGGACAGCTGCCCAGGCAGGTTTGGACCTATTTCCATCAAGCATTAAAAGTTGGTTTCATAACATGTGTTTTTCTGTCAAACTTTGTGAATAAAACAGTGCAGGAAGATGTCGTGACTAACGCGAAGCTTTTTATTCAGGCAGCAGATGAAGTGGGTTAGTTTTAGAAAGGAGTAGGAGTCAGAAGAACACTCAGCTTAAGCAGACAGACCAACCCTGGTTAAACTGGAGGGAAAAGCGGTGACACTGGGCCTTGCATATCTGATGTGAAAGACTGGGAATACAATACTGGATTTATTGTCCGGGTTATACATTATCCCAGAAAACTGTGGTTTTATAGTGGTGACATCTGACCACTTGCTATCAAGAGATAACTTGAAAGTGCTGCATGATAGGAAAGCTGTTCTTTTCTTGCTGCAGTTATTTTTATTGACAAGCTTTCAGACACCATGAGACTGCACTGGTACTCAGCAGCAAAATACTGTTCACAACCAGCCAGGGTAGAATTGAAGGTATGAACAATGAAGCAAATTAATATCCTGCCTCTGTGCACATAGCTGCCTGTTCAGCCTTCAAAAATAGGTAAATAAAATTCACAGATGTTTGGACTCAGAAATAAGATGATTCCACAGTGCAGGGACATCTCCCATTTTTTGGATTCAGTGTGCTGCATCTTGTAGGGGAGGTGTTTCCTTCTGCAGTGTGTCATCTGCAGCAGAGCCCCCTCACACTCACATCAGACCCCTCCTTTCCCACTCACAGGAGTTGATAATCTCTTTGTTGCAGAAACATTAATTGATTGCTTGGGGGGAAAATACATTGAGAAGGAATGCAGTGCTTTATTTATAGGTTAGTTGTTGCTTTTCCTCCTGACAAGTGCTTTCACTTCTGGTGGTTGATAGTTAAAGAGAGCAAGCGTGTGAGCATGGGCAAAGACTTTCTGCTGTCTCTGTTTTCTTGCTCTAATTTGTGCAGTTCCCCATGCAGAGTTCAGCTGCCAAGGGAAGATCTGCACCAGCTGGGATGGAGTCCAGGGCTCAGGATGGCACAAAACAAGGGCTGTGCAGGGCACAGAGGCTCAACAGGCAGATCCCAGGCAGATCCCAGCTGAGGGACCTGTGATAGGTGCAGTGTCTGGATCTGTAGCTCCAACTCCAGAGGCTTAGTGTTCCCAGGAGTGTCATGGCTGAGATGTGGTGGATGCCCAGGTGGACTGAGCTCAGCCGGGTGTCATCACAGACACCAGACACACCAGATCATCCAGTATCTAAGTTTATTTGTGAGCAAAAGATACCCTCATTTCCCCTCCCCATGCACTTGCAGGAAAGGAGGAAGCCTTTACTCCGTGTCCAGTGGGGCTCCACCTCAGAGGAGCAACTCTGGAGCCAGGACCTGTCCTGGATGGCACAGAAAGGGCAAGCTGGATACCCAAGCCTGCAAGCTGCAAGGACCTGGAGACAATGAACATGTACATTATTTTGTTTTTGCAGCGTGTATCTTACCCAAGCCTTTACTTTTCGTGATCTCAGTTAGAACAAGAGAAATAGCAAAGCTTTTAGTAAGATCAGTTTCTCTAATGACTCACCAAGTGCTACAAAGTCAAAACAGGTTGCTTGTGCTTGAAAGGTATAAAACATGTCATTTTTATGGTTACTGTACAAAACACTGCATATATGTATGCAAGGGAGCATTTAAAAATCTCATAGAGCTTTTTTCTTGTGCAGCTAGAGGCTCCTTTCTTCTGCTTTTTATTTGTGTGTCATGATTTGTACTAAGCATTATTGCTTTAGCAATTAAGCAAATTTCCTCACTGCACTCTGCCAGTCAGAGTGCTGCTCCTTTATACTCACAAAAGAAAGGAGGAATTAAGTTGATGTACCAGTGTCCCAAACCAGTTCCCTCTGCAGTTCACTGAGGTTGTTCCATTGGCGTTAGCAGGGGCATCCAGCTCTGTGAGCACTGGGAAATGAGTAATAACTGCACTGCATGTCCAATAAAGACCTGCAAGTCCATCACATTTCTGTTACATAATACTATTTTCAATAACATTAATACACCTACATCTCTTTAATGTCTTTCATTCTAAATGAAATTTCACCACCATAGTGGAAAATGTGCCTTTACTTTTGTAATTACACAAGATTTGACAAGAAAAATATCCCTTTCAGCAAAGTCTGACAGAAAAACAAAATTTCAAGGAAATAAAGTACCTTGTAATGCAATTAGAGATTTTTGCAAAAAACTTTTGAGAGAAATGCTCTCATTTCCTCAGAACAAGACAGCCATTTTAGGATTTGCCATTAGATTCTCAATCTCTCCCACTTTTTTAAAAACTGTTTTTATTTTATTTTAAGGAACAGGAGGCATCCAGAATATCCAAGCCCCTAGAGGAAATAAAAGGACATAAATAGTCGTATGTGATATTTCCTTGGGTGGAGAATAATTCTTCTACATCACATTCCTTTTGCAAGTTAGGGTATGCCTCTGCTACAGCACCTGGGTGGGTCCTGAGCGGATTGATCAACACCAAACTCCCACTTCCACGGCAACACCTCTACCTGGTTCCCCACAGCTGGTGTGGAGCTCACCTGGGTGTGAGCTGCAGACAAAGGATGCTCAAGACCTCCCTGTACTGTTTTTGGAGCTGCCTGAAATGGACTCTGAAAGGACTTTTTCTGATTAATTAAAGCAGCAATGCATACAAGAAATAGCTCACATCCTTGGTTTCTCTTTGTACAAAGGTAAGATACAAAAGCCTTGTCAGGACCCTGCAGATGAAATGGTCTTTTTTCTCCTCTTCATGCTGGGGAACTGTGCTACCTGCTTATCAAGGGACTTGTTCTTCTTACCATGCTGAGGATTTCTTGATGAAGGCTGACTTGAGCACAAGGATGAAGTCCAAGTTTGAGCCATACTCTTCCCTTGCAGCACTGGTTTCACAAGGGCACTCCCCCTCCCCTGGCCATGACATGGGGAGGTGGTATAAGGACAGGTGGAGGTGCATCACTCCCACATGGAACTGTGGACAAAGCCGGATAGATTCTGTATCTGTTTGTCTGCACTGTTGCTCTGTGACCTGCACAAGCTGTTAGAAAAATGGAAAGAGTTAAATGTGATGGCTTATGGGAGTGACTTCCCAGCTTGGTGCAGGTATTTCCTGCCCGACAGCTCAAAAATGGTGCTTCATAGAACAGGATGCACATTTCTTTCTGCTTTCTGCTCATTAAAAAATCACTGATGAGAGACATGATCTCCAGAGTGGCTGTTCTGTGCCTTGCCATCGTTCTACCCTGACTCCAAGCTAGAGGGATTGGTGCTGGTGAGTTCCAGCTCAGAAGTCCAGGGCCCAGCTTCACACTGTAGCAGAGAGAGGAAGAGGTCTGAATGTCTTTTTGACCCTCCTACGGTTGTTTACATCCTCATGTGGTCAGAGAAACCTTCAACTAAAACATTCTTCAAGTTCCAGGAGAAATGTGCTGATCTACATGTCCTGCAACACCATGAACTGGGGACAACCCCAGAAGGGAGGAGTTTTACAGCAGGATGACGGAAAGGTGGGCTTGTTGCCCAAGGATGGCTGGTCTACACCCCAAACTGTCCCAGGACTGGCCCAGTAACTGCTCTAGGCTCTTGCAGAGGTGGCTTGCATGTCCTCCTCCAGGACTACAGAGCTGCTCTACTTCTTCGAGATTTTAAAATTTGGGTTTCCCCACAGCCAGACCTTTCTCAAGCTGCTTAGCTTTTTTTTCCTAGTACACCCACATAATTACTCCAGCACAAAGAGTGGGCTTGTGAAGCAGCAGCATTTTAAAAAACCACAAACTCTGATCTCAAGGCAATCTTTCCCTCCCACTTCCTCCCCCTTCAAGCAGGGGTGTCAGCCGTGCCGTTTCTTTCAAACTTTCTCTGACTCATCTCATCAGGCAGCTTGTAAATACTTGAATGCATCCATCAATGTCAAGTCAAAGTAAGGAAGGAGCAGCACATGCTGTGCAGTGGACTTTCCCTTGCTGACATTTATCTCATTTTTGGGGGTTCAGAGAACTTATGGGTGACCCTATCTCCCCATGTCTTCAGCATACATAGAGAGATGTCATCAAAGATGTTGTCTCATCATGAGAACAAGACACAAGAAATCAGGTGAGCTTCTTAAATTCAAGAAGGCTTAGACTCTTCTGAAGCTCCCACTCCTGTATGATCCAGAGTGGAATGCCTTCATGTAAGATGCTCCATTCAAGACTAAAACCAAGAAATTAGAGACTCCGAGGAGCTGCAGGACCAGCAGGCCTTTGAGAATTTGAGAATGTGCCATTGCTAACCATTTTGGGCCAGCTGGTCACAGCATTGTGAACTATTGCTCGAAAAATATTATCTTTTCATATTACAAGGGTGTAATTTGCTGTGTCATTGTTGCATACTAAAATCCAAAAGGCAGAATGTGATTCAGAGGGTGCATGGAACACAAACCACCTCCTCAGAAGGCAAAAATCTCTGCTGAAGAGCAGCAATGCTCCCAGGGATGACTGATAAACATGTGAGTTCTGTCGTGAGCTAAATGGCAAAATATGGACCCTGCACCAAGGCTTTGCTCAGCATGGTACATAATTCAATGGTTTGTCTGCTAGCAGGCTGGTTTGTGGTAACAAAATCATGACAGTGGGAAGAAAGGAAGAGTCTTGCAAAATTTTTGAGTTATTCCCTCCAGATGGCTTGGAAGGGAGGTCTGGTGTCATCGTGGTATTTCCCTAATAACTATGAAATGATCAGTTGGGGTGGATGGGTGTACTCAAATACGTGTATGTGTGGAAAGATGCTCCTCCCCAACCCTTCCACCCAGACAGGTTGGTTATGTGTGAAAATTACATTGTGAGCCAAGAACTGAAGCTTAGTGCTACCTTTTGGAGTAGAGAGGGGGAAATTGGCTGAGTTAGAAAAACTCTGTACTGCAAAATGGGAGAGAAGGTGTCCTGAACACTCTTCCTCCTCTCTGCTCCAGCCCACAGTGAGAGCTGGGCATGTGGTGCTGTGAGGGCATCTCACTCTTACCTGTTATGCTTTTAAAACATAAGGCACTGAGAGCTCTCCCTAAATTCAGAGTAAGATGCCTGTCAGAGTAAGATGCTGGTCAAGGTGAGTACAAAAGGTAGTACTGATCCACAGGGAATTTTTCCCTGCCATGATAAGGAACATTTCAAGGGTTGCTTTTCCCTCTTTTTTTTTTTCAGGGAGTGCAAGTTGAGAATCAGGATAATTGCACAGCAAAAATGCTTTCCATCTCACTCCTTTATTTACTTTTTTTTCATGATTTCCTTCCACTCCCAGGTGAAGGAATGTTGGCTGTTTGAAGAGCTGATCTGCTCGGGTGGGGCATTAACTTAATTTGAAGCATTGCTGAATATTTAGTCATGTTCTGTAGGAGTATTAGAATCAGAAAATTCTTGGATTCCTAACAAACTCTGCACGTGTACACGATCTCCAGAAAGAGAACAAGTGTTTAAAAACAAGGCTCTATACACAATTCTGAAGTAATTTAAATATAAGATATATATATATATATACATACACAATTTAAGTTAAAAACATCTTGCAGTACTGCATTACTGACAGCTGAAAGTCAGACACCAACTGTGATAGCATAGCTGTTTGAAGTGCTTTAGGGAAAAATTACTAACTGGTATAAATCTGATTTTAAATTAAAGATAGCACAAAGAAAAGTTTGAGCTAATTCAAATAGGAACAGGTCTTTTACAAACAGAAGTCTCTTCCCAGTGGTCAAACTGGTCAATGCACAGTGGTTTAGGAAAGTAACTCTATTATTTTTGAATCCATTAGCTTGTGCTGTGACATGTGGCACCTCATTTTTGTGACTAACATCTTGAAAGTAGGATGCTTCCCTAAGTCTGCTAATGGCTATAGCTGGGTCAGAACCAAGTTTCTCTTCTCTCAAAGATTTTGTGTTTTCAAAAAAATTTTCCCTTTTTGGACAAGGATGAACACAAGAGCTTAACTGAGTATTTAATTCAGGTCTTACAGAAGTGTTTTCAGCATGGAATCCCTTCATCTCCCATTTTTAGTTACCACAAAAGGATGTTTTTCCAGAGTTCAGCTGTGGAGATCTGTCACTGCACTGCTGATGAGACACTGATGGACAAGGGAGCCTTGTTAAGGCTGGTGTCAGCTTTCGTGCCATCCAGTCCTCCTATTCCCAGGTGGAGATCACCAACTGGAGAATCCACTGAATTTTTCTCAGAGTAATAGATGTACATGTGTTTTCAGAAAAGCATAAAAACCTGACTAGGTGATGGCTTTATAAATGGGTCTGTTTCAGATCCTGCAGACTCAGACCAGAGATGGAAATGCTGGAAAGATGTGCAACCAGAACTGGACCCAGTGTTTTCAAAACAGGTCCAGTAATAGATCACAAACACTAGCTTCTGGCTCTTTCAGTACCAGATTTCAGAAGAAGCTAGAAATTGTTTGTAAAGGACAGATTCTTTCTCATGAATACACCTTCACTCTGTGAAAAATGAGCTCCAAGCTGGTGACAAATCTGAAATTGGCTGATTTGTCCAACTTCCATGGGTAGTTTTCCATCTGCAGCTCCAGAGCTATGGTCAGTATGTATCTAACAACTTCCTTGATAGGCATAATGAAGTATTTAGCTGCCTAAGCTCTATCAGATATACTTGCCCCTGTGTGCCCACAAAACTGCTCCTGTGAAAGCTGAAACACAAACCAGGGAGTGACTCCAGGCCCTAACCTTGTGTTCACAATCGAAGTGAGCCAAAGGCAGCTGCTGTGTCAAAACTTCCCCCGACTCCCTTTGTCAAAGGCAAGTTGGCTTTCAGGTCTTAGTGGTCATCACCCAATTCCTCATCATTCCCAGCGGTTGAGAGCAGCTCTCCCACAAAGCCACATGAGCATCGCTCGCTCTCTCACACCACGTTGACTTCAGCACTGAGGTGCATCTCATGCCCTGACTTATCTCTGTATGTGCTGCCTATGAATAATTCAGGACGTCTCCAGACAAGTTTACTGTTTTAGTCCAAGTGAACAAGCAGCAGTAACAAATTCGATGCAAAAGTGTAGCAACAGACTGCATAGCTAGTGCAAAGCAAGGAAGGTTTCCATGGACACACTTCTGCTCTGTTAGGAGGTTTCAAGAGAAAAATGCGGCGTGAGTGGAGCAGGTTAAGGACATGAGAAGACAGACTGTTCCAGAGAGCAGCATGCACTGGCTGTATTCTCCTGGTCAGTGGGGCAGGAGTGTTTAGTGAGTGCTGGAGGCAGCTGGCAGCATAAAAGCTGTGCAGTGTGCCCATCCCTGCAGTCCAGGGCTGCTCCAAGTTTTGCCAGCCTGCTGTGCCAATTAATCATGACTGGTGTGACAAAGGGCTGCACTCCTGGCATTGCAGCTGTGCCAGGTGCCCAGGGCTCAGGTGCCAAGTCACACCGTGCAGGACGTGCACACACAGACAGACCTGTACACATGAATCCTTTGGGAGTGCAGACACTTTGTTATAATGTTGCATTGTTTTTGAAGACATAGTTCTCTGATTTCCACTTTTTTAGCCAGAAATTGTACCAACCAGTTCAGAGGCTTTTGTTAGAAACAGGCAGAATTCTTGTGACAATGTGTTTGGCAAGGATAATACTCAGCAGATTTCAAGGACATTTTGACAGGAAACTTTAAGATACATTGTCAGTGCTATAATGAGAAAGAATATCCTCCTATTAACATGTATCTAGATTTTCTCCTTGATTGTTTGGTTAATGATCCCAGCCTTGTTAGCTGCTATCAGGGAAGATCCAGCAGCCAGAGATCTGAGATGAAACAGATGAAAAATCATGGATTTCTAAATTAGAAAAGTTCAAAGGTAGAAACAGGTAATAAGGAAATGAAGAGAAAAATCCTTGTGATCATCATCCAAACTCTAGAGGGAAATAAAGAAATCTGCTATGGATAGGAGGCACTCTCCATTCAGCCCTTCAGGTCAAAGGGTTTTCTGAATTTTCTTTCTTTGAAGAGAGAAAGTAAAATAAGCATGGGTTTAGGAATAAGGGGGAAAGCCCTCAATGTGAAATAGAAATGGGAAGAATTGGAAATTGTAGTATTTGGGTCCATGTTGGCCTTAATCAGTGGGGCAGAGAATGCAGTTCTTTAGGGAGAATAACTTTACCCTGCCAAAACTTGTCATATGTAAATTACTTGACTGTTCCTGTTATGCTTGTCCCTTGCACTATTTGAGTAGCTGAAAGCTGGGACAGCTTTATAGGTGGGTTTGTGAATTTTTGGGGGTTCAGAGTTTGGACATATGAAGTCTTTCATTCTCATGCTTTTCAGTACAGCTTGTCTCTTCATTCCAATGTTTCCTGCAAGTTCTCTGAGCAGGGATTGTCTCCTGCTATATTAACATATCCTCCTTCTGGCATGAGGGGTCCTGCGCTGGGGCAGGAATTCCTCTCTTGCACAGAGAATATCTGACTTCTTGTTTTACAACCAGCCTCTAAGTGTCTTAGCTATCTTTTATCTGTTATTTAGGTAAAGAATCTACAGCAAGGAATCCTATAAATATTTCCAGCTATCTGCCAAACTAATTGAAAAAAGTCTCATTAATTTCTTTTGGGCAATTACTATGTAGTGAATAATGCAGTAAGTCACTCCAAGCTCCTGTGTAACGTTTCCTTGCTTTATGGATTGTTTCCTAGCATGCCTGCAGCAGAGCTGTTTATGTTGTTTTCACTTTGTAATTTTGTGCATGAAGAACTACAATAAACATAATTAAAACCAAATTTCCCTATCTCTCCTCCTATGTTTCTTCTCGTGACTCTTGCCTTCTCTTAATCTTCTTCATTATCCTGCTTCCTTTCTCTCAAATGTATTTTTCTTTCTTTACTGTTTCTGCTCTTCCTTCTGCTTCTTCTCCCTTCCCAGTTCTTTTCTGCCCTTTTTTTTTTGTATTCCATGTGTTTTCAGAGCCCTTGAAGGGCCTACACTTAGCATAAGCTGGGGTTTCTAGAGATGACAAGTTTGTGGGCAGATGCCAGTAAGATTTGAAGCTGAAACACAATCATAAAAAAGATCTACAAACTCTTGCAAAACTGGCTTGTATAGACTCATACCTGTGAATGACTTATGAGCACATTGTCTACATTGCTTGTGTTTTCCATTTAAGGTGATCAAATGTCATCTTTCCACCACTCACCCAGCTGTCTGATTTTGTATTGATCAGTAACTTTTTCTTTAAGGAGACTGTTGCTACAACATGGAAAACAGAGTTGGATTTTATTCCCTAAAATGTTCCTTCTGCATCTGGATTTAAAGTCCCTCTTTTAGGGGTCAAGATTTTAGAGCTCTCCAGGCTTTGCTTCTGGGTGGCCATGGGTTGACCAGCTCATCCTTAGTCTTCTGCTTTCCCATCAGCAAGATGGAGATATCGACTTCTTTGTAAATTACTTGGAGTTCTACAGACAGCAAAGGTCTTTACTGTAAAAAATGTTTTTTTAGCCCTAAACTGTTGTTGGTGAGTGTTCAGCCCTGGCATGTAAAGCAGATGAAGCCTGACCACTGGGATAAGAGAGGTGAAGTTTTCCATGAAATTTAGCAGTTCATCTGAACAATCTGTAGAAGCTGAGGAGCAATACCCAGTGGGAATTTTTTAATTACTTCTTCCTCTGTATCTCAGGAAACACCATCATGTCTCATTATGCAGTTTCTTCTCACTAAGTGGGAATAATTGGCTATTGGAATGACACTGCTTTAGGTAGACATTGCCCATGATCTTAGGACAAAAAGTTTTGAAGAAGAAAGAAATGACACCTTGACGGTGCTGAACATCAATATAGTTTTGCATTTTGTTATCTTTCCTAAGGGTCCCTGTAGCACTTGCTCAGGAATTTTGTTTGGTCACTGGTAAGGACTGTAGGATTTGGTTTTTAATGAAGATGATACAAATTTCACCTTGCTTTCTTCCAGAAATGTCATGCTTGAGGTTTCAGGAAAATGCTCCTTCTCAGCACAGATTTTATCCTTGTGAATCCTGTTCTGACAGACATAATGAAACATAGATTAATGCTTTCATGCTAAAATGTTCTCTCATGCACTTTTCCGAAGTTTACATTAAGAAAAGAAGTCCTAGGGTGTGGAACAGGATCATATTTTATTCTTAAAACTGCATAGCTTCCAAGTTGCTTTGAATGTTATTTACCAATGAAAGAAAAGAAGGTTAGTGTTGTCCCTACTCCCTCACCCCTTCCTCCATGCTTGCTGCTATTATTAAATACCCCAAATGAAGAAATAAGGCAAGGACAAAGATTAATTAACAATAGGGGCTCTTGGACACAACTATAAGAAGGACTTGAGATGTATCAAGACAGATGGGAGAATTAAATCCCGTGTTTGTCAACTGCTGAAATGGGACCATTTAGAGGAATTACTACCAAAAGACACCTTGTTTTGTAAAATCCAGCATATCTACACTTGTAAATTGCACAATACAGGTGCCTCAATGTAAATATAGATGCCATTACTTGTCTAATGCTGTAAGTGTTAAAAGACTCTTGGTGCACCAAAGACAACAGCAATCTTCACCTAACAAACTTTTCTAACCAACTAATTGAAAAGTTCCTCGCTTACTAGGAGGGAAGAGATAAGGCTTGATCCAGACTTTGTGGGAATGGGGAGACAGACTTCCCTTGACTTTGTTGGCTCAGGCCCCTGGAGACCACTTGCACGTGAGGTTTAACGTGGATGCTCCTCACACGTCTCCAATCCAACGCGGGAGTCTCGGCAGCGAGGCAGCCCACAGGGGTGACCCAGGGTTCATCTCACACTGCACCAAGGGCAAGGCAGCTCTGTGTTTCCATTTTAATTGTGTCACTCTCAGACAGGGCTCACGTCTGCTTCCTCTCTCGCCCCACAAAGGGAAAATGTGTGCCAGAATGCTTCCTGTTTTTCACTGCCAGCTGAGTGTTCGCGTGTTCGGGGTGAAGCTCATTAAAGCAGTGTGTGGCATTAAACCCCGCAGCCTCTGCTGGTGCAAACAATCATGTTTCAGCACCCTAGTCCTGAGTGGACTCAAGTGGAAATCAGGCTGCAGAGCACAATCAGTCCAGAGACAAAACCTGAAAGAGGGAAGGCAGTCACATTCAGCGGTCCGAACACACCAGGGGGAGTGGGCATGGATTCCACACAGACGGGGTAATTGTCCTTTGCTTCAGACTAAGAAGGAAGAAGAGCCCGATAGGAACACCTAATGGTGCAAAATTGCTAGTAGTCAGAGGGGTTTGTCTTCTTTCCCATAGCATGAAGGGACTATCCATTTTGGGAACCCTTTTCTGGCCGATAGAGCCAACATGCATTATAAATGCATTATCCTATTAATTAAACCTCTAAAAAAGAAACCATTTATTGACAAAAGCACACATCTGTGTCCTTACCACACTTTCCTGTATTTTGTATTATTCAGCTGTGATGTTTCTCCCTCTCTCTGTCTTAGCTACCCTTTCCTAAGCCCTTTCAGACCAAATTGTTTGAATAATGCTGGTCATTTTGTCCTATAAGGGCTTATTTTTCTCCCAGAGCAGGTTACAAGGCTGTTATGTCTAATCTCACACACGGAATAAAAGACAAAGGAAAGCTGTCTAGTGTTTCAGTCTCTCTCCGTTCTTGGTGGCTAAAGCAAGATTTCATAATAATGTTTATGTTTAGAATTTCTGCAGTAATAAGCAGATCAGTATCAGTGTGTATGCAGTAAGTTTAAAGAGCTGTTAATAGACAGTTGGATGGCTTAGGAATTTAAAACCTTCATTACTATGTCATCAGTTCAAAGCCAACTCAGTTTACCAGGGATCCCTGATAGCATCAGTCTCTCCTTCTCAGGTATGCTTGTCCAAACTTGGAATTGCAATTCCACAGAAAAATCAGGAATTGCAAACTTTTCATTCCACAATTTCCTGCAAAACAATGTTTTGAAAAGTGGTATTTTAAAAATTTTCAATGTTGACTTTTAAATTTCATTTGGTCTGCAAAACACTCATAAAGAGCCAAGATACAAAATACGCCAAAAAGTAAAATAAAGTAACAATAAAATATAATAAATAATTTTTAAAAGAAATTAATTCTGAATATATATATTATAGTTATGGTCAAGAAAGAACATATCCTATAATAATGTATAATTTTGTTTATTTTCTCAGAGGGAAATAATTATGAAATGTTCTATTTTAGTTTTTTTTTAATAGGGAAAAATGTCTGTTGAAGATGTTGGAGGCAATTTCTGTTAATGTGCATTGGATGTCCTTCTGATTTGGTAGGTACACAAATTTTTTCTCATAGGCGAAAGGGAAGAACTGGTTACTTGGACTCTTCCATTTAGGATGTCCTAATAATTTGCTAATGATCTTGGAGTAATTTCCCACAGACACCAGCTGTGATCTTGCAAAAAGGACTCTGACAAAAAGGAAGGAAGGAAGGAAGGAAGGAAGGAAGGAAGGAAGGAAGGAAGGAAGGAAGGAAGGAAGGAAGGAGAAGGAGAAGGAGAAGGAGAAGGAGAAGGAGNGGAAGGAAGGAAGGAAGGAAGGAGAAGGAGAAAGAAAAGGAGAAGGAGAAGGAGAAGGAGAAGGAGAAGGAGAAGGAGAAGGAGAAGGAGAAGGAGAAGGAGAAGGAGAAGGAGAAGGAGAAGGAGAAGGAGAAGGAGAAGGAGAAGGAGAAGGAGAAGGAGAAGGAGAAGGAGAAGGAAGAAGAAAAGGAAAAAAAGAAGGATACAATACCAGTGCATATCCAATATGGCAACTGTCTGTCACACACTGCTTTCTCATGCCAAATGCTCCATGATGAGACAGTGGGTCTATAAAAGTATGTAGTTTTAGGTTTTAGATGTTTTCCTGATGAGACACACAAAGTAGGACCAGCAGGCTAAAATGTAATTTATTTTTTGTCTGCCCATTTACCCTGTCATTGGGAAAAAACAAAATTTATCCACCAGTGATTGGCTTCTGCCTTCCAAAGCCAAGTGAGGAGTTCAGAGATGCTGATTCTTTCCTTGTCTGTGAAAAGTCACTTTGTGTTTATCTGTGTTGTTCTCCCAAGGGAGGATTTTCCTAATTAGTTGTATTCTGGTGATGAGAGTGCATGAGATAATGGTGTGGCAAGTCCAGTTTTCAGCTGTTGAAATGCTCAGGACATTGGTTGTACTTAACCCTATATTAAAGAAGGAGAAAAATTCATAATCTCTGACATTGCCACTGTCAGTAGGAATGTAGGGCATATCTAACACAAATAAGAAAGAAGGAGGAAATTTTCTTAAACCACAAAACTTGAACGTGGAAAATCTCCACTTTTGCTCCTAAAAAATGTCTTTATCACTTTTTTAATTGAAGATTTCTTGGCTCTTTCCTCTAGTGACATAGTTTTCAGCATTTTTCCTATGAATGCTTCATGGTCCACAAAGTATTTCTAGGGTTCAGGAAAAGGTGAATAAGTATAGAAGATTCATATATGCTCTTGAGTGATGTATACACATGAATAGTTGCAGAAAATTGAAAAGGTTTGGACACCTATAAAGCAAAAAAAATTGCACTTGCAGTCACTGAGAAGTAGAGAAATCTTGGACTTGGGTATCTGAAAATGATATGTTCAGTCTAAAAGACTTTGCCATAAGCTGCTTTACAGGTAACTTAAAATTACATAGGATGGTTTCAAGACACTTTAAAAAAATGCAATGAAACTGATAAATTGATTTTCACTTCAGAGTATTTAGGAGAGACAGACAAATCCAGGATTTCATATATACAGCATGCACATCCTGCTTCTCTGAGAAGACCTATATGATTTTTGAGTTGGCATGGACAGACGGATTTTTCTTTTAGAAAAAGTCATGGTTAAAGAAAACCAGTGAAACAAATAGCTTCCTAATATTTCTTCAAAAGAAAAATGTAGTGTGGAATGACTCCATTCCAACCATCAGATTGTAGATTCCTATTCTTCCTTTTATATTTTTCTGAGCTACAATAATTACATGTTTCCCCGGTATGGTATTTGACATCAGAATGATCCACATACTCTGAATGCCAGGGAAATCTAGTGGGTTTTGGTCATCTTTTGGCATTCTTCTGTGTCCTGAGGCTGGACTCGGGCCTTCTCTCTTCCCTGGTAACACACCTTACAGCTACAGGCACCAGCTGACCTGCAGTTTCTGTAGGTAAACTGCCCTTTATTTGGAAAGCTTTGTCCTACTGTTGAGAGAGACCTAAGACACTTTATTATGATTACTATTGATTTTTTAGAAGAACTCCCCAGAAACAGAAGAACTCCCCACACCTTTTTCTGCAAGGCTGTGGTTTCACTGTGTCCAATAAAGCACTCACATTTTTTATCATCTGAAGGTCTGAGTCCAAACATCCTTCTGCTGATGGCTATGTAGAATGCTGCCTTTCCAGGTTGGTGTAGCAGTGTATTAGGGTGAAGCTTTCATGCAGAATCCCAGCTTTAACTTAAAATTAACTTAACTTTTTGGGTCAAGACTTTCAGATTTTCAGACTGGCACCTGCACAAGTAGTCCCATTGATGTTTGGGTCAATGAGAGCTACATGCATTGAATTTCTTTGGAAATTAAATTCCTTGTGCCTCTCTTTCCTACAAAAGCATTCACACGTACTTGATGAATGAGCAGTTTTGTGGATGTTGCTGGAACAGCCTCCATGTGTGCAGTGAAATACAGGAATCTTTGCAGGATTGAGCCACTTATTTTGTGATCTGCTTGTCTTGATCTTAACTTGAAACCAGTGAGGTTTGAAAATGTTTTCTTACATCTTGTAAGAGAGGAGGTGAAAAAGTACTGAAGATGCTGTTTATACTGAAAAAATTTCTGAGTAATCTCAAGGTTAAATACTTAAAGCACAAACTATCTTAAAGCAGTTAAATATTGTAGCTTAACTATGAGTCACAACTGCCAAGTTCAGCATCTCAAAACTTAAAAATTACTGCAACTTCATGAGAAAACCAGCTGAAACTGGAGATGGTGGCACCTTGGAGCATCCTTCTGTGACAAGGAGGTGATGTTTTCTAGACTGCAGCATCATATCATTTGCTTGTTATTTGCAGATGCCCACAGCCAAGACAATCTGAGTCAGTGAGACAGAGAGTGCCACAGGAAAATTTGTATTTTCAAAGGAACTGAGTGGTGATTGCAAATCATTGTGATGGTGTGAGTATCTCTGAACTTCTCACAATTCTGTGAGTGCAAAACAGAAGTTCGCATGAAGATTCAAAAGTTGATTTGTTCTTTCCTTTCTCAGCCTGATTTTCAGCTACACACAACTAGGAAATTCAGCAACCTCTGTATCTTAAATATGTAACAGGTGCTTGAGAATCTCAGCTATCAGTATAAGGTGTTTCCCACATGGAAAACTTGTGCAAAGAGAATTTTCACGAGCTTTTAGTATAAGCAAAGTGTCCCTTAAAGCTTCTTAAGTGTTCCTTCCTGCTATAGAGAGCAGGAGGGAAGAATTCACTCTATGTTAAAATTATTTGTCCTCAAAAAGTGAAAGCTTGGCTTTGGCAACCAAAGGAATGGTTTGTTCAAAGGCAACTCAGTGAAAATTAGAATTAAATTCTCAGTTCCCAGTAGCCAAATCTCTTTGGCCTCAAGGACATCCTTAAGCCTTAAGTGGTAATTACAGAAAAGAGCTTGCAGTGATTGCTTCGATATCTCTGCAACAGAAACTATATATCACAACATGTTTTATGAAATACTCCCTGGGTAATGTTTGGAAGTTAACTTTGCAATATGAAGGTAAAAGTTCCCCTGTTAGAAGGGTTTCATAAAAAAAAAAAGGATCGCCCACTGACAATTTCAAAGACCAATTTTAACAATATCACGCTTTTGTTTGTTTATAGTAAGGCTCTTGTCTAAACTTGAAGATTCAGGGTTGTTTTGCCCTGGAGTAGTTTTGTTGGCACTGCTCATAATCTTTTAAATTCCAAGCTAGATTTTGGAGGACAGTCAATATATTACTTCATGTGAAAGCTATTATTCTATATGAATAATTAGCACTGCATTCTGCAGGATGGTGAACGTGAGGCTTAGTGCTGAGCTGCTGCTAGGAGTGCTGACTGTGGTTTTCACAATTTGCAGCCCAAAGTGGAATAAACTCTGGGCTTTGGCTGCCTGAAACATCACACCGAGGTATATGGGCTGCTTACTGAATGAGTTCTCTTCAGGAGAAAGCCGATGGAAATCCTTTTGTGCACATGGGTGTCTGTCCTCCCCAGCCCCAGGTGCATCTGCAGGAAGAGCAGCTTACAAATGTGCAAAAGGCTGCTGTGGAACTCCTTGCCATGTGGAGGATCACAGCTTGTAAAGCGACCATACTGCAGGCACTTGTCCAGCATCCTTCTATTCCCAAAGAATCAGGTCCTAAAATAGCAAAATGATGATGATGAAGAAGAGCAGAAAAGGAAGATTTTGTTTATGTGCGATGCTTTTCAAGTTGTCAGTCCACGTATCTCTGTGCTGGTCACACTTACAGAAGCTTCTTGTAATCCTGACTAAAAAATTTTTCATCATTTTTCATTTTTCAGAATTAATCTGTCGTAATGATGTAGCGATATCAGTGCTGTAAGGTTGCTGTTATCTATATAATACAACCTAGATATCTTTATAGATGATTAATTCTCGTGTAAACCATTAACCGCAACACCCACGTATCTGGTATGTGAGATACTGACAGTGTAGGACTCTCCCAGAGCACGGGAGCCTATTGCATAAAGAATCTGGTACACAAACTTAAAATATTGGAAAAAGATAGTGCATTGTTGCTTATGGAGTTGCTAGAAGTCATAGCAACCTGGAGAAAAATTGATCCATGTTTGGCTCTGCATCTCTGTCATTAAGAAAGTGATGATTTCTAATGGCAGGCTATGAAAACAGTTTTAATTTCAGGACTTTTCAGAGTGCTCCCAGGACTTTGAAATATCTCAGAAATTAAAATTTTCACGTGAATTGTGGAATTTGTCTGTTAGAGTCTGAGGTTCAGGCCACAGGTGTTTGCACATGACCTCAGAAGTCAGTGAATATGCTTGTGAGAGAACAGGGAAAATGAACACTTCAGTGCTGACCTGAGTGATTTTTATCCAACATCAAATGTTTTCACAAGTCTTTATAATTAGTCTTTCCAGTTTTTTTCTCCTTTTCTGACTTGAATATTTTGGTAAAAGTGTGGAGCCTCAACAGCTACTAAGTGTTCTGGAGAACAGAAAAATAGGAATTTGCACCCAGTGAACACTAAACCTTGTATGAACACTGTGGATATATCACCTTTCTTCCTGAACAGGCATGTTTTGAGAGAGACAGTAAAAGAGAAACACTTCATTGAAGAATTTCTAAATTAAATACTCCTCCCTTTATGCCACTGGAATTGAATGCTACGGATATAGTTTTAATGCCAGTAAGGACTATTTAGGATCATCTTGCCTGACAAAAGCCATAGATTTTTATCAAACTGGTTTCTCTGTTGAGCCTCTAACCCTTGGTAGGGTACACAGGTTCAATTTCAAGGCTTCACCTGAGAAGGAATCCAGTGTACCCTTGAGCAAGTGATTTGATTGGAGATCTTGGCTGTTAGGAATGCATACCTTTGCTCCTGAATGCAGTTAGCATAGTTGCCAGATGTTGGATCTTGCTCTACCCTTTTCCAGTAGTTTAAAAAGCCCTTTGCTATCAGAAGTATTTACAGACCATGTTCAGATCCTCTTTTACCTTTCTGGGGATAAACTAAACAGACTGAAGTCCAGGAGTCATAAAACTCCCCCTTACAAAAAGGTTTAACTTTAGATTGTTACTCCCTCTGAAAGGTGACTGTAAAAACAGTACTGTGGAGTTTCATGTTTATGGTTTTAATGGTTTCTATATAAAGAGCTTCGGTTTACCAGTTAAAATGCAGTGTGACTGCCTGCCAGACCTTTCAGTTTTATCATAGTCTCTGAGGGAAGTTGAGATTTTTGCATCCTGTCTGTCATCACAGGCAGTAAACACAGATTAAATTAGAGCAGGGATTGAAGATTGGTGCTGACATCCATGGTCTACATCCCTCTCCCCTTAGAAGAAGGGCATCACATCCCTGGTGACATCAAACCATCTCATGCCATGTGATGGGACTTGGAAGTTGCTCAGTCCCCCCTTCCCCTGGGTCCTTTCTTGCCTCCCACCACCAGGAGCTGTGTCCAGTCCAGCACTGGACAGACTGGGGAATGAGATGCTGGAAAGCAGCACCACGGAAAAGGGTCCTGGTCGATGGCCAGTTGGATGTGAGCCAGCAGTGCCCTGGCAGCCAGGAGGGACATCCCTGTCCTGGGGGCATCAGGCACGGGCAAGGGAGGGGATTGTCCCGCTCTGCTCTGCACTGGGGCCCTCACCTCGAGTGCTGGGGGCACTTTTGGGCACCACAATATAGAAAAGACATTAAACTATTAGACAGTGTCCAAAGGAAGGCAACAAAGATGGTGAAAGGCCTTGAGGGGAAGCTGTGTGAGGAGTGGCTGAGGGCACTTGGGCTGTCCAACCTGGAGGAGACTTAGGGGAAACCTCACTGCAGGTACAGCTTCCTCCTGAGTGGAAGAGGAGGAGCAGGCACTGACCTCTTCTCTGTGGTGACAGGACTAGAGGGAACAGCCTGAAGTTGTGTTGGGGATGTTTAGGTTGGATATTAGAAAGAGGTTCTTCCCCCAGAGGGTGGTTGGGCACTGCAAGAGGCTCCCCAGGGCAGTGGTCACAGCCCCAAGCCTGACAGAGCTCAAGGAGTGTTTGGACAATATTCCTGGGTGCATGGTGGGAGTCTTGGGGATGGTGCTGTGCAGGGCCAGGAGTTGGACTCGATGATCCTTGTGGGTCCCTTCCAACTCGGCATATTCTGTGATTCTCTGATTCTGTGGTTCTCTGCTTCTGTGATTTTGTGACCTTCTCCTGATCCTGCTGCTCCCTCAGCTTCCCCATGTGGTGGTGGCACTGTCAGTGCCCCTCACTGGCTCAGCAGCAAATGTCACCCCACGAGGCTGGATGGGTGGGCCTGCTAATGAGTCACAAGATGAAGCAGAGCTCTGATCTTACTCCTTCAGCCTCACCAGCTCTCTCCTGCAAACACCCAGCAAAGTAATATGCTGCTCTCCAAAAAAATAACTTGAATGTCCCTTCATGGAAAAAGCAACAATTTTGTTCTGTGAGAGGATTTCACTTTTACACACTCATTTCCTCACAGCAATGTTGCCCTTTGTGGCAAAGAAACCTTTTTTTCTCCCTCTTGTTGCAGTTGGTGGGTGTAAATAGAAAGAAAATTCCATACTTTAAAGATTAGAGTTACTAAAATAGTGGATTAGATCGGTGACTATAAGGAGGAAAACCTTAGTACAGAATGAGTGAAAGAAAAAAGGGAAGAAGAAATGAAGGAAAAAAGGGAAGAAGAAATGAAGGAAAGCAAGAAATATTTGAGGAAAGAACACAGTGTTTCTTTTTCTCTCTACTAATCCTTCTTCCCACCACTCCTTCCAATTTAAATTTTCCTTTGGTTGTAGGCATCAATCCAGCAACTATATGAAGCAAGTAATTAGTGCTATGTATGGAAATAGTGTTATTAACTTAGGTGACCACAGTCAAGATCAGATTTCAGTTCCTTTTTATCTATAATATACATGTAGAATTATATTTCCCAAGATGGAATATTTTCTTTGCAATTTGTTAATTGCCTTTTTTATTATGAAGAGAATTTGTACTCAGAGAGCTACAAAAGGCCATAGGGCTCCAGCAGCACATAGAAACAGTCAGATCTGCAGTGGGAAACAACGAGATGAATTAAATGATCCCCACATGCTTTCCAAGCCTGGAACACAAACTATGGCTGTGTCTTTTAACAAGTTAATTTTTCCTTAAATATCCACACCATCAAACAGGTAAACCTGGGCTCTCATGGGTTCGAGGTGCACCTGCAAGGCTCAGAGGTGCAGGAACAAACACTCCAGTTGCCTTTTAACAGGCGGGGAGCTGGGTGTGAGGTCTGGGGAAACTCTTTGGATTTGCCCCAGTTGCAGGGTAACAGGTGCAACACTGCTCCTGTTGATCTCCAAGAAAATTAACTACAGACCATAATGTGACCAGTCTTCTTGATAAAATACTGGGAATTCAGGCTGCAATGTTCTAGGCTGGCTATCATCACCCTCTTGCCTCTGCCTGATGTTTTTACCATATGGAAAATATTTCCAAATACATTTCACATGCTGTTTCCTTTCTATTACCATTAATGACATTTAATTCTTGAAGATATATGTCTGCTTAAATATTTATTATAAATAAGCCCTCACTATAGAGTCCATTTTAAAATGCACATCATCTCAAAAAACAGATTTAAGTCAGATCTTATGCAATATTTATCAATTAAAAGTAGTTTCAGGGGTTCATAGTTGCATAATGATTTATAAATAAAAAATAATACTGGAGGATATGTTTCATTTAAACTATTTTATTTTCTTTAGATTCAGTTATATCTAATATTTTGGTAGTTAAATTGAAATACTGCTACAAAATTTACATCTGAGAACATAAGCTAACATCTAATTTAATTTCATCTTCTCTAGAACAGATATAAAACATATTCTGCAGATTCATAGGAACATTGTGGGGTTTTTTATAATTAACCTGACAGGACACAAGAAATGCATGTATGGATAGTTTTTAGCAGTCTTCACCACGGCTAAAGTCTTCTTGTAAAGAAATCAAGAAGGGTACGGATTCCTTCAGAAGACCAAAGAGACCACGGGTGTTTGCTGCAAGTGTTGTCCAGACCTGGCCCCACCTACACCGTGAGATCCAACACAATTGTGGTGTCATTCTGTGTTGGTTCAAAAGAAAACAGCAGTTCTGCTGCTGCTGCTGATGTCTGAAATGTTTGGTTGGTACAGCAAATCTAAACCGAATTGGAAAGTTACCATTTGGTAGCAACCCTTTTTCCCCCAGAAAGAAAACTTTAGGAAATTAATATTGATATATTGTACTCATAAAGTATTTGAAACTCCCCAAGTCTTCAGAGGATGGCAGGGTCTTAAAAGCATGTACAAAGTCAGAATTTTGTCCTGCTATTGTTGTGTGGTTCAGTTTATCCTGTTTTCCTGTGTCCTTCTGTTACTCAGTCTCACACTGAAAAGCCCTTCAGACATAGACCAACCTTTGCTTCTGACATTGTGCCCATGGCAGGGTAATCTCTCCCTATGAAGTCTTGATGATGCAAACAAACACAGCAAAAGGCCGTAGTGGTAAACTGTTTAGGATTCCTGTAGTAACATATGTCTGAAGACTTTGAACAGATTCTTGTTTGAATTACGACCAATCATTAGGAAAAAAAAATCAAGTTGTGATTTAAGTATTTCCAGGGGTAGAGAATCCATCACAATCCTCTGCAACTGATAGATGTTAATTATCAGCACTTCTATCAATCGTTATAATTTCCTTAAAACAACCACAACAAACCCTACCTGTCTGTTTGCTCAGAATTGCAGATGAATCAGATCTGTTCAATTTAGGAATCTGCCAGGATGAAGGTACCATCATGCTATGCCACTCCATCCCAAAGGATATTGTATTTCTCCAGAAATTCAACCCAGGACACATCAAAGAGTTTTGGGGGAGATTGCTTTACTTCTCTAAACAGTTAACAAGCAATAAGGGTGAACAAATCATGAAATATGTAACACTGTGGATTTCACTTTTCCCTGCTGCAAAATGTCCATGAGCAGCCCATACATTATTTAATGTGGCTCTTCAGAATTGCTGCATGGAGCTGTACATTTGTGTGTGTATGTGAGGAAGAAAGATCATTATTCCTTTCCAACCCATTGCTTGGAAAATTCCCTGTAAATATTTGGGTCTTGAGAAATACTAACTGTGATGGATAGTAGCAGTATATAGGTATTCTTTCTGGACTTGACAGCTACTATCAGCAGGTGGAATGTATTTGGGCTCAGTTCTGCCATGCAGACATACAGTTAGAAAATTCAAAAAACTGAAACAAAACAAAACAAATCTCTCCTTCCTGAGCCAGCCACGACTTACATGAGACACCATTATGGCAAATCATGTGTTTGGTGGTGAAACGCCTGGACAAACCTTGAAATGGATGCACTTTACTGGAGCCAGGCTGGCCTTGGGCTCCTGCAGCATCCTGTCCATGAGAGGTTTGAGAGCACCCTGCCAAACACTGCCTTGGTAGGGAGAAGTGGGTGACAGGTTCATGTTTCACTCTCCTCTTATCCCCCGCAAATCCTGCACACCCCTGACTTCACAGCCTTCAGCAAGACCTAAAACCTCAGGTAGGCAGCAAAAGACAGTAACCCCTGCAGGTATCCTGGGCCACCCAGTGCCTCCAGGGAACCAGAATGTGGACAGGGCGCCTGCCAGGCACGGCAGAATTGAAGATTTGAGGGCATTAAATAGAGATTGGTTTTTACTAACAATGCTCTGTGAAATTAGACCCTACTTTTCCTGATTGATTGTTTGTTTGTTTTTTAAGTACCTGACACTGAAACGCAGCTAACAGGCATTCTTGGTATGGCTTGTATTATGAAACAAGAAATTATTTTAATTGCCCTAGCAATTCCCTTCCCATTGCTATAAACAAAATGATTTCCTTCAGCAGCAGCCTGACTCATGTGGTAGCTGACAAAAGAGCTGCTCCCTCGGATCAGGGCTGGTGAAAAGCTGTGTGGGGGCTGCAGCCTCTCCCCTCACCTGGGCCACAGAACTCAGGCTGGGGCTGCAGCCAGCCTGGGGATGCTGCTGGGGCAGACTGACCTCTCAACCCTTTGTTTCAATCTGTCCTCACCCAGCTCAGTTTGGACAGACTCTGCTCCTCTCTTTTGCAACTGCTTTCATTTACAAGTCATTTCAATGCTGCGTGTTTGGAAGTAATTTTAGTATAGGGAAAGGGAAGAGCACTGGGCTGGGAAAACTTGGAGAGCCCTGCTCTGTCTGAATTACTTCTAGATTGTAATCTCTTTGTGAAGTTGGAAGTTTTTTTTCCTTAAGCAGGTTCATCCCCTGTAAAGGAATTAAAGTCAAGACAAAAATGGAGTTGAATCCAAAGGACTAGAGAATGGATATTGGTGCATGGGAAAATCCTGTGGATTTTCTCTTAGGATGTGCTGATTTATAGATTGATGCACTAAATGAAAGACACAACTATTATAAAAATGCATCTCTGGCACTGCACAGCCTGCAGAACCTCCTCCACTGATGTTGGCTTTGAGCTCACAGCTTCAAAACTATTGATTTAAACATTTTATTATTGATTGCATAATTAAAGTATGAGTGAAGGAAGGAACGTGCAGCCAGTTATGGTATTCAGCCTCACTTTACATGACTTTATGAGACACATTATTTATTTGTGTCTTGCTGTGGGATGAGATTGAAATGTGTCTTTAGATATGCTTTTGGCCCTTGGCAAGTGAAACATCTTGGATTAATATCAAGTCTTAAGCCAGTAGCACAATTATATGAACATTGCACTTCAGCTTTCGTATTCTGGATGCTTAATCATAATGCTGTAGTTAACTAAATGCCTATAACTTTCTCCATAAGCCTAAGAAGTATTATTTCTAAATTATTATTAATAAACAAGTCCTTTGCTGAGACTTTGAAAACTCCTCTATATTCTCAGTGCTCAGGTGAAAAAGGGAGAGATGAAGAGAGGCTTTCCCAGACACTGCAGGGTTAAATTCATGATAATTTCCTGCAGGCTACACTCTGACTAATATGAAGCCTAAATTGTTTAAAAAACAAACTGACCTTATTTAAGAGACACAGATTTCTCTGGAGAAATACCTATTTTGCCTTCATTTATCTCTCATGGTGTTAGTGGAACTGCAGAAGATGCCCCAGTCAGAATTTGCTCATAGACTTAAAAAGTCCTTTGATAGTGATACATACACATTTTAGTTAAGTACAGAAGACATGCCTTCAAACTGATTTGTGTAGATGATACAGCAAAACTTAAGACAAGTGCTTCTCAAGTCTGTATTGAACAACTTTGAATCTGATGGCAACAGAAGTAAAATCTTGGGGAAAGAGATATAGAGAGCATTGGGGAAAGAATGTAATGCAGGTTCAATGACTCTTATTTTCCATTAAAATAAGGTATGAAAGAGAATGATAGCATTTGTGTGTGCATGTGTCAAATTTTGTCAACGCCAAATAAGCCGGAACTAAAAATTCTTAAAAAGATACCCCAAGTGACTTGCAGTATTGACATGGTCACAATCATATCAGCATTTTCACATGGGATATAGGACTGGTTTGCTGTGGTGACTGAGTCAGCCTGAGATGAAGTAGAAGAGATGTTATTTATAGTAACTCCTTCCATTAAACTCGTAGCTTGTTCTCTGTGCCACAGAGGAGCATCCAGCAGTCTACAGAGCTCAGATTACTCCAGCTGCTCAGACACCAGTCTGGGCTGCATCCCATAATCAATAATGATCCATCCTTCATTTTTATTGCTACCTAAGCATAACTACTAAATAGATGTGGTGGGAGATGTATACCACTATCACCACTAAAAGATCTTTGTTCAACATCCTGTCCCTGACACAGCAACACTCTCTTTTTTTCCTTTTCCTTTGAAAAAAATGCTTTTGAAAAGATTTGCTATATTGATGAAGTGGATTTGCCCTTAAAAGCCTGGAAACTGTTTTGGGAAACCTCGTGCAGCTAGGATACAGAATGTTTTTTCACATTCTGTGAACGTTTTTTTCACTTGCTTATTTTCTAATTGCACATAAATCACAGCCAAAAACTTGGTAGATCTGAACGCATAGAGCCTCTGGAAGATGTGATCTGAACTCAACATTGAATTGGATTGCAAATTTTGCAAAGTTTTTTTTGTTTTCATATCACAAAACTCCAAAGCCAAACATGCTGACCTTGAGAATACTCCAAACTATAGGACAAACTCATCTCCTGCAAAACCTTAGAATTTACAATCTGCTACAAAGAGAGCAGAAGAGTCTCTTGGTATTGATATTATTGCTATCAGGGTTAATTATTCAATAATTAACTACGTTTGGTTCAATTTATTAGCTTTTGCTTTCTGTTCTTCATTTGTTTTTGCATACCTGTGCCAGCTGGTCGTACAGACTGCATGGGATTGGGTTTCTTCTTTCAGATTGCTTGATACTTTTAAAAGAGGAAAATTATAAGCAAAGCAATTTTGGCTTTGAATTTTATGGTACACAGTCCTTTGAACTAAAATCTGTAATACTCTAGGGGTCCTGTGAATACTTAAAATCCAATTTGTACTTCTGAATAGTTAGGGTAGTAAATAACACAATCCTGTCATAATTCTTAATCCAAACTGAAAGGAATTTTTAAAAAATGTGCCAATCTTTTGTGGAAAACCAAAGGCATTTTCATAGCATTGCTAATTTCTAGTTAGTAACCAATAATTGGAAACCGTTTTTATTCAAGGTTGCTTTTTTCTATATTTTCTAAATTCTGTATATTTATTATGAGTTCAGTCCTTATTAACGAGCTGTGTAGGAGTGTTTTCTTGCCTTTAATAGGAGTAGTCTTTCACCCCTCAAATTCTGTTCAGAATTCTGAAGGCCATTTGATTCTCCAAGATGCATCTATGTAGAAGCATGAACTCAACTGCATATGAGTAAGGTTGAGGGCAAAACTTGACGTCAAATTTTGATTTTGTTCAAAACCAAAATCCAGGTGAGAAGACTCTCTTCTAGCACTCTGTCAAAAATGAGCAGTATTGAGAAATACAACTCAGGTGCATTTCAGAAGTTCACAGTGCAGTCAAGGAAGATAATGAAGTTTTCAGGTCTGTGAGTTTAAACTCAGGCAATTCAAAGGAATGTTGCTTAAACTGATCACCTTCTAAGGAAATATGCTCAGTAGCTCCTCCAAAATGAAGACTCAGCTGGCTTATCAGATTTTCTAGTAGATACCTATCTACAGAACAAGAAATAAAGTCCTTTTCTCAGCTGACAATTCAGGCAAATAGTACCTATTTGCAGTAGGGAAGGGTTCAAAGTCTTGTGCTTTGGTTGAACTGGAGACGGTCACCTGTTCACAACAGGCCTGGGTTACAGCAGTGCCATGTTATCAAAAATTACAATCACAGCTGGTTGCATCAAAGATGTTCGAAGCATCAAAGAATTTATTCCACTAAACCTCATGCTACAACTACCTCCTGGTAGAATCTGAATTTTAAAATATTGGAGCTTAAAAGTAATTGACAAACTGAAATAATTAAAATAAGCTAGGGAAATCAGGATTCAAAATAACTCCATTCATTAGGATTAACACTTTCTGGTATTGTGTGAATTAGACAACATGGATTGCTGTTCCATATTTTTTTTTTTAATATGGTCTGAATAGTATCTGAATTAACTCCTCAGTCTGGAACTATAGTCCCTGGGTTTGATCAAGCTAAAATCACATGTATATGCATCATATTTTGACTGGGTGTTTTAAGCATTCAGTTTTCAGGCAATCATGCACATCAGAGCACTTACAGATCATTTCAGATAGGACAAGAAAAACATCAGCCCTTGGGTAACCCAAACCTGTCCCAGCCAGGTATCTCTTCCTTCCAGGCTCACTGTATCATGTTTCTATGTAAAAGGCAACATCCTTCCTGGAATGCTCCCCCTTAGGGGGAAGAGCAAGGGGGAAAATTAGGGAAGTTGCCTGTGAGACAGTGGTATGTCTTTGATTCATTGATCCTAAGGACAGTGCTGAGACATCCTCAAGAATTTAATGGCTTTGGAACCCGAGTTCCAGCTTGCCACTGGTTTTGTTATGCTAAAACCACGGAAAGTTGAAGAGTTTTTTTCTTCTTATTTCTTTTTTCCTTTTTTTTTTTTTTTCCTGGCAGTGAAAATGCTGGTTTAATGAAAATGCTGGGTTTTTTTCATTTGTTTGGAAAGAACAAGAATTAGTACTCCTCTCTACATGTTCACCTACACTATACCAGCACGAAGTCAGTAAATGATATTGGTATTAAAAACTGAATCCTTTTCTTTTCCTGTATTTGGATCCTCTGTGGATTATATCCCTGCAGCTGCACCCAGCCCCCAAAAGTCCATAAAGCTGCACTTAGTGTTTCCACATGTAGTCTGATTGCAGGGACACACTGGCAGGCCAGCAGGCCTGACACTCTTCCCTGTAAGTTCAGCTAAAACCATATTTTTTCTGTTTTTCTAGCTGTATTGATATGACTTAAATTTATTTTAATCATAGTATAAAGTCTATCTTAAAAACTTCATTTATTTATGAGCAATGTTATAAAACAAGTAGCATTTACCCTGGAATGTCTTTAGACTTGTTGAAACTGTAAAATCCCATTAAAGGCTGTCTCTTCTTTTCTTCAGTCCATTCAAAAGCCAGGCTTCCAAATACTGACAGAAGTGTTTGTAAGCTTCATAGAAAACATTCAAACAGTTCATGGAATTTATGCCTTGGGGAAGCATTTGTTTTTCTTGTTTGGTCAATTAAACACTGCTTTTCTTAAAAGAGGGTGTATTATAACATCAGGCATGATAATAAACAGAAACACCAAAGGGTTGCTTGCATAAAGTTTGGGTTGATGTCCGGGTTCCAGTTATGCATTTGGGGAACTCAGACACTCAGGGAAGGGGTAATGCAAACTGAGGAGTCTTCTGCATAATTTTGCTTGATATTATTCAAACTGAATAGCTGCAAGCTTGTTAAGAAGCTGATGGTGCTCTAGTGGCAAGAAGTGGGAAAAAAAAAGAATTAAGCGACATGATTATTTTTTCAATGTAAGCAAAGGGAATTCTAAGCACAAATGCTATGAAGAAGTTATCATGGTGCCATCAAAAACATTGAGGAAGCTTTCCTGCTGAAAAGGAATAGAAGTAAAGAGCATACAAACTCTTGAGCTGGATGGAGCACTTACAAAGTGCTGATCCAACACAGAACACAATGATTTCACCAACACCTTTATGAAAAATTGTGCTTTATTTCAATACATTTAAGATGCATGATGTTCATTTTATGTGAATTCTATGAAGCAGTAGTGAAGTATTTTTGTTAGTATGAAGTGAATCATTAATTTTAAATTATTTTGATCTCATACAAAATAGAGGATTACAGATTCTGAAGCCTTGGACTTTTTCATGAGGTGGGTCTCAGGTGGAAAATCATCAAATTGCAGATGGTGTGTTTTCCTTTATTGGTTCAGTTTGCAGATACTGCCTTCACAGTCACAGGCACAAAGTCAATCCAGTGCTTGCTCTTTTCAAGAGGTTTGGTTGTAGAATTGCAATTAAGAAGATCCATCCTGTTTCTCTGCCTTTTTGGTGTGTCACCAATGATCTAAAACATAAAGAGTATTCTTTAGAGTTTCAAATTAGCTGCTGGTGAGCTTCCTCCTTTGATTTTGTACCTGTCTTCTCATCCTGAACTGATTATGTTAAGGATGACACCGGAAGAGGAGGTGGCTGGAAAAACACACCTATCTGTTCGCCCTTCCTCTCTCCATTGGGTTGCTGAGCACATATGAAAACCCTGGTGGGGTATAATCCCCATCAGGCTTGTGGCAAACTGTAAGTAGGACATGTTGACGGTGACCCTGTCACAAAGTCCTTATTAGGCTAAACCACCCTTCCTTCCCTCCTTCCTTCCTTCCTTCCTTCCTTCCTTCCTTCCTGCCTTCCTGCCTTCCTGCCTTCCTGTCTTTCTGTCTTTCTCCAGGTTGCTGTGGGAGTGTAACTGATGCACTTCATTACAGTTTGAAATTGTGTGAGTAATCCTATTGTTTCTATCATTCTGTGTAAAGTGTGTATAATCACCCTGCTTCCTCATGATAGTATGAGTAACCCCTTTTTATGACAAGTTTTTTCCATATTCCCTATTTTTTGCTCTTTGACTTGTGATTGTACTTCTGCAGTTTTGGATTGATTCAGGTGAATGAAAAGGCTGGGAAGTGGGAAGAAGGAGAGATGCAAAGGGAGAACAAAGGTGCTTTCCATTCCCTCACCTGTAACCCTGATGGCTCAGTTTGACTGTGGGCTGGAGATCAGATGATAAACTGGAGGAAATTCCACATGGTGTGACTGCTGAGGAGTGTCCCGTGTGGATGTGGCAATGGAGGTGCCTTTTCCTGTTCCCAAGGGGTGGAAGCTGTAGCGTGGTGAAGGTTTCACCATCCCAGGGACCTTATCCATGTTCACTCTGCCAGTGCTGCTCCTGCTGGTGGAGTTGAACTACTGAGGTGGGAAACCTGGGGCCAAGAAATCAAATTTAGGCAACGTCCACAGTTTGCTTACAAATAAGTTCTTTTGAGAACTCCATGAAGAAGGATCTGGAAACAAAAAACTTGATGGGGTTTTGGGCACAAGGATAATATTGCTCTTTACTCATGTCTAGCAGTTACCTAAAAGCACTGAATGTACAACTTGGCATAATTATTTCAGGTGATACGTTTGTTTTCCTCTTGCTGCATGTGCCCTGTTCTTGCTGCTGCTCAGTATTCAGTACTGCCATCACAGCCAGCACTTTGCAGTGCTTTTCCCAGTGTGTCCCTGTGCTCAGCTCCCTCAGACAGAAACAGTCATATTGAGCTCTACAGTCACATGTATTTTGCAATATTCCTCTGCCACTCGTTTCCACCAGTACTGTCTCTGCTGCAATGTTTTGCCGCAGGAGATGGACAGCGTTGTTCAGAGCATTTCCCAAATGCTCAATAAGACTTTTTGTTTCTGAAATTGAGGGTTTGTAATACTTGCTGGGAATGAGACAGTTCACAGTCTCTGGGAAGAGCAAGAGAAGCAGGTCTAAGGAAGAAAGATTAAACATCAGCTACTGGATTGATGGATTGCTTTGCTTTCCTTCCTTCATAATACATGAACATAAACCAAAATCTGACATTTCACACTTTGACATTTGTGGCAAACATACGGTACAGACCAACAGAAAAATAACAGTAGCACATACCAGGAATCAGTCCCACAAACCCAACTTTTTTTTACTTTGCTGCCACAAAACCCTACTCCCCATATTGTTAAAATATTTGCTTCTCTTCTTTTCTACATACAAGCTCAGCCCACTTGATAGATAGTTCATTTCTTTTTAGTGTCTACTGTCTTTATGGTAACATTTTTATTTGCAGGATGAAAGGGTGGGAAACCCACTGGTGACTTTTCACTGCTACTTATTTTATGCAAAATCTCCTTAGATTCTCTAGCAATGGATGTCTGGGGATCTCTTCTTCTGTGGTATCCAGCATGGAAGGGTCTTGATCCTTGTTGCACATACAGTAAATACCCAGCATTAGCAACATATCAAGGCTTAGTTGTCCTTAAATAATTGTTGTTTCCACTGGTTGGGAAACAGAATAAATGGCAGGGAAGGCATACCCTGGGCAAGTATTGATTGCTCTTTCAAGATATTGCCAAACAATGAGATCCACAGAAACTACACTAAAACATTACAGTACAAGTTGGTGAGACACTGTGTTCTGAATTGCTTTCAGCTTTGTAGAGAACATTATTGATCTTCTATATCCAAGGGGACTTGGTTTCCTAAGTGTTTTCATTACAGCTCCTGGCTCACCTACAAGCACACTAAACCAAGAATACTTTGTCTGGAGAACTAAGTGGTCTCTGGTCTGCCTTGACCTTGAATTGAATCCCACTTCTAAGAGACTTCCTCAGCCCTGATGTCGTCAGCAGAGCACGGTGTTATGTTGGAACATGAAGGAAATATTAGATCATGGAAATTAACTAAGTGGAAGGACTTAATCTAATTCCTTCATCCTACGTTATTGTTTTCTTAGAGTCATAACAAATTAGGAGGACTATCTAGTGCAGGGGAAAAAAGAAAACCACCTTATCCAAAACAAAACCTTAGGGAAAAAACAGCAGATCCAGGCTCATGATGCCTCAGCCTTGTGTTCTGATGTGTTCCTACTCTTGTGCTTTTAATATACATCATGCACTTTTCAGAATATGCTCTTCATTGTCTTGCATGGAGCTGTGGGTTACTGATATTAATAGGATGTGGTAGAAAACAGGTTTAAAACTTCTGGTGAAGAGGATTGTGCTGGATATGGTCATAGGCTGGTGAGGTGATCCAGAAGCGGTGCTGATAGTCTGTGATTTCACTGTTTTGAAAATACATAACCCAGGAGCAGGGCTGATTGAAACAGCTGCCAAAAATTTGAGCTTTTATTTTAAGTGTCAGTGAGAGACGACACAGGGCATTCACTGCAAGCTGAGGCTTGTTGGTCATGTAATAGTTCTGATACCCTGGCAGTGGCTGCCACATTAGAGAATCCTTGAGTCTGAGGATGGATTGGGGCAGTTTCCCAGCTGCCCTCAGACAGATGGAGGAATGGATGGGTGCCAGACTTCTCTGTGTTTTCTCTACAGGTTTTATGTGACCCAGCAGAATATTACTGAAACAGCAGGTCCTGTACCACTCATGTAGTAAAAGCTAATGGGTTGGTTGCTGAAATTTTTAGGTTTTCTGTGTGCAGTTGTAAGCATCCCATTTATCTAACAGCTGTGCTATTGTTGTTTATGACCACTGACTTGAATGAGTTACCAGGAGCTGTTCAGAAGTGGCTCTTTGCTGCCTGTGGCTGTTTTTATCTATGCTCTTGTGTCTCTCAAAAAGAGCTGGGCTTTAAAAAGGTGTGACTCAGCACAGTTGTGTCATGTCATTTATTATCATGTCTTGCTGAGAGCCTTGGGTATTACCTCAACACAATTATGAAACAGGGCCCTATTGTGGTTAGCCCTGTACACAAATAAGCTGAAGGGTAGTCCTATTATAAATTGAACAGTACAATGAGAAATACCAGCTAGAGACACTAAAATGAGTGCAGAAAAACAAGATAATACCGTAGCTATCAGTGGCTGGGCTAGAATGCAACTGCCTCTGATGAAAACATAGGATTTCTAGCTTGTAAAAAGCTCCTTAAAAAAACAAACATAAACTTTACACCATGTTTGTGACTCAAACAGAAGCAAAAGTTTTGAGGTTGTGAAGCAATTGAAAGAAAAAATGTTTGCAGAGAGATTAAAATAGGGTACTAGCAAACCTGGACTTGATGCTGTTTCTGTGGCTGGTGGTTGTTCCCCAAGTCCTGTCCTTCTCTGGCATCCCAGTTCTGGAAACTGCTTCATGGCAGGACTGGGAGTGTGCTGGGCCTCAGACCAGCTGGCTCAAACGTGTTCACTGCTCCAGAGAGGATTTCCAGAATCCAGCCCTGCTCCCATGGGACAGCACATGATCACCCAAAGAGATCCCATTAAAAAAAAGGTTTCAGAAATTTCCAATCTCTCTGCTGCAGAGCTTGAGCTCAGTTAGATCAAGAGCTCCAGGACTTAGGTTTGGCTCCATGGATGACTGACATTGTCTGGAGCTCTGGCTCATCTCTCACTGTTGATGAAGTTTTCCTCTGGGGAAAATCTGATGAGTTGTGATGGGTTGACTCTGGTGCCCACCAAAGACACCTTATCACTCCCCTCCTCAGCTGGCCAGGGGAAAGAAAATATAACATAAGAAAATATTGAGATAAGGACAGAGAGAGATCCCTCACCCATTATCATCATGGGCGGAACAGACTTGATATGGGGAAATCAGAACAATTTATTACCAATCAAAGCAGAGTAGCATAATGAGAAATGAGAAATAAAAAATAAATCTTAAAATACCTTCCCTCCTCCTTCCCTTCTTCCTAGGCTCAACTTTGTTCCCTGTTTCTCCCCACCCTACCCTTCTGCAGCACAAGGGGACAGGGAATAGGGGCTGTGGTCAGTTCATCACTTGTCTCTGCTGCTGCTCCCTCCTCAGAGGAAGGACTCCTCACACCCTTCCTCTGTTCTAGTGTGGGGTCAGATATAGGAGAAGCTCCCAGAAGCTTCTCAGAGAAGACATCCTTGCAGCCACCACGCTTACAAAACCTTGCCACAAAAAACCAGTATAAAGAACTATAGAATGGTTTGGGTTGGAAGGGACCTTAGGGGTCATCTAGTCCAACTTCCCTAAGATGAACAGGGACACCTTCCACCAGACCACCTCTAATCATAACATGTAAGTGTCTAACCCCTGCCAGGTGTCTGATACGTTCTGTGGCTGGAAAATGCATTTGATTTTAGGGAATCTTTGAAAGGGCAGCAGTGATCCTGCCTTCTATATTTTCATGAGAGCTTCAATAAGACTTCAGTGCTATCATGGTGGCTGAGGGGAAATTTCATTTGTGAGTCAAGAATGCATTTTCACATCTCTGAATAATACAGCACCCTTTCACACTGATCCAAGAACACACAGAACTTCTGAGTAAACATTGGTTTTTTTCCCATGGTTTCCTTCTTCCACGTTCCTTCAGGTGTTCAAGAGGCCAGACCTTGCTGCTGCTGCTGCTACATAAACTTGTTCAGCTGAAGTCTGTAGGGCCATGGCAAGTGACCACAACTGAGTATCTGTCCCACAGATTGTTTTTTTCCCCTGATTAAAAACCCAGACAAATTCTTCTCATTCCCTAATTCCCCAAAGTCCCATAATCCTGTCTATGTACCAGCACACCAGTTGCTCACGAGCAACTTGGAGTGACAGGGAACTGCTCTATGGTGCATTCAGCTGGGGATGTTGCAAAGTGATGTCATTTAGCAACTCCTTCTGAAGTGACACTTTTTTCTCCCCTGAAAAAAAGAGTAAAAGTTTTGCTCTCTCAGCAAAGTATGAGCTGCTGCCTGCCCTGCTGAGGACAGGTTTTGAGACACAGCAGGTTGGTTGTTTCCAAGCCAAGTGATGTTCGCAGCAGAGAGTCAACCCCCGCTGGCCCATGTAGGAGCTCCAAGCATGTTGTTACTCCTTTTTTTCCCAGGTAGGGAGGTCAACCAAGCACACAGCAAATGTTGCATGATCATCTGTACAGCCTCACAATGAGTATTTAACCTGGGGGAAAAAAAGCACCTAAGAAGATAACGTGTGTGTTGGGAGGGGAGGTAATTCTTAAAACAAAAAATAGTTTTTTGAAAGAACTGTTTCACTCATGTGGTGTTCAAGAGCTAGAGGCAGAATGGGTATTTTTTGAGTCAAGGTAAGTCTTTGGGAAGGCATTCTGAAAATAAAAAATGACATGATTAGTACAAGGATTCTCTAATTGCCTACCCATCAGACTAAAGTACCTTTTTTTCCTACTTAGCCATGTACAGGTTTCATACTGAATGGCTGCTTTTGGGGCCTTGACAATGCCAAAGGTGTAGGCTGACCGCCCTTTTCTGTCCAGCTGGTACATCTGGAGCAGTCCAGCCAAGGAGCATCTTGTGAAAACAATAACATTTTAAAATTAGACTAATCACCAAGAGAAATAATTCATGTCATGACAAAAAATAGTTCCAGGTAACTGAAGAAGTGTCATTTATGGTATAGCCAGCTGCAACTGTATCTTGTCCCTCTCTCAGTTGGGGACTTTCCTTTCAATTGATATTGTCATACTGAAATAGCTGAGACTTGGCTCCAGACATCTTAGCTTTCTGCTTTCTGCTTATTTTAATGCTGGCTGATTCTCCTGGATTCCCTACTTACCTTATTAATTATACATTGAAAAAATAACAAAATATTATGAAGCACTGCCATGTCCGTGGAATCCATCATATTGGATTTTTTGCCTGGAGTGTCAAGCAAGATTAATCATCCTGATAACAGCAGGATTCACCCATTCACCACATACAGTAAAAAGGCACTGTTGACGTTCAGACCAAGTTATTCTTGGTCTGGAGAGGTGTAAATGGCAGAACTGGCATTTCGAAGGCATTTGTGCCTTTAAAAAGCCACATTCCCCTGCCACCTTCTCCTGCTCCTTGGGCCAGATTCTTGCTGCAGGGCTGGCTGTTACCATGGGGGCAGGAGGCAGCCCTGAGGAGGGCTGTATAGGTACAAATGTTTGGCAAAACCCTCCACTGCTAGGTAGACAGTATAATTACCCTGTCAATTAACACACCAAAAAAAAAAAAAGAAAAAAAAAGGAAAAAAAAAGAAAAAAAAAAAAAGAAAAAAGAAGGAAGTGATTTTGTTTTTCTCTGATTGCCTTAGTTCCTGCTTTCCTACGGTGAGATTGCCAAGAACGGTTGCACGGCTTTTGAAAGCTAATTTGAGGTCAGACAGTGAGTCAAAATTGATTCTTGATTTTTGTCAAGTGTGAGCTGCAGCCGAGGGGTCTGATTTGGGGAGAGGGTGAGCAGCCACGCTGGCATCCTGCCCTTGCTGCCACTCCCAGCTGCCAGCATCTTCTGTGCTGGCCTCCACGTTCCTGCACTGAACTGAGGAAACTCAGGGGCAGCATCCTTTGAGCTTAAAACCCTCATGTTCAAAAAAATTCCTTCTATTTTGGTATAGGGAAAGGAGAAGAAAGTGAGATCTCTGGGATGTGCCCTCATTAAAAAGAGGCTGGTAACCAGCCGGGTGGGCGACTGGAGCCCGTCTCAGCTCACGCACTTGTAACTGAAACAACTTTCCAGAAGTCTCTAAATGGATTGCTTTCAGTCGGAACAGTACACAGACATTATAAAACCTGCAATTACTTTTACTGTAGGGCCATAAAATATAGGTCTGTTAAAGTCTGGGTGCAGAGCACATGGACATCCTACAGTTCCGACCAGCACAGATGAAAGTCTATTATGGGTGATGAAAACAAGGTACTAGAAAATCCATTAGAGCTATTTGTTCCCACTTGCAATGATAGTCTCTGTAACCACATTAAATCACGGCATCTCTGGGAATTCATTATAAATTTCTTTTATTGATACTGTATGCTGATATAAAAGTGTAAGAAAATCTGGGAGAAGAAATTACACTGCATTGTACAATTTACGGATCTGTGATCAATTATTTAGCATTCCTATCAGAGATCCCCTGAATGTTTTCATTGGAGCAGGACCCTGTAATGCTGGGGACCATGTACGTGTCGAGAGAACAAAAATCACTGGCCCAGAGTCCTTTGACCATTTAAATTGGATTAAGGACATAGGAGTGTAAAATAAGAGAGTAAAAATGACTAAACTCTGGGATTGAAACTACACTCATATCCAGTAAGAGAACGGAAAGACACGTTTGCTTTTGAACTCTAGGAAACAGTGAGAATGGAGACCAACAGAAACCTGCGGTCACTGAGCACAGCAGCTCTTTCCCCGGGCTCTTCAAAGCCCCTCCTCCTCTCACAAACAGAAACAAGACTGGCTGGTGTCTCTTCTGGAAATAACGAGATTGGTCAAGAACGGTTTGCAAAGACGAGCAAGAACTGCATGTTTTTGTGGTAAAAAATGAAACAAGACTTTCCACAAGGGCATGTAGTGATAGGACAAGGCATAATGGCTTTAAACTGGAATGGGGTAGATTTAGATTAGATATCAGGAAGAAATTCTTTCCTGTGAGGGTGGTGGGGCCCTGGTACAGGCTGCCCAGAGAAGTTGTGGATGCCCAATCCATGGAAGTGTTCAAGGCCTTGTTGGATGGGTCTTGGAGCAACCTGGTCCAGTGGAAGGCGTCCCTGCCCCATGGCAGGGGTTTGGAACTGGATGATCTTTAAGGTCCCTTCCAACCCAAACCATTCTAAGATTCTATGATTCTGTAATTAAGATTGTTGTTGTGTTTTCAACAACAGTCTGAAGGGAAAATTAGCCTTGTCCTTCCTGATTCATCAGGAGGTTTGCATTTGAGTTTACAGGCTCTAAGAGCTCAAATCATAAAAAGGAGATATGCTTTTATGCCAACATGCCAATAAAGTTCAGAGAAAGTAACATGAACCCAAAACAATGATTTCCCCCCCAGAGAGCTCTGTTTGCAATATGTAATTATCATGAGCTGGTTGGCAGTCCTGCAATAACTAGGAACAACAGCATGAGTTAGGAATGTATCATCCATTTATTATCAATCTTACCTTGTAATTTCTTTGTTTTTGTTGGTCTATACTAACCTCATCATACTTAAATAGTGGCATTCATCTTTGTGAAAATTGTTCAAAGTGAAAAAGCCCACCTTGAAATAAACTATAGTAAATCCATCAATTTCTAGCATAAATATATAATTTCTATTTTAGAACTCCAAGACTCATACAACCCCAAGTTATAAGAATTGTGACTTGTTGATGTAGATGAGCAGATGTGTCTGTGTCAGTCACTGGTTCCAAAATAATTTTAAACAATAAATCTGAAACTCAAACTTGCATAATGCTACACTTGCAGGGACTGCCCGTGTGGGTGCACTTCAGATAATTCGGGCAGAGACTCTAACTACCTAAAGGATGTGAAAATCCAGTTTTTACTCAAGGTGGCTTTAAAAATCTCAGTGTGTTTATGCAGTGTTGTCACTCCCATGCATTTGCCCCTGTGAAATGGATGTGTCAGGGAAACCTGTTCCTGTCCTGAAGATTGGTACTGCTTAATGAAGATGGATTTCCAAGAGCTTTCTTTCAGGATGCATGTGGGGCAGGAGTGACTCTGGTCTTCTGTAGACCTGGAATGACAGAGAATTCTTTGTCTCCCGCCAAGGCTTAAGCCCTGGACATCTTCCCCAAGGTCTGGGTAGCTGGAGTTGATGCCATGTGCAGGAGGAAATTCTCAGTACAAGCAGCAGTGCTTGTTCCTGACCCAGCTCCTCAGTCACATGGGCTGGTTGATTCCAAGACAACCATCATCAACTAATCCTTTACCCTTCTTTGGGACTGAAAGTCTGAATTTGTTGTATTGCCGTCATTATTTAAAAGGAGGAAGAGATGTGAGTATCTCAGCCAAAGAGAGCCTTTGGGGCTCTTTAATCAGTGTAATCATGGGAAGGGGCTAAATGCAGTGTGTCTACATTACTGGCATTTATATGGAAAGTGGGGGACCCTAAAAGTGGGTGTTAGAACATTATATCAGTATTGCCCCTTTTCCACTTCCACTTCACTGTGGAGTGGTACCGGAAAGGTGGATCTCTCCATGATGTACCAAAAAGCTGCAGATGAAACAAACACACAGCCTGCTGTCCCCCATCAGCCTGTCACCATGGTCTCTCTGAACTGCTTGACTGAATGCCACAAAGCAAAACCAAAAAGCAGGAAAACTTCCTGTTCTCAAAGTGGTGGCATGATATAACCAATGTCCTTGTCTCTAGTATCCCTGAGAAAAAACCTTTTGAGATTTAGATGAAACTCCAGAAAACATCCTTGAATACAGCTTCCGAACACATCAGAGTTACAGCTCTTATGTGTATATCTGTGTACGTCTGTATGTATACGTAAATATTTTAAAAAGTTAAAAGTCCTGTTCAACTTCCATTCCTGACAAGTGGAGCACTTCCATTGGGTTTAACAGGAGAGCAAAATCAAGTCCCAGCTCATGAAAGAGCTTAAGTTTGAGCTTTGAGGAGGTGACATGTCCCAGAGACTTTAATTAGTCATGTCAGCAAAAGCTTTGCTGACTAAGGACTTCCATAGCTCAGCTGGTCTGTAGGGCAGCATCCAAGCTGGATGCTATAGGATGTTGACCTCTCTTGAGAACCCTGTGCAGCAGCCAACCATCTGCAAAACACGCAGAGTAATCATAATAATTCCCTTGGCAGTCTATTGCAGAAAGGAAAGGGAAAAGAAAGAGTGGGGAAAAAAAAAGAAATTAATTTCAGTTAGCGTTGAAATACTCCTGTGATTTTTGCCTTCACATTTTTTAGTTTGGGGCTATATATTAGAACATTTCTGCTCTCAACACCAAATGTTGGAACAAGGTCTTCAGGGCTAGGACAAAAAAGAAAACTTGTTATACTAGTCTTGTATTCTCCCCCATCAACAAAGGTAGATCTTGATCCTTAGGAGGAAATGTGTTTTAGGGGTAATTAACATTATTTATTAGTCACCAGAAATAGCTTTCATCTCTAAATGTAGGGATGGCCAAGCTCCCTGAACCCTTGGACAACATAACAAAATCCTCATATGCCTGACAGTCTGTTATCCCAGAATTTCTAAGAAGAGGAAGGGAAAGAAGGTTGTGAGTTGGGTTTTTTTTTTTTTTTTTCTGAAGCCCTGATACATAAAATACACTGATATTGCTATACCTGATGCACTGAACACCTTCATTTCTCTGGGAGCACTGGCAGTGGTAGGTGTTGCTTTGCTGAATGCTGCCTCTGGTTAGTGACTGCAGCATTATCTGGCTGAGGCTGTTTTGCATGGAAGGCCTGTTGACACAGGAGAGGTCAGAAGGTGGGAGTGTCCCCACAGGGAGGTGAACCTGTGAGAGTCCATGAAGCTGACTTTAAAATAAAGCCCCTTTTTAGCAGGTTCAGAAATATGCTGCATGTATAAATGGAGGAATAGAAAGCAAAATGAGACTATTTTTCATATACCACTTGTAATAACCCTTTAAATACTTTGTGAGCCCTCTAGTGGTGCTCTCCACGCCCCGGAAAGCTCCAGGAGCCAGCTGGAGCCAGGCAGCCCTTGGTGTGAGTGCCACCTCTGCTCTTGGGGGGCCAGCGTGCACATCTTATTTCAGATTAGCTTGTAAACCACCGAGATGAGAGCTTTATTTTTGCTTTCCCTGATAAAGCGTTCTTCAGAACAAAGGTGTGTGGCTCCTACACCCCAGGCAGCTGTGGTGGACAACTAAGACCACACCATCCCTAATGTGTCTGCTAGAGGTCTGGTTTTCAGCATGCTGTGCTTCTAGGGTTAAACAGCATAGCAGAGATACAGCAAGAGTTCACCAGAGAGGAAAAATTTGGCTGGAAAATCCTAAACTCATTTCTAAAGGAGCTCATCTATGGGATTTCTGTGCAGTGAAAAGCATCACTCTGCTTTTATTCTAAACACAGTTTGGAGTGCTCCTTTATTTTTTTGGAATTGACTCATAAAGACTACAGGAGGGCACCAATTAGTGAAATAAACCTCTAATCCTCAGTGCAGTGCCTGCTATAGGACTGCTGTTTAACAGCCTTCTTGCTAATCAATTCTCTTCAGTCAGCTAAATGCCAGAGATGCTATGTAAATAAATGCAAGTTTAAGAGTGTTCTAGTGAGCAGTTAAAGCTATGTTCCTTCTATTCCACCATAAAATCAGCAGGCATGTTAACAGATATCTACCCCACCTTGCAGAAATGACTTTCCTTGTTCGTTTGATTGCTCCAGCTTGGGAAAAACAGGAGCAGGGAATAGCAATAAACTGCCTGTTCTTCTTGGGCAACACTTGAAGCATCTGATACCTCGATGGCAGCCAAGGCATAGAACAAAGATGCATATTTTAGTGTCAAAACAATGTCCACAGTTTAGGTTATTTTACTTCTTCTGTGATAAATTTTAAGCCTGACTGTCATATTTCAGATTTTTAGATAAAATGGCTGCTCCTTGTCAACTTGCACAACATTCCTCCAGAGGAGATGTTTTCCCTTACAAGTTCAGATGTTCTCCCTTAAAAATTGAGATATTAGTGAACCATATAATAAGTCTAGTTTGAAATAAGGCAGTGTACAAAATCCTATCAAAGACAAATAAAACCCAACACTGTTGAGATTGATGGTAAAAGCCACATTGTCTTTAATGGAACTAGAATTTCACCCCTAGTTTTTGGTGTGTCAGTGAGAAACACCTTTTAACCAACAAAACTTTTTTTTTTTTTTCATAAGCAGGGTCAAAGAAACCCAGACAACAACTCTGTGTATTTGTCATTTCTCTTCTGTGCTGTCCTGAGGCAAGAGCAGTGATGCTCAGAAAGAGATAACCAAACACTTAATATTTCCAATACTACATCCCAGTACCCTTCAGCAGAGAAATGAGTGTGAGAAAATGAAGACACAGGGAGATGAAATTACTTGCCTTGCATTATCTGTCAGAACTTCAAATAAAGCACAGGTCTTGTGTGCTCATGGCATTCAGCAGACATTTAAAAGCAAGTAAATAAGGTGATGCTGTGTCCTGCAAGTTTCACTGACTTACGTAACATTCTTGTCAGTCTTCGTCCTTATGTTGAATAACAAATCTTGAATAAACAAAGCATTTTATTTGAGTTGAATAACAAATCTTGAATAAACAAAACATTTTATTTGAGTGTCTAGCATTTAAGAATTTTCAAAAGCTCCAAAGTTCCATTATCTTGCCTTTGTAGGGAAATGTACCCTTCCTTTTTTTTTTTTTTTAGCATGGATTTTTTAATAATTTCTTATAATGTTGTGATACATATCACTAGCAACTTCAAACACTCACTTTTTTACAGATAAATGATCTTAATTATACAAACTCCTTCTGCCTAGTGGGAGCTTATTAATATAGCAATGTCTTATACATTAATAGTAGCTAATTTCCACATATATTATTTATCAATATTTTAGCATGTAGCACAGGTGGTGAGCTTTTCACTGAGTAAAATAGTGAGTGAACTCAGGTAAATTATACTGACAGACCATATGCACCATACTCATTACTGCTGAAACCCAAGAATTTCATAGAGCAGAAACAAAGATGCCACATTTTTTTGCTCTCCAAATGTTACCAGTTTTGGAGCTCATTTCCTTCCATGCACACAGAGACACAGAATCTTCAGCATCTTTATTAGGTATATTTATTAAGTACAGAGAACTGAACCTGTTGACATGCTGCACATGCAAAGCCATCCTGAAATCTTGAATTTAACTCATAGGCAGTTAAATGATTTCAGAGCACGGCAAGATTGCTTAAAGAGGAAATTTTCTGAATTCAGTAACTGGAAAAGGTGGTAGCAGACCCTGTAAATTCAGCTCAGTGCAAGCTAGAGGACAAAGGGCTTGTTACACAATAAATGAGAACTGAAAAGAACTCAGTGAGTCCCAGTGAAATTTCATTATAGCAAAATATAACAATTTCTTTGGAGAATATTTGAGAAGGCTTGTTTCTTTAACATTATTTAATTATTTTTTTTTAGTAGGAGATGTTCAGAAATTTTATTTTTGGTTCTCTTAAATTAGCAAGATCCTATCAATTTAGGAAAAACATTTTCCTCTACCTTGCATTAGACTGAGAATATACATGTTTAGTATAAAATAGCTTTAAAATATGAAGCATAATTTCATGCCAGAAATTTGTGTCTGCTGTTACTAGGGCTAGTGGTTGTCATAATAAACCATACAAGTTTTCATGGGGAAAACACAAGGTGAGTGTCATGAGTGTGTAGTAAAAACATGGATAATTTTATATAAATACAGATATTCTTTATTTTTAAATACACATTTTGAAAAAAAATAAACAAACTGACAATTTTTTTTAACTATGTATATTTACTTCGGTGGTAGCACTAACACAGAGGTATTATTGCCCCCTCTTCTTTTCTGTTGCTTTGGCTGTACAGAGGGAATTGAGTGTGTGGGTCTGTGGGCCCGGGGGTTCTGCCTGTGGTCCAGACCCCTGAGCTCAGAGGTGACTTCTCTGGGGGCTGCCAGGAGGTGACACAGCCAGCCCAGACCCTAGAAGGGGTCACCCTAGAAGCCTTCAGCCCCCTAACTGAAAACTGCAGGGATCTGTGATGGACAAGCTGAAAATCAATGCAATTAGATATTTTCACAAAGCAGCTTTGTCCCTAGAGGATGTAATCACAGAATTATCAAGGCTGGAAGAGACCTGCAAGATCATCCAGTCCCACTGTCAACCCAGAACCACCATCATCACCCCTAAACCATGTCCCCGGGTGCCACATCCAGACAGTTCTTGAACTCTTCCAGAGACAGCAACTCCACCATCTCCCTGGGCAACTTCTTCCAATGCCTGACCACTCTTTCAGTGAATTTTTTTTCTAGTAGCTAATCTGAACCTCCCCTGGTGCAACGTAAGGCCATCCTCTCTTGTCCTTTCACTTGAGACATGGCAGAGGAAATAGAGCCCAGCTCACTGTGATCTCCTCTCAGGTAGTTGTAGATGTCTCTGCGCTCCTTCCATGATAACAACTGAGATAAAGTAATCTGATATAACTGAGATAAGGTAATCTCACAACTGAGATAACCATTGGCCCAGAGAAGTCTATTCCCTTCCAATAATTAATTAATCAGCTCTGGTGAATGAATTTCCAGGAACTAAAATTCTCCTCTATGATTTTTTTTTCCTGTTAAGCCCCCTTCCATCCAAAGCACAGGGAGCAGAACCAGAGGGGGTGGGATCATAGTAACAACAGCTCTGCCAAGTCAGTACCCACCTTCCACTGAAAAGAAAGGTCCTACTCCACCTCCCCTGCCCCTTTTCCCCAACTGCAGGTACCCTCCTCCCTCCTCATATTGACTTTGGAAATTGTGTGGCCTTAGGGCAAGCCTGCTCACTTGACAGATTGACATCTCTGGCAGTAAACTGTTCTTCTATTTGCATATTTATTTATGTGCAGTGTTAGATTTCCACTAGGTCAATTCTCTGAATTGATTTGCCCCAGGGCTACCTGATCACTAGAACCATCCCAAGGGGAACGGGGCAAGAGTGTGTGGCTGGGGGAGGAGAGAGGATGAGGGGCAGGGTCTCCTCTCTCTTGCTTGGCAGGACGCAGTGAGATGTGAAACCAAAAGCAGAAGATGAAGCTCACTGGCAGCTTGATGTCCTGCCTGCTGGACTCCTGTCACACTCCTGTCCTGTCCTTGCACCAGCTCCAGGAGCTGACTTTGCAGAGAGCCTGATGCTTCCTTGCAGTCCTTGCGTCCAGCTGCAGCGCCAGAAATGCCTTTCACTACTTGCTGTGCAGGCAGGCAAGAGCCCACCCACCCTTGTGGGAGAGAGCAGGCAGGGCAGGAACATGGCACCACAGCAGATAGATAGGACACAGATGGCTGGAGATGCTTTGGAGATGCTTTTTTGGCTGGAGATCCTCTGAGATATCCAGAGGAAATAATGGGCTCTAGCTGTGAGATTGCATCGTTGAGAGCCCCTCTGAATGTGTTCACGGTGTCCCTCTCCCCACATCACTCAGCACATCTTTCTCCTCTTAAGAAACAAATGTCTCCTTATGGCAAGAGCTGTGGATTGATTTAAAAACACATGAAGCCAGCTGAAAACAAAATGTATGTGACAGCTATCACAAAACTGCAGCTCTAGCAGTGATGGCTGCCCGGGTGTTAAACAGTGCTGGAAGAGAGTCCCACACTCTGCAGTGGCAGTCGTCAAACCCTGACATGATGGAGGTATCCTTCCTGTTCACACAGCCATCCCAGAAGCCAGAACTGTCTTTCTGCATCTGCCTTAGAAAAACTTACTCCTTGAGCTGCACATATCAATTCAGTTTTGTTTCCTTCTGTATGACGAGGAAATGCGAGCATTTGAGTTTTATCAAGGCACAGCTGTGAGATACCTTTGACAGAAATCTGCAAACCCAAATCCCCCTGTCTGATGAATATTCTCAAAACTAAGCACATTCAGGCTTCTGTACACTGGGTATCACATGGGCTTTCACAAGATGTGAGGGACTGGCAAAACAGAGCAGTGAGCTTAATTATGAAACAAAAAGCAACTATGAGAGCAACTGTGCAATAACTAAGGGTACCTAAAAACCAGAGATAAACTCTGCCTTCTTGAGATACAAAGAACTAGCTGTTACAGGCCTGGTTTATCACTGTGTTAAACCAATTTTATGTTGGTGTAAAAACAGGATGATAGAGCTGTGCTGAGTAGCCCTAAGTCCCTAAGTATGCACCCACTCTGTTCTGACACACACTCTCACAGACATAAAGCCAGCTAATGATTAAGAAAATCAAAGAAAAACCTACTAAAAATGAAATGGTAGAAATGTCAGGTGCAGGGGAAGAGAATCATTACACTCCTTGATCAATGCACTTCTACTGCAATGATCTGGCCTGAGGGGCAACAGAAATTTATTGGAAAGATAATTTTCAGCAAAATAAAGACCTCTTGCAAAGCAGCATTAAAATGTCTTTGATAAGTAATTAAACCAGGCTGAAAGTTTCTTAAACAGTCTAGAGTTTAATACACACCTTTTATGTTTGACCATTTTCATTTTACCATGTTATTTAATGCTTGCAACTCTTTGAATCCTGTTCTGTTATTACTGAGCTTGTTGTACAGTACTTTATTGGTTTAGGAGACACTTTGATTCACAGTGACTTATCCACAGCATAATTCCATTCAAGAGAAACAAGCATGTGACCCTGTCTGTAACAACAGCACATTTCAAGTGGATAGTATGGCACATACTGCAAAATCTATATTCCTCACAAAGCATGTGTTCATGCCATGAGAATTCATATTTCTTCTTTAAAACTACACGAGTCTTTCTCAAGTGTAAAAGGCATTAGGAAGTGCACTTGAAAACCCTCTGAAGTTCAGGAAATGCCAAGGAACCTCATTTCTAAGCGTGTTTATTTGCACAGGAACATCAATATGCAGAATGACTGCTGGGCTAGAACAATGCAGGAAAAGAATTTGCAGAAAGGGGGCCAGCATGGCTGGGATGAGCATATTGTGAGAAAAGTACACCTTGCATGGTAGCCGGACTTTCAAATAATGGCTTCATTTAATTCCATCTATGATTGGTTAATTTTAACTATTTAAACTATTGCAAATGTATTCCTTATGAGATTGTTTCAATGAAATGTTTGGCTTGCAATAAGTCTAGTAATCAGTGGCAATGTTCCTTTTACAGTAAATGTACATGAAGTTTATGAGCAACTACACAGTGGGACATAAAAATATCTGTTTAGAATTTCCAAGTTTTATGAGTTTTCTCCAGAAAAAAAACCCAACTTCTGAGAAGCCTATTTACTCAAGTGGATATATATATACACTCATTTACTGTAAGCAAATGCAAACTTGTGTTGCCTGTGATGTTTGCTTTGATCAACTATAGATTGTTTGCCCTTTGATTGCTGCTAATTTTCTGTAGAACCATTTGTTCCCCTGCAGAGTAAAGGGCATTAAAGGGGGAGGTATTGCCTTCTTTTTAGGATTAACTAATTTTAAAAGCATTTTTGTTTAAAAGGGGATAAAAAGATCCCTAAAGAAACAGAGACTGCCCAGTCTCTCACCTGTCCACTTTAGGAGTGTGCATGAACCTGGAACATGGACCTCATTAAGGAATAAGTAAGAATATATTTGTGAGGAGCAATCTGTTAAGGTATTAGCAACAAATCACTTGTCCCTCAGGACATGCAGCACTTGCATTTCTACTGGCAAAACCTGGATGGAACCTGTTCTAAGTTTACCTGCTATTTCTCCTGAAAGGCTTTAATGGAGACTTAATTGTAAAAGGGTTTCCAATGAATGACTTGTGGATGGTGAATGTATCCCCATCCAGGAAAAACAGCGGTTCTGCTGCATAGTTCAGAATCTTTGGGATTAAGGATATGGCCGGCAGGATTTATGAAAAGCAGTGTAAATAAATACATCAAAATGTGCTCATTTGGAGGTTGTTTCTCATAACTGATCTTTCCTCTCCTTTTGTGTTATTTATTCTTTTCTCTTGCACAGCCCTGACTGATTCATTTCGCACAAGTGGGCCAGGCTGGGGTCTGGCTGCTGGCTCCCCACAGCTGGGATGGGCTGGTCCCACCTCGCTGTGCTCAAAGGGCTTCAGCCTCCAAACACGCCTTCTCAGGAGCAAGCGAGCAAAGGAAGGCTCAGGTTTCACTGTCAGTGTTAAAAGAGATGTACCTGTTGTGGGTGGGGGCTTCACCACCCTACAGCACTCTGGTCATGATCCTCATTCTTTGCTTTCTTTGGAGGGAATTTGTTGACAATGGACTTTTTTTCTATGTGAAAAATGGAAGCAGTTTTGCTGCTCATCTTCCCTGCTGGAGGTTTTCAAAGGCAGGTGTGCTGCAGCAGCACCGGAGAGCTTGAGGAGCCCATTGCTCTCACACCACAGAGTCGGAGAAAGGCACGTGGGCTTGGAGAGCCTTTCGAGAGGCTCTTGAACCTGAACTTGGCTGCCTCTGTGCTTGCTGTGAATGAAAGCAAAGAGCCAGTCGACCCTCACCAAGCTCATGTTGCAGTAAAGGGAATTTAAATCCTAAGCATGTTTTGCTTCAAGGCTATGCAGACACCTGCATTTGGTCACTGGCCTGTCTTTTTATTCCAGCACTGTTGTAGGAATGTTAATTAGGACCAACAAGGAACAAAATGGTTTCTGTTCCTAAGTAGATGCGTAAGTTATGGCCATCAGATGTAAGTTTTAATTATCATTGAGGTAATTGAGTACTAACATTTTTTTTCTTTTGTTTCAGGCTGTAATTATCTCATTTTACACCTTCATGGTCACTGCTTGTTTTCATGGGGAGATTTTGTGCAGTCCCTCACACTGAGCTAAAAAACCATCAGAAATTACTAGCACCATAATCAGGCCTGAAACCAGGAACAGCTCTCCCTAATAACTGCAGATATGGTGAGTAAATGTAATTTATGTTGGCTTTTTACCACGAGTTTTACAAAGAATAAACAAACAGAAACAGGTCAGCATCCCCATACTTCCTTTTTTGCCAAGCCTGACCCCTCCCCTCCTGGTTTCTGTGAGCCGTGGCCACACAATGGGAAAGGTGTGGGCTGAGTGTGTCTGTCTGTCAGGAGTTGCTGCATCTCTCCAGAGTGTAACATGGGGATGAGCCACGCTGGAGCTCACCCACCTTATCCCCTCCTCTCCCTGTATCACATCTTCAAGCACCATCCTGACAGCAGCTCACAAGGCTGGGCTGGCAATAACTGGGCAGACAAAGTGAGACGACCCAGTGGATGAGAACCCACAACACTGAGTGTGTTGTGAAGCTACAAGAATCCAACTCAGAAAAGTTTGGCCCCAAATCCTCCTCCCAAGTTTGGGCAAAGGTCCATTGCAACCTCTCTCATTTCAAGATACTGCAAGAGTACTTTTAGCAATTAAAAAAGATGATTTAAAAAAAAAAAAAGTTTATATTTGGGGCAGTTGCAAGCTTGCTTTTTTAGGGGTAATTGTATGAAACCCCAGATGTTTCACTTTTAAATCACTGTCCAGGAACTCTGAGGTCTGATGCTGCACTCAGGCAGGGCTTAAGGTTTAGAGGCTTGGGACCATCTAATGGACCATCCATATGTTGTCACTCTGTCCTTTCAGTGATGATTCAGACATTAAAATTCTCATTTTTATGGCTTGTCTTCCAATGTGGTTTACATTAATATTAACACACAAATAAACACCAGAAAGTTATTAGGTGTATGAATGTAACATTAATACGAGTGTTGAATGAATAGGTGAGAGGGCTTTTTCTCCTCCTCTGCATTTCCATGGAATAAGAAATTGCAATATGTCTGAAAACCCTCCTTTAAAATGTTGCTTCACAATCACTGACCAGAAAGATCAGAATATTCCCTGAAATGATGTGGTTTGCATAAGGTCACAGTAGAGATCAGAGGGAAGAATTGCACCATGTCCCATTTAAAATATGTCTTTTAACGCTGAATTTGGTCTTTTGTAATTCTGAATATTTCCTCCAAATGAACATAATCAAGACACCTCTACGTATTTTATTGTGCATATGTCTGTATTTATATACGTACCCATATATATAACAAATACAAAGATCTTGGTTGTACCACGTGCAACTGCAAAAGCAAAGTTACTTCAGATAGTTAACCAGTAATAAAATGCTTTAACTTTTCCCATGAAGATAAGAAAAAGTGATTAAAGGTTAGATTTAGAAAAACAAAAATTCTTCTGGAAAAATGTGCTGCTACAGTAAGCACAAACTATTGTTCTTTATCATGGTGTGGTTGGACAGTCACCTGCAGTGTGGCAGCTGTCCCTGGACACCACTGAGTCCTGCATGCCAGAGGCTCTATGCTTTTCTCCTAATTGCTAACTGAAATTTATAGGAAGGTTAATTTAATAAAATAAAGGGAATATCAGAGCATCAGTTGTAATGGAGCACTGGAAACCATAGAGCCACCATGTGTTGTCTGACTGATGGTGTAGCCAAAGTTCATCTGGAAGTTGAAAGGGGCTGCAGGAAGACACCGACTACACCTGAGAGATAACGATGTAAATCAAGTTTTGTGGTGATTAAGGCATGAGTGGTGAAAACAGATGCATGTTTAGATTAGTGAGTTGTGCTAGACGTGATAGGTGCTGAAACTTCAAGAATTGATTGCCAAATTTACTCTTATTCCCATTGTGGGCAGATAGTTTGGAGTATGAGAAGAGTCATTAGCAGCACTTCTCTCAACATGTACCAATGTAATGATTAGTAAAACACCTCAAAACATGCTGTGCAGCCCTCTGTACAACTGGCTGCTGACATGGCCCTATAATTTTCTCTTACATTTTGTCTTTTACCTCCTGGTCTCCTAAAATGATATATTTCCACCTTCTTTTGTCCTAAGCCCTGATTTTGGAGGCTAAAATCAAACGTATGACACAGCCTTCAGTTCTCTGGGTCAGTGGGAATATTCACTTGCTGAGAGTTAATCACACGTCAAAGAGGCATTTTGAATGGCCATTATAACCCTGCAACACTCTGGCATTTACCAAAGAAAACTGCATTGGCAAGGATCAGTGTCATTGACAGGGTTGTCTCCCCAGCTTTGTTTATGGCAAGAAGCTGTGCTTTTAATTTATCATAGTTCACTTCTAAAGTCTGGTGTTGTCATGTAAAGCCAAACAGAGCAAATGTTGTTATGAGGATGATTAATAAGATTATTATTGATATTGTTTATAAATTAAAGCCTGGTTAGGGGAGCAGTCACTGCTTCAGTCACGTGGAACTGAAAAGACCACTGAGATTCCCCTGTTTGAAGGCTGCTTTCAATAGGGATGAACCTGAACATGTGTTTAATTGCTTCACTAGAAGTATGAAAAGTCTCATTTTCTCCATGGGACAAATCTTTGCTCCTTCCAGCCAGACCATGCAGGCATAAATCATGCTGAACAGCCAAAGAAGCCTCTCCCTGCAAAAAATTCCCGGATTGATCAAACTTAACACGTAATTACAGAGCTGGTGAACCTACATACACTGAAGGCGGTTTGAAAGGCTGCCTGAGACATCCTGGGTTGAGATGCCTTTGTCAAGAGCATTGTGCTGTGATGTGTAACGTGGGCAGATTCCTGGGGGATGTTGACAGTTTGTGGGAAATGCGTGTAGGAGGAGCTGGGTTACGAAGACCAGGGGGTTTGAATTTTTTTTCTCTCTCTCTCATTGTACTGTATGTGGGCTTGGAGGTTTTTGGGGTTTGGTTTGTTTTGTTTGCTTTTTAAGGTAGGGGGAAGGAAGAGCTTCTGGTTTTGGAAAAATCTGGCCAGTACAAGCAGCATGTCATGAGTCACTCCTTCCTGAAGGTTCGATACAACACAGGTCCTACCCTCCCAAAAAGATGCTGATTGATGCTCCTGAAAGCTCTAATGTTCCTTTTCTTGCTCATGGCATTTATATTGAGTGCTAATCACTTGATAAGATATGGATTTATGTAATAAATTAATTAGCTCTGCGATGTTTCCTCCACTCTCTGCCTGCCAGTCTGTCTCTGCTGGGACTTGTTAGTTTTTTTCCAGTTACAAATAGCTCTCAGTATTATTATTTTCTTTTAAATAATTTGTCAGGATAATATTTTTTTTCCTTTTCACACCAGAAGTAGATTTTTTTCCTCTGTGTTATCCTGGCCTGAGGCACAGTGCAGATTTGGGTCTGCAATGGCAGTGGGTTTTCCACACCCAAACATACAGAGTTTAAAGTTCTTTGGTTTCCAGCAATGCCAGGATAGGGCCAGAAGCTTTGCCATTGGAAAAGGATTAGTCTTACCTTCATGAAAAGCTTAGGACTAGTCTCAACAGGGCATGAAATATCCAAAGTCATAATGCCATTAGTTATAGAAAAACCATTTTCATGGCACCCTCGCTCTCATACCTTCTCTTCCCTCTCCTGAATGCCTGCTGGAATTGGCATATGATATCAGACCAGGATCTGTTTAATCTAGAGATGATGTACGCAACTGCTTGAAAAAATACTTCTTGAACATAATGAATTTGCATATTCTAGTTTTATTTATAAGCATTCAATTCATTTTAATCCTGCTAGAACAAAGAGTTCCAGAGAATAATTTTGTATTGGTGTTGGGAGAGAAAATGCAGTCTTTTATCACACCTTATGGATTTTTATCATGTAATGTTTCCACTTTTTGAATAAGAGAAACATTGAATAGGAGCACAGGATATTTCATTTGTATTGGAGTCATCATATTGAAACTTCTAATATATTCCTTCTTATTTTGACTTTAAATTAAATGGACTTAATCCTTTTTATCTTTCCACATAGAAAATTCTTCATTCCTCTACTTATTTTAATTATTTTTTATCTGAATCCCCTCTGTAACTGCATTATCTCCTCGAAAAGCACTGACCAAACCTGCACACAGTGTCCTGGTTGGCAGTGCATTATTCATTTACCTACCACATTATACTGTTTATAACGTTTTACACCCTGTGTCTTACGCCTCATAATACACAATTTGTCATTTTTTTCCCACAGATTCCACACTCTACAGAAGCTTTCCTGCAGAGCTGTCATCAGGAGTGAACCAACCCTTTTCCAGAGTGTAGCAGTTTATACGTTAATGAAGTGTCTGTGACTTTCCAAATTCTTCTTACTAATTGTTATTGCTTCTCATTTATCAGCAAGTACTGGGCTGCCATTCACCTGGCCTTGTGAGGGTTGCCACCATGCTCTTCCCCAGTTTTAGCCAATACTTTGCTGTGTTCAGTTTTGGGCCCCTCACAACCAAAAAGACATTGAGGCTCTGGAGTGTGTCCAGAGAAGGGAACGGAGCTGGGGAAGGGAATGGAGCACAAATCTCACAATCAGCAGCTGAAGGAGCTGGGGGTGTTTAGTCTGGAGAAAAGGAGGCTCAGGGGGCACCTTGTCACTCACTACAACTCCCTGAAAGGAGGTTACAGCCAGGTGGGAGTCGGTCTCTTCCCCCAAGCAAAAAGTGATAGGACAACAGAAAACAGTCACCCTCAAGGGGAGGTTTAGACTGGATATTAGGAGAACATTCCTCACAGGAACAGGCTGTCCAGGGAAGTGGCGGAGTCACCAACCCTGGAGGCATTTAAAAGACCAATAATTGGTTTTCTATATAATATATTAATTATTATATATTGACGTGTAAATGTGGCACTTAGGGAGATGGTTTAGTGGTGGATTTGGCAGTGCTGGGTTAAGAGTTTAACTCAATGATCTCTGATGCCTTTTCCAACTCAAATGACTCTATCACTCTGTGTGTGTGTGTGTTCTACACACACAGATGCTCCCACATAAACACATATTCCATTCTCGGGCTCGTTCCCATCAGTAGCCCTGCTAGAAGACAGGAGACACCACTCCTGAGTTTCTGCCAGGCCATCTGGGTTGTTTGTTCCTACCCTTCCTCTCACGCCTCTGTCCGTGCTCTGGCTGTTGGCGCAGAGCTGGCCCTGGGGCTCATGCAGACACATCTGGGCTGCCTCTGAAGCGGCTGGCTCAGGTGGAGCTGGCAGCAGTGGCAGTGTGGGAGGCTGAGAGCCCTCCCTTAGGTAGCTGGGATGATCTGTGTGCTGATACCCTCCTGCAGCACGGGAACTACAGCGGCAGCAAGTGACTCACGTGGAGCTCCTCAGCCTCCAGCTGCATCTCTGAGTGCAGCTTGTTCGTGGCCTTCTTATTTCAGCCATGAGGAGGGTTTCTCCAGCATCCTGAGCTGCCACGCATTGAACAGCCTTTCTGAAAAACAATTCACTTTAACAGAGGCTTTTGGATAGTTCTAGTGCATAATATCCACTGAGGCAACTCCACTGATGCTAGATCCTTTTAAGCCTCCATCTAGCAAAACTCATAATCTTTTGCTGAACATTAAGCTATCACCAGTGGGATTTTTCCCATGCTCAGATGCAAATGTGTGCTCCTATGTTGGACTCAGTGACATCTTTCTGTTTAAGTACTTGGCTGAAGTAACAAGCTATTTAATGGGATGCAATCTTTACACTTTAATTTCTACAAAGTTCATTTCTGTAGCCTGCAGAGCGGGTTCTGTGCTGCTGTGCTAGAAAGGCTGCTCACTGATAGTGGGAAATGTTGGCTGCACTACCTCTCTAAACTCGGGCCAAAAGAGCATTCAGATTAAGCAATAATTTAAGCAACATCATGAGGAATGGGGAGAGCACATGGCCAGTTAGTCACCAGAGGTACAGACGCACGCAGAAAGTAAATCCCCAACCTGTTATAGTCATGCACTTTGTTACTGGAAATGCAATATGAGCTTACTTTCATGAGCAAGGATGAAAGAACTCGTTTAACCTTTGTACAGCATTTTCCACCCACACACAAAAGTGACATCAGATGCTTCGTATAGGTAAAAGAACAAGTCAGCATTTGGGAGACTCCCAGACAAGAGACAGAGATAACCCCCTGCCTCTACGTTTGTGCATTTAACACGCTTGTGGTGGGGCACTTGAAACTTCTTCCTACTTATTCCTGGATCTTAGTGACTCTGACAGAAAGAAAACCCTTCAGCCCTGCATGTTAAGCACTGGAAGCGAAGCACTTACTGGAAGGTATTTTATGTTTGTGCATGCAGTATAAAGTAAGGCCTTTGCATTTAAATTGGGGAATATTTTACTTTCCAATATGCTGCAGATCGAATCATTTGCACTGAAGAGGGATTTTCACGAGGTCAGTCATTATGCTGGCCTTTAAGAGCATAAAGCCTGGGAATGGGAGTTCAGGTGAGCGTCACTGAGCCAGCTAAGGAAGGCTTGGGCTGGAAGTGTCTGGCTCTCTGCAACACCTGGGTGGATTTCAGCCCACTGCAGTGTCACCTAAAAAGTCCTGCAGGACTTCTTAACTTCAAGGCTTCTAAACTTTCCAGATCAACTCCATGCTAACGTTTTGTGTAACTTTCAAAACAGGTTGGGGCTCAGTTCCTGTGTGTGCCAACACGCAACAATAAAGGACTTGGTTTTAATTGATTGTTTTTTGAACTACATGAACACTATGATTCCTCTTTCCTCCCTCCTGCTCACCTCCCACCCCCCAAAAATATCTGATAAATAAACTTTGAAGTCCTGGGAGAAGTAGCACATGTTGGTGAAGGGAGAAGGTGGGGGTGGCAGAGGTGGAGGAAGAAGCTCAGTTTGTCAACACAACAGCCAGGAAGCAAGTTATTTATAAGGCATGTGGTGGAGAGGGGGCAGCCCACATGTTTTTAAAAAAGAGCTTAACTAATTGCATGGCACAGCTAATTCTGGTATTTGCAAATACATTTTGCTTTGTCGTGGTGGAGAGTGGAAGAGCTGAAAGAGGATCAGGGTTCAGGGCACGACAAGTCCATCTCTACGCCCAGGTGCTGCCCCAGGCAGGTGCTCAGCTTTCTCTGGGCTGCAGTGATGCTCTTGAAAAGGACTTTGCTGCCCCCAGAGAAAGTGTGAATGGAGGTACACATGGGAACTGATGCTTTCCCAGAATTCAAAAATCCTTTATTTAAAGCATGGCTCTGACAATGTTCAGCCTGAATTCTGAATGCATTCTTAAACCACAGAATGTCTCATTTTCAGGGGGATTTCATGACTCTATCAAACAGGAAGTTGACTGTGAGAGGCATATGATCATGAGATTATGCTTGGCTGGACTGACATCAAAAGAAGTGAATTTTGAACATACAAAGATTTTTAAATTCCCTGATTCAGTACAGTCATATTTAGATTTATTTTTTTTCTGTGCAGAGCATATAGTGAGCTATTCTTGTGGATTGAATGACACTAAGTCCCATGATGGAGGCATGACAGGGACTTGACACTGCTGCTACATTCCTCAGTTCAACAGCCATGTGAAGGCTGTATCCTCCTCAGCTAAAAAAGGTCCAAAAAATAGCTTTATCTTAAGAGAGATAGTCTGCAATTTAATGCTTGGCCATGCAAATTCAAATGTCATGTGTGTGTCTTCATATGTATATATATATATATATATATATACACATATATATACAAAAGTATTTCATTATTAAATACAGTTATATTTTAATATCATTTTCTTATAGTAAAAAACTGAATCACACAAGTCCATCTCCTTTTTTCCTTAAAGAATAGCAAAAGATGTAAACAGGTGACATAGAAGAGTAAATCTTGGGGGATTTGCAAGTATTTGTACTTTATTTTTATGCTTGGAAAAGTAGATTAAAAAAGATAAATTTTCAATAACAATCATCATCATCATCATCCATACTTAGGATTCTTAACTTCTTGTTAAAGAAAAGGAAAGAAGAGAGAAGCTGCAATAGATATTGCTGTAGAAACCTGCCTGAGTTAAATCCATTTACATGTATGTAAAGGGATTCAAACTGGATGGAAATGTAAATGGACATAAAAACGACATTTCTCGGTGAAATTCTGGCCCTGTTGACATTAGCAGGTGTTTTGCAACTGGATGTAATGGGCATTGAATTTAGTCCTCTTTGTCCAGAAGAGAAGTTGGGAACCAAAATTAATACCCAGGTACAAAACTGCAGGAATTTGATAGGTTTTGGTATCAGGGAACCTGCTCTTGGCCTGGAAGATCACAGGGTGAACCAGGAAAGGAAGTAACAGGCAATGTCCCTGATTTCCTGGTGTTCCAGAGAGGTAGGAAATTAGGATCAGTTATAATTTATATGTACCTTGCTGGCAAAATTTACAAGAACTTTCCCACACCTGAGACTGAGAGTTTGTACTTGACATCTTTTACTCTCATTAAAACAAAATACATCCAAGAACAAACCTGGAAAGCTACATTTTGAAAAGAAAAATGTTTTAAAAGAAACAAACATTTGGAAAAGATCTTTTAGATGACAAACATTTTGGGACCCTAAAATGCAGGACACTCTGTGCTCTTCCAATAGTGCATAAAATGATGGAAATTGCTGCACCTCAACATCATTGTGAGGGGTGTTCCTTCATAGCCAGCAGAACATGACACTGGTAGGACACCAAAAGGAGCACTGACTTAAAGGTTACAATTTCTGTCTAGTCTGTGAAGTCTTACAAATAGGGAAAGATCAAATTGAATTTCTATTAGAGATATAGATATATGCATAGAGACATAGATATATATGAAAGTAGATATTTTAGCAATCAACTCTGTTTTACTTCTCAGACCAATTAGAACAGAAATGCATTTAGGGATGCATAAAGAAATTTTATTTCCATTTTAGTAATAGAAAAGGACAGTACAAACTTCCATTTAGACCTTTGGTTTTATTTTCAGTCTAATAATTATATTCCTGCAGAGAGACAATGTATCAGCAAAAGGTGTCCTGGCCCTACAAAATACAAAGATCGTCTCTAGTAATTTGCAAAGGTGTCTGAGCCCAATACTCCTCACTGGACAGTTTTTTGAGTATAACACAGCGCTGCTCTTCCCAGAGGACCATAAACAATATTTTCACTGGAAGTACAGGAGGCTTTTTTAATACTCTCCAACATTCATATCAAGCTAATCTCTATTTTGTGTTCTTGTGTTACTTGAAATAAGTGAAAGCAAGCAACATCTGAGTTCCCAACTATGATTTCTGGCTGATATTTTTCCCAGGAATAAAATCAGGCGGTCAAATCCCAGCACTCCTCTCCTGTCCATTTTATAAAAATACAACTTTATGCTCTCAGTGTTGGATTGCAATTTCTTGGGATTTTACCTGAGTTTTGAACCATGATCAACAAATGATAAATTGATCTCATCTGCAGATACTCTCAGTCTAACATGTTATAATAGCTTTGGCTAATTATTCAAATTGATTGCAAACAATTCCAATGAGACTTTTTTCTGAGAATTTATTTTTAAATGATACATAATTATCTTAAATTGGGACAAGTGTTTAAACTGGCAAGCAAACTAATTGAGACAAATGTTTCAAAACCATGATCTCTTGACTAGGAGAGGAAATGCTATCATAAGATTGGCAGTGGATGAAACTACGAGATTTGTAGAACTTATTTTTATAGAGAGTCTGTAATATCTTAGTGGCACACTAGTCAATCCTAGTATATTCATTCTAGACTGAGTATGGACCTAAACCAGAAATCTGTGTTTCAGAAATGATTTGTGTAAAAATTCTGATTCTCTATGCATTTTATGGACTTTGAGTGGAACTGGATCAAAAATTCCACAGAGAGAAATTCCAGCACTGGTGATCCATACATGAAGCTGCGTGCTAGCATTGATCAGGCTGTGTTGCAAGTATTGTGAAACTGCAATATTTGTTTTGAAAAGGCACAGATCCTGGAGCTTGAAAGCCTCAGCCACTTTTTTTGATTAACAAATTATTTGTAGCACCGAAGCACCAACTTCCTTTTTTTTCTGTACAAAACACGGGCTCAACTTATTAATGGAAAATTATAATTAGACTCAATTTTTTATATTCTCTTTTAGATACTTGTAGGGCAGAGGTGGCATTTAATCAGGAAAGAAGGAGACCAGAGTTTTTCATTGCCAGCCTACCGAGCCGTGGTGCTGCCCTGCAGAAATCTCTCACGTCTACCATGTACCAGGCAACAGCAAATGAGCCCATGTTCTTCCTGCTCGGATGACCAGCTGGGTAACAGTTAATCCTGACATTTTAAATAGAACTGACAATTCAACAATAGTTGCTACAGCTGTGAGAGAGTTCATTACGCCAAGGGACTGCATCTACAATGCACAATGGAAGTGAATCTGGGGAGGATTTGAATAAAAAAGGAGCTAAGCTGTGTGGAGGGACAACGTAGAAGATTAAATGGAGTTGGGAGCATGAAGGATGCCTTTGTGTAAGTATGAACATATGAAAAGAGGCTGTGGATGGAACTGAATTTCACCAGGGAGGTGGACTCCCCTTGCACAGTCACTGTGGGCTCAGCTTCCCTATCAGACTTGGATTTTGCCAAAGTGCAGCACAGCATGAGGAAGTTTCAGGCAGAGCTGTGGCACTGAGGAGAAGCTCAGGAGGCCAAATAAACCAGACAAATAAATGAAAGAGCACACGTTATAATTCTTTTTTCCTTCGTTTAATGCATCCTAGAAGACAAACCCTCTGCTCAAGATAATCTGTCAAGGTAGATTTCAACCATGCTGTATTGGCATCCTCAGAAAGCCCTTAACTAGATGTTGGTTGATAATTAATACTAAAGAAAGGTGGGCATAGAGTACTGGGCAGCAAGACACAGGTGACAAAACATAATTCAAAACTATATAAAAATTAGGCTGTTGGGTGAGCTGTGCAGTACCCTAGTGTTGCATGACCCAGCCTAACGAGAGATGTATGCAAACAAATCTGCATGTAGAGTCCTTAGAAGGCAAAGAGCACAGTAAACCACATCAAGGCCTCTGTGAGCTCCTTCTCAAATGTTAACAGGCAGCTCGCTTAAAAAGCAGTGGCAGTGATAACGGAGACAGAGATAGAGAATGTAATTGGCTAAAAATAATTTTACTGCCAGAATGCTCTTTTGAACTGCTTACTATAGCTTACCAGCAAGTTATTTGCAATTTCAGGCTGTGTTTAGCAAAGTTTCATTTGAAACAACAACAACAAAAAAGAGCAGCTATAATCCTGCATGCCTGCTAAGAAAATAGTACTGGCTGACAAGAGGAAAATGTGACTTGGCCAGCAGTGTTACCAGCTTTTGATCTTTTGGAAAAACTTAGAATGGATGAAAAGGAAGGGGGTGTGTGAAAGGTGTCTTACAGAAGGGGGGAAGGGGTGTGTGGGTTGTGGTAGTTGTTTTTAAGTTGTATTAATAAAATGTTTGTGAGACTAACTTCTGTGTCAGTGATGTCCTTCCTGAGCGGACAGGAAGAAAGAAGAGAAGCCAGTCCCACCTGCAGCCTATCCCAGCTGTTGGGATAAGTGGGATACAGCATCGAAGTCTCAGGTGAGATGCTGAAGCTGAAGCTCTTGGAGGCATCACAGTGGCCTGGCTTTAACGCAGGTGGTGAGGTGCAAAATCTCACTGTGCAGAGCTGTGTTTGCAACAGGCTTCTCCTACAGGGCAGAGACCTCCCACAGCTGAAACAGCCCCCATCCCCTGGGGAATGTGCTGCTCGTGCACAGCCCTTCAATGTCCCACTAGCCCTGGAATTGTTTCACCCCTCTGGCACAGGCTTTGCTCTCCCAAAGCACAAAAAAGAATCACAGAGCGTTTTGGGTTGGAAGGGACCTCAAAGTTTCGGCATCCCTGCCATGGGCAAAGATCAGATGGCCATGGTGCCCTGTGGCTCCTGAGAAATAATCTCAGAAATAGTTTTCTCAGAAATAATCTGAGAAATAATTTTGGACCAGCCAGGACTATGCTTTAATTAGGCACAGTAGTATTGTTTGAAAAACCTGGCAACTCATTGGCCATGGCTGATATTAAGAGAAACAGGAGAATTATGAGACAGGAGCTCATATATGGCTTTTTTTTTCATTGTTCTTTATGCAATCCAGTGCCTCCAGAGAGTAGCTGTGCTGTTTGTTTATTATTGTTATTAGCTTTTATTAGATTCAATGCAGCTTACCTCAGAGTCCCTCTGTTTTTCAGTTTCTGTTTTGACACCATTGTTTATACTGAAGAAAATTTCAATCTATTGTAGAAATTATTATAAAGTAAATTATCATAGGATAAATTATTAAAATTTCTTATGTAATATTTTAATAAATAATGACCAATTGTTGAAAACATATTAAATGCAGATACTTTTGCAGCTGGCTGAGGGGATAGCAAGCAATTTTAGCAGCTATGAAATGTTTATATTAGTGGCATCTATAGCAAAATTGAGGATTTTTTAAATACAAACTAAGCAATACTTTGATTCAGACACAGTTTTAAGGTGAAGATCTGTAGCAATTCTAGCAATTGCTTGACACAACATCTATCTACCACAGAAGCTAACACTTTCTTTTTGTAAGTGTAAAATGTTGTAGAGCTGAATGATATTTGTTTGCTGTGCAATTAAATTGTTAAGGTCGACATTTCAATTACCATCATTAGCCCTCAGCCTGAACACCCCACTGAGAGGGATGGAATCAGTTTACAACCACACAGAGAGCCCTGGCTTCAGGCTCTCTGAAGACCTGGGCAAAATTCCCTGTGCTGGACTCCTATTCACCTGAAGTCTGCAAGGTTGCTTCTATCCCCAAAAAGGCTGGAAATGATGGTTTAGTTCCCAGTGCAGTCCCACTTTTTCCCACTGGAAGCCAATTTCAATAATTTCAGGTGTTGAGAGCTGTCACGACCACTTGCACTCACTGCATTTCTTCAAGTGACACCCACATCCCCCTGCTGTCAACTTCTTCCCCCCTCTCACTAGAAGCTTTCTCACCTGTACCCTCTATTCCCAAACCTTCTTTGCTTCCACATCTTGTTGCACGTCTGCCACAGCAGAGCCCTGTCCTGCTCCAGAGCCCTGTGAGGCAGCTGACTCTGGTACAGGACCTGCTGAGGGTAGCGAGGGTGTGACAGACACACAGCCAGGGATTTCTGTCTCTTTTTGCCCTCAGCCACTGCCCCTCCCCTGTTCCATGCTGAGGAGTGATGCATTTCCACGACCATGTCCCCTGGTCGAGCAAGGCACCAGTGTTAAGCATGATACTGAAGGTGGGGGAAGAAGAGCCAACTGAGAAAGGGGAAGGTGACACATTCAAAGCAGAGTTGGCAGTTTTGTAAAGCTGACACCAGCAGTGCAAATGCCCAGACAGATTATCCAACACATCTCAAAGGTTTCATCAGGAGAAGGCAAGAAACACTGGTTTCAAGAATGGAAAATTTAGAGCAGTTCTGTCCTTTATGGGGAGGTAATTCATTCTGGGAAGCAGATTTTTGTAGGGTACCTCACATTTGTGCATCGTCTCTGGAGCTACTCCTTGCCTCACATCCAGTCTAAATGCTCTTCCCAGTTAGGAAGCTGTTCTCCACACAGGAGTCAGAGGGTGGATGGATGCACTGAAACATTCCCAAGCCTGTAGAACTGTGCAGGGGACTCAGGGACTGACACTCTTCCTCCTCTTTCTCTTTAGCTTGTTTTTGTAGTTCCCCTTCTGCAGGAGTGGGATGAGAACAGACTGCATAGATTTTGTGTGCATTTTAACAGTGCTGGACTGTGCCTTTTGGGAGATTTAACCACATTATCATTGCAGCCAGCTCTTTCATGTGTAAGGTGAGTAATCTGGATTGTGTATAGCTGGGGAAGTGATGCCCAGCAAGAACCCCTGGGGTTCTAGCTGGCTTCCTCCCTCCAGCTCAAAGTTGACAATGGATGAAGAGTGTGGCTGTCTCCTCACTGTGCTTCCAATACCTGCATAACCCCAGCCCCTGATCCCAGGGAAGGGAGAATTGATTGTAGCTCAGAATTACACTACAAGCATTGCATTGGCAGGCCTGCCAGTGTGGAGTATCAAATTAAAAGTGACAATAACAATTTTTTCTTTCCCTCTTTACCTTATGAGCATTTTTCTCATTTTTAAGTCTGGCAAAACTGATGCAGAGGTAAGGTGACTTATACAATGTCACTCATCCAGCGAGTATCAGTCAAAATATAGACTAAATTGTCTGAATCCCTTTATAAGCAGCTTTTGTCTCATATTTTGGCCTGACGTAGCATCATCTCACATCCCAAGGACTTTTAAGTGTATACTGTCTTCAGCAATCCATGACAGGGACTGCATGACATTTCCCAGACTCCTGAAAACTTAATGCAGAAATCCAGTAGTGATTCTGATGTGCTTTTATGTGCACATCAAATCAAACCTCACCTTAGTACACAGTCACATTACAATGTCAGCTTTATCCCCATCATAACTCTGTTGGCTTTAATGGAGCGGCACCAGAAACAAGGTTTGGCTGTGAAATGTTGAAGCATGTTTCAGAAAAAGGCTTTGCAGCCCATGTGCAACTATTTTCCACAGTGGCAAGAGTACATTATTCAGCCAGTGAATGGCATAGAAACACAGACAGTTTGAGTGTAACCTTGAAGAAAGTATTTTTTTCTCCACGTGTTGAAGGAAAATGAACTGGCTGTGTTTAAATATGTGACCAAGCCCATGTGATGAGTAATTAAGTAACATATTAAATGACTCAAAAGAAAAATAACCCAGGACATTTTCAGCATTGCTGGGAACCATGCTTTTAGACCAGAATTCACACTTTATCCATGTGGTGGGACTTTCTTGGTTTGACTTTTTAAACAAAATTTTAAATCCAACTCAGGTTTATCAGAACATGGCAGAAAAAAAATCCTGTCCACAGCACTTTTCCCTGTGGAAAAGGTCATGATGGCAGAAATTTCACAAGGACAACTGGCATCACCCTGTCCACAGCATTTTTCCCTGTGGGGGAGGTCATGATGGCAGAAGTTTCACAAGGACGATTGGCACCAGCAGATTTCCACCTTTCAGTTGGTTTGGGGCCAAAATAGTAATTGATTTTTCACTTTCTGGTGGAGATTGTAAATAGTCATAGTGTCTTTTTTTTTTTTCACTAGTATGACACTAATCAGCTACAACAAAACTACTTCTGATCAATTTTTAATTTCTTCATCTTCTTGTTAAATGTAAATGTCTGTATTTTGCACATTCCATCATATTTGAACTCAGATAAGCTATCTTTAGTGAAATATTAAATAAATCACAAAGAAGAATGGAGGATTTCTTGAGTACTACTACAAGTAGTAAAATCAAAGCAAATTGGTAAATGACTATTCAATTCCTCTATTTAAATGCCTATAGAAAAAAAAAGGTAAATAAAAATATTTTTGACAGTGAGTATGTCCAGTGGGAATGTTTCCTTGTGTTTTACTTTATCGTGGCTAAACATTAAGTCAAGCCTTTAACTTGAATTTAATGTATTAAAGCAATAACAATCAAGGCACAAGGCATTTCCTGGGAATTAATGACTGACTGGGAGAGTTGATGGGCCAACGTGAAGCTGAGGGCCATTAACCTCAGCTAGTCATTAATTTCCCTGAAAATTCCCTGTGCTGAAGTTGTTAGGGCTTTTTATAATCTTCTTATCTGTTAAGTGTAAATATAAACATTTTCCCTCATGTCCAAACAATTTTTAAAAATAATCCATAGGATGGAGCTACCAGCAGCAATGTGCCTCCAGATGTCCCTTCCAACCTCAACCATGCTGTGACTCTGGGAAAACTGGGAGCTTGACCACAGAAAAGTTTATTTCTCCATGCTCCTCAGGAAATCCTTATGAGTAAATGCCCAATTTCCAACATTTTCTAAAGGACCTGCATGGTGACAGACTGATGAAATTGGATCCTAAGATACCTCATTGAGTACAAAACCAAAAAGGGCAGCTGTGATCCTTTATTCTGAGGCTATTATGTTCCTATGTACATACATCTTACCAGGTCATCTTTGTGAATTATTAGTTGTTATTAATAAAGTTCATTGCAGTAATATCTCGAGGTCCTTGGGGAATGGCTTCCGTTTGAGTCAACAGGAGAGAACAGATCTCTAGACCACTACGGCATTCACAATCTTACTTCTCCTACACTGCTTGAAACAATAAATAGATGATCCACAGCAGCTCTGAGGAACAGAAACGGTGATGGAATTCTTTGTCTGGCTTTCATTTTTTGCCCTTGATGGTATTGATTTAACCTTTGTGAAAATTAATCTCAGGAGAGGAACAGAGCCTGAAGATTTCACTTTTAAGACTTGCAATTTGCAAGAGCAATTGCAAGTTCTTGCTTTTCCCATTTGTTTTTTGTTTTTTGGGGTTTTTCAGGGTTTTTTAGTTGTGTTTTGTTTGGGGTTTTTTTTGTAGGGGGCTTTTTTTTTAATTTAGTGGGTTGGTGGTTTTTTGCTGGGCTTTTTTTTCTTTTTTGCTTTTCTTTTTTTTTTTTTTTTTTTTTAGTGTGTGTGTGGACTAATTTCCTTATTTGAGGAAGAGGTTACTAGCTAGTGCCTGCTAACTTGGCCAACCTGCTTTCAGGAGTCATTAATTCATCTTGTAATTGGCAATAAAATGTTCCATCTCATACTGCAGCTTGCTTAAAAATAAATCATTGCTAACAACAAATGAAAACTCAGTACATGGAAGTGTTGAAAAAAGATGCTGAACTACATGTAAGGAATTTTATTCATCCTGATATTTTTGTGCACCTGTGAAGTAATTGGAGCATGTGAATCCATGATTAAATGCAAGTAGGAAAGTAACTCCAACCCTCTATTAGACCTAGTGATGAAATTACTCACTACACATGAGGAATAACCTCTGTATTAACAGATTTGAGAGACACCCCTTCAGCATGGAGTAGTAAAGAAAAAGAAAAATCCAAGATTAGGAAGGGGCCACTCTTAGATCTGAAGCCAAACTTCTGTTTAGGTAGCATTATTTCAGAATTTTCCATAGCTCTGCTGATTTTCATCATGGATGCAGCTCTCAAAACAAGCAAGGAAATGGAATGCAACCCTGGCTCGACCTGACCAGAAGCAAAATAGGAGATATCACCTCCCTCTTTGCCCTGTTCTGACTGTGAATAGGATAAAGGAAGTTTAAAGAGGATCCTAAACCAAAAGTACTTCTTTCAGCAGACTCTGGGGAAACTGTGACCCAAGTCACAATCTGAACTTTGTAGCTGATGCTTCCCTCATGAATGGGCTACATGAAAATCTAAAAACCCAGTAAATGAGGTTGAATTGACAGAGGGGAAAAGACTATTCAGATATATACTGTGTTGTCTCAGACAATGGCAAATTATCCAGTAGGAAACTATAGAAAGCTGTGTCAGTGCCTTTTCTTTTTGGCAAAACACCATATATTTGACAAAACTGTTTCCACTAACCGAAACAATTGCCAGTGAGGAGGCTGTATTTTATCATTTGAAATGCCACCCCAGCTGTAAGTGTTCTACTAGGCTGTCTTGGCCCAATGTTTTATATTTATTCTTATCATTTAGGAGCATCAGATGCTCATATCTTGGAAGGTGTCTGTTGAAAAATGGTTTGGTACTCACACAAGCGATAACACTGCACTGGAGTTAACTCAGTTTCACAACCTGTGAGTTCAGAGCATTATCACAGAAAGATCTGGGAGTTTATTTATATCAAATTGACCCATAATTAAGTTTGACACTTGCATATAAAAAATTCGTGATTTCTCTAGTGCTTTCTCTCCAAGATGTTCTACAATTCTTCCTTAGGCAATTAATCATCTTATCGTCCTATTCATTGATGTTATAAACCACTCACTTTATAAATGTATGTATTGCATGGGTAGTTAGACACAGAGTCCTTAGAAATAAATTTGAAGAATATATTCTAAAGAGATCCAAACTGCTGGAAGATGAACAGTGCACATGTTGCAGTGTTATGAGCTCCAATGTCTGCAGGGAGCAGAAAGAGGGGCCCTCTAACTTTTCCTCCTGTGGAGCTGTGAAGTGGCTGGAGAAGTGTAACCAGGCAGAAAGAGATGTTTGCAGAGAATTGCAGTGACTCATTAGCATGGCAGCTATTTCGTTAACCAATTAAGAAATGATATTGATTTACACAGCAGTTTTTAGAAATGCATGTCAGTTTTATTGCAATGCTTTTAATAACCAGTGGTGTCTCTAAATGGGACTGGTCCAGAGAAATGGTTGCATTAGAAAACAGATTAATAAATTACTTCAGCTGTTGATGTGGACAAAAAAGGAAATATTTCCAAGGGAGTTATGTGGTCATGAACATCTAATTTGTAGACCCATATTAGCTACAATCAGTTTAAAAGTAGATAAAAAATGTGGTGATTTCCCAGTCTGTTGGAACTGAGATATTCTATTTTAGATGAAATATTCAGGTTTTTGAAAACCTCTTTTGGAATCTACATGTAAACTGTATTGCTTTTTGGCTTCCTCTTGAAGCAGGTTTCAGCAAGCCCATGTATTTTTTCTGGGGGGAAAAAAAGTTTTAAAAGTGACCTGAGAGCTACTGAAATCCATTTGGAGAAGAACATGGCAAGGGTCTGAGCAGACCTGTGGTGAAGACCATTCTAAGAAATAAGATTGATTCTACCAAATGTGTTTAGTTTACAAGCAGCACTGATCATGAACCTGTTACACAGACTGCAAGGGAAATATTTTAAAGCACAGTAGGTGAACTAGAAGAGTTTTACTAAATAATTGTGTTTCCATGGAATTGACACTCAAATCTTACTTTGCTTGTGCTGGATGGTTGTTGGCACTTGGTTTGAGTAGAGACCAGAAATACTTGGAAATGAAGAAACTGATAAATCTCGTTTTCTTGTCCTGATAACTGGAGATTTTGTAACTCTGAAACAACGAGTTTTGAATAGTTGTAACACCATCAAATTGAAGCAGCCTATTTCCTTAAAATGTTGTCCAGGTTTTTTTAACATTTTATGACTGAACATAACTCTCAGATATTCTTTTCCAAAGAAGGAGAAAAAGGCTTTTGATGGTCCTATTAATAGAAGGATGATAATTTAACCTGGGAGGAAAGATGTAACGTGAGGAAATTGGTTGTTGTTATAGGCAACAGTTATTCATTCCCAGCGATTTCAGATAAAGCAGATTCTTGGAGGGAGAACTTGTTCTAGAGGAGCTGATCAGCTGCTGCCTCCTGGGTTTTCTAGCTTGGCTGGAGGCAGAGCCTTGTAGTGCCATTTGCTTAGATGCAGCATGCAGGATTATAACATTTCCTTACCCTTGCACAGGTCTGGCCACACTTGTCCCACCACCACCGTGAGCGGTTCCTTCCCACTGCCAGATCATTTCCTTTGCTCTTCTGAATCCCATGTCAGAGAACTTAATCTTCTTCTCCAAGTCTGAAGTCCTGTGGTGTAAATTTCAGTGCTTACTGACTAATAAATATTTCTAAGCAGATGTTAATACTAAATTAATAGTTTTAACTAGAACTGCGTTTTTTACCCTTGACTGCTGTAGCTCTGCCTGTTTTTCTTTTGTCTCTGATGTCCATTTGGGAATGTTCCAGAGTTTTGACAGAGGTTTAACGCTGCTGGAATGCTGGAGATGCAGAAAGAAGAGCCAGAGACAGCTGTGTTCAAGTTCAGAGGAAAGGAAGGAAGGGAGCAAGACCCACCTTCTTTATTCTTAAATATTCCTTTAGAAATCACTAGCCATTGGAGGAAATCAGTTCTTCCTCCTTCAACTACAGTGGTCAAAGAAAATGTCCATCAAAGATCTGTGTCCATGGGAAAGGAATGCAATGACAAGATAATTCTACAATAACATGGCTATGTTTACAGAACAATAACCTTGAGAACTAGCTACTATGGAACTAGTTATTTTTAACAGCAAAAAGTAAGGCAACAGAGGTTGAAGATTTCTAAAGTACCTTCATTGTGTTGTGCTGATGGTCACTGTACATAACAAATTGAGGCAGGAGGACTCCTGAAATTAGGATAACTTTCCAGCTGCTTGCACTACATTTTGCATAGTTAATAAGGGCTGTTTAACACAGATTTCTCAGCACAACATTCTTGCATGTTAAATACTTTATAAGACCTTTTTTTTTTCAACTACAATGTGCAATAAATGGTTGTCCTACAAGAAAATATTTTCTTGATAAATGTGCTTGTGAAACTATTTCAATTCCTTACTACTACTCAGAAACATAATGTGCTATCCTAACTCTGTCTTTGATTGTGTGTGTTCATCTGTGAACATCAAAGAGCCCACACTGTTATTCTTCCTCAACCAGCTGTTGGCTTTATTATGCCAAATTCTGGTTTCCGTAGAGTTGACTGAAGTCATTCTTTTGATTATAAATGGATCAAAATTTGCTTCATCACCTCATTGACTCTTTGAAGGGATTTTTCATGTAGAGAAAAAAACCTTAATTTTCTCAGCAGTAGTTTCTACAAACTACCTTGACACAAAGTGCAAGATCTCTGTGCCCACCATTCAGATTTCCTTAGACAATCAACAAGGATATGGTCCAGGTGGGAGAGTGGGGAAAGCAGCATTTAAGGTGATGACTTGCATGTTCTCAGAGCTGTAAGCGCACTTGGGTAACAACTGAAACCAGGAGCTAGACCAGAAAAACACAGAAGAGCTTTTACCTGGTCTGGTCTCAGATGGACAAGGCAGGACATGGTGTGGCAGATTAAACCTGCAGACACATGATGGTGCTTAATAAGTTCTGGTGGAAGGAAAGTGAGAGATGATTTAACACCACATAAACTAAATGGATGGTGCATTGAGATGTATCAGTAGGAGTACTGAGTCACAGCTCATCATCTGGAAAACTGGAAATTTTCAGTACTACAGCAACCCATTAGTTGCTGTATATATTTTGGGAACAAGGGGACAGTGATAAGTAATGCTTTTTGGAGCATATTATAAGAGAAGTGGTTTTTATCTTCTAGGTGTTTCCATCCTATAAGTTTTCCTGTCAGATTTGGGAGAACAATATTTTACTTGGCTTTCAGTTTGTCTCTGAATCATTGTTACAATGCAATTTATTCTTCCAAGCCTGAACTATTGAAGAAAAAAAGGCAGAGCTGTTTGGGCGGTGGGTGGTATAGAGGAGAGGAGGTGAAAGGAAGGGTCTGTGCATGACTGATCCAATTTTCTGCATCTCACACATTCAAGGCAGGTATGATAATGTCTGATTAATAGTCATTGTTAAGTGACCAAATGCTTATTTTATTGGTTTGAAAATGAGAATTAAGAGAGCATTTCTCCTATGATGGGCTGGATTTAATAGCAGTGTTGTGTAAGACCTGAAAGGAGCAATGACTTTTTTTTTTTTTGCAGAGGGAACAGCCTGTGCAGTGGACATGCTTCAGTGAAAAAGACAAGAACTTTCTGCTAGAATTTAATACATTTGTAACAGTTGTAGGAAAGACACCTGTAGACAAAACATTATGTTTATAAAGGGGTTAGTGGAAAATTAATTCTTCTACACTGGAGGCATCTCAATGTGGCTTCTGTTGCTGATGTACTGTTTGAAGAGACACAGTCCTTGAAGTCATGGACAGACCTTACTGGAGGTAATGATGGAATTTCAGTATGATATGTACCAGCTGGTAATTCTTGATATCTTGATAATTACATTTAATCAAAACTTAGTTTAGGAGGTAAAACTGAAAAACGTAACATTTTTATTATGTCTCATGTACCATAAGCTCAAGTAGAAAGAGGATAAACATTCCATCTAGAGATAAAACATTTTTTATTACTTACCAGCTGTAAAAGCTTCTGTTCTGTATGTTTAACAAATGGCTGTGTAAGCAGAGTTAGGGCACACCAATTTTCAATGTTCACATTGTCTTCTCAATTATTGCACCAGTGTGCCACTAGGCTGTTAGGTTTTGAAGTGAAAAACCAGGACAGTTTTCTTGATTGGAGTAGAGCAAGAAAGCTTTTTCTACATGCCTGTATCAACTTTTATCCTCATCTCCGTGGGTTCATTTATACTTCTTTGTGCAAGCTTTGTTTGATTTGGGTATTTTTACATTAGGAATAGTTGCAGATATGCTTATATATAATTGCTGGTTATTCATTTCATTAAATTAAATTGTTCAAACTTTTCTCAGATAAGTGCCTGTCCATGTTGCTATGAAAATATGTGCATTATACTTGCTACTTTTACTGATTTCTGGTTTACTACTCATTAAATATTCAGATAGTCTGGCGTCTCATTTATGAGATGCAAGAAGAGGAACTGAAAATAGCCTTAATTCTGTGGAAGGCTAGACAAAGACAAGCGATTTTATTTTTGTACCTTACTTCTTAACAGGACTAGACTACAGCATGATATCAAAGTTTGCAACATGACTGTATGGATTTCTGGCTTAAGTTGAGAAGGTTGGGTCCCAAAATACTAGAATTACAAAAAAAAATTTGGGAAAGGTAAAGATTGTCTTAAACAAAGTGGAATCTATTAATGTGAAAAGAATGAATGTAATATGTTTTTATTACACAAATTTGAAAAATGGTATCGGTGTGATGCTGCATCAATGCACTCAACTCCTCCCAAGCCTCTTTTAACTTGGTTGGACTACTGGGTTGTGCTGCTGCACACTTTTAATGCCAATATCACCCACTTGAACAGAAGGAGACAAACTCAAGAATTTTAATATATCATATGTTTCCAAGATGCGAATACATCGGGCAAAAGACAGAGAATGACAGAAGCGTTCGTAAGGATGGGCTGTTCTTCCATCAGAGAGAGAGCTAAGACTGCATGTGTACAACCTCAAGTTCAGCTGCAGTTTTAGTTACAATACAGACGTTTTCCTAACACTTTTCTGTATTTACCTACTGCTTTTCTCGAATTTTTTAAGCATCACAAACCAAATTTTTAAGAACCGACCGCCTCCAGCTAGGTCATCTCTCACCGCCAGCTGTCAGAGACCCATCAACAACTGGGCTTCCAGCACGTTCCTGAACACGCAAATTATTTGTAGCGGCCAAGACTCCTCGTTTGTTTGGGCGGCAGAGCGGGGAGGCACTGGGAGCTCCTCCAGCGCCTGGCAAACGCCTCCCCGCCGCGGGGGCGGCCAACATCCCGGCGCCGGGGGCTGCGGGCACAGGTGGGACGCGGCCCCGCTGTAGCAGCGCGGCCACCACGGGAGCGTCACCGCCGCCTCCTCCCTTCCCCCGCCGAGCCCCAGCCCG
>VZRZ01008881.1:362196-403121 GCA_013398175.1 Climacteris rufus | reverse complement strand
CGAGGGGCTCCGTGGGGCCGTGAGGGATGGCCCGGGGCGAGGGGCTCCGTGGGGCCGTGAGGGATGGCCCGGGGCGAGGGGCTCCGTGGGGCGGGGGAGGCAGCGGGGCGGTGCCCGGCACACCTGAGCGGCCGCGGCCGGGCTGGAAGGGCGGGATGGTCCCGGGGGGCTCCCGCTGCCGGGGGAGCCTCTCCCGCCCGGGAGTGGCCGGCGCTGGCGGCTCCGTGGGAAGGCGAGCGGGTTACCTGGACGTGTGCTTCGGGACGTGGGCAGCCTGCCGGCGCTTGGGAATTTTATTTATTTGTTGTATTTTTCTTTTCTAAGACCAACTTATTCTTGGAAATCGCGTTTGATTTCGGTTTCTATTCGAGTGTGAGGTTTCTAGCCGCGGGTGCCGTCGCCGTGGGGCAGCGCGGGGGTGCGGTGCCCGCAGCCGCCCGTGGCACGGGGAGCCGAGTTAGTTTGTGCCCGCTGCCGACTTGGGAGCGTTTTCCAGAGAGACGCGTGGTGGGAGCGTTCGGGCGGCCGCTTCCAGGGATGCTGCGAGCAATCCTTAACTGGCAGCAAGGAGAAAGCATGTGCGTGCAAAGCCAGGTTTCCCCCCAGAGCTTGTACTCTGAAACTTCGCTCTTCGGTGAAACCCGTGTTCTGAGCACCAGGCAGCTTTGGTTTTTCCAGGAAGGCATGAATTTTCTGTTCTCTCATATTTTCGGGAAGGGAACGACGTGAGGGCTCTGGGTACCGCGTGTTTAGGTCTTATTTTGATCTAAATGGTTAATTTGGCAGAATCTGCGGCATATTCCTCAAAGTACAGTAAGCCTGGAATAAATTGAGTGGTTTGCATTGTATAAAAAAAGTTCAAGATCACTGCTAATTCTGTGAAATGATCTTAAAAATACTAGCAATTTTTAATTGTATGCATTTCTTTATAGCCTACATACGGTAACTAAGCTGAGCATGGAAATTATTATTTCTGTAAAACTATGTTCATTTTTCAGATGGAAGAACAAATCAGATTAGGGTTTTTTGTATTGACCAAGTAATTAACTGGTGATGTTTTTGCATTGCCACTTAAGGAAGTCACCTTGCTCTGTCAAGGTTATGATGTGGCCACTAAGCAACAAGGATAACATAAAAATCTGTAAAGCCTGTATCTGTGTTTGAGATTTTTTAAATGTCCTCTTAGTTTAAATTGAGTTGGGATTGTCTGATTGCTATTTTTTTTCTTTCTTCCTCCAATGTATTAAAGGGAAAAAATGTAAATAAGTTGGTCTGAGGATCTTAATGCACCTTTTACAGAAGGGGGATGCTTTAGAATGTTGGTATAGAAAAACGAGTGAGCTGAAACATTGTGCTAATAGGATTTGCAGCACGAAATATGGCTAATTTCTCTTGTATGACTACAGGTGGCAGTGTAGAAGCCAAGAACAAAAATTGGCAGAAATTGTATTCTGTGTACGAGAATATGAAGAGTGTACTCATGACTAAGCACAGGAACCTGGAAAACCACAGGTATGTGAAGTGATTCATACAACTGCCTATGGTGCTCCCAGTATTTACCGTATTCTGATATTCCTGGCTCAATAAGTATTTTTGGACCAATTATCACTTAATGTGTTCACAGTAAGAGCCTAATCAAAATGTCATGGAAAAATCTATATTTGACTACTTAAAGGAGCAAAAATACTTTGAAGGCAGTATGCAAGGAAAAGTGGATTTTTCTACTTTTTTTTGGTTTATTGTAACTATAAGGCATTGGAGCACTAAGTTCCCTGAAGATTTTTTTTTACCCTTTTTAAAAAATATATTTCATAATGATAAACCTAGCAGCAGTTACAGGCCTGAATATCCTTGAAAAGGAGAAACTTTAGATGCAGGAGACAGGTTTGCATGTCTGGATGCTTTGGATGTCTTACCAGTACTGTTTTTATGAGGACTGAAGAACTGAAAGCATGAGGAAAATTGCAGAATTAAGAAGATGTAATTAAGAATTACATGTCATTTCAAATAACTATCCAGTGGAGATACGTATACCTTGTTAAGAGTTAAATCTTTTAAAATTAAAAAAAGAGAACACTTTTCAATTAAGAAATAAAAGTAAAAATTAGCAGTAGGTAATAGGAGCTCAAGATTAGTTCTCCTATTTCAAAGCAAAGGGAAATGCTAGATTATTTTAATAATTACTTGGTCATTAATTAGCAACATTAGAGTAAGGCAAAGCTTTTCTTGCATGTTTACCTTGGTGTGCACAGCCTGTAGAAATTAGTCCATGGGTCTGCATTCCAGGATTCCTGGGAAGCCATGGAGGATGAGACAAACTCAGAGCTGGGGCTTGAGGATTTTTTTAAAACTGATGAGTGGGAAGTTATCCTGGTAAGAAGCGTCAAAGTGGAATTATCACTGTGATCATGGATATATTTATAGTCTTGCACTTCCTATTCTAGTCTAAGACAGCAGTTTGTCTAAACCTTTAAATTGCTGCTGAGAGATTGTGGTTGTACAGCAAATGCCCACAGATGACCAAGTCACTTTGTGTCAGCTACTCTGCAGTCCCTGGCCTTGGGCACTGTGTGAGTTATGCCCAGTTGCAGAGGGAATGATTAATTTCACTGTTAGAATGGGCTGGAACTGTGCACCCCATAGGTATAACCAACCAGCTGTCACCAATAAACTGTTAAATTATAGTGGCTTGGTGTCTTGAGATTATGGAATCCAAATAAAAATGATAAATTCTTTTTACCCAGTGCTTAAAGGACCAATGAGGAAACCATAGTTCAGGTATAGCTTTGAGGGCACTCAAGCTCTAAACTCTAAGGTCTGTAGGAAAGCTGTATTTCTGTTCGGGAACAGAGCCCTTGATCTCTGATTTGGGTAAGACTTTGACTTCTGATTTTAGTTTTTTGGGTACCATCATAATGCTTTCAAAATAGTGTGTACCTTGGATAGAATGCTCTGGAAAGCTTTCATGCTTCTTCAATTAAAAATAATAAAATGCTAAATATGAGTCTTCAGGCTGTTGTGCAGCAGAGAGCTCTTCTAAGCATCTGTCAGTCATGTTTTTCTTGTCACCTGTTACTTCTGAGTAAGGATCAGCACTAATTTCCATATAGACCAGTAGTTCTTTTATTATTATATGTTATTGAGCAACAGGGTTAAGTATTCATTAAAGACTTACATCAATATCCCTGGTAAAGTCAGTTGGACTGTTTATGTAGTACAGGTCAGCATATGCTTATGGCTCTGTTGAACATTGTTGGGTTCATTAGCTTGTGCCAACACATTTAGAAGAGAAAATGAAAATGTCATTTGTCATTGGCACAAAATTTTAATGGGGTCTTCCATTACATCAAGTGCTCAAAATATTAAATAAAAAAAACCAGTAACTAAGCAGTGTGATGCTCAAGAGTTCAATTTACAGACACTTCTCTGTGCTAATTATGAAGTATTGACATAAGTGAATGAAACCACTTGTTAAAGCGCCTTTTTCAGTGTATGGCAGTTATGTGTTCACAAGATGATTCATAACATTCAGCAATTTGTGATGAATTTCCCTGCCATTACAGGAGATTACTAAGTATCTAATGTATTTGCACTACACTGGGTTACTTTAAATTAGATTTAATGGTGGAAAGGGAGCTAGAACCATTTTCTATCAACTGAAAAATCAGGCCTGTTTTGTGAGTCAGTTAGTATTGAATTTCTCTGTACTGTATAGCACAATTTATCCCTTACAATAAAATGCAAATGTTTAAGCATCTTGCCTATAAATACAGCAGTGACAGTGTGTGTGGGGGGAAGCTCTCAAGACTTCTTTTGTGTCTAAAGCTGTTTATATCATAGCTAATAAAATATACCAGACTTGATGTAATTGAAAGTAGAATTCATAGCAAGAAATCTAAATTTGGAATCTAAATGTGTGAGGTCCCATTTTGAATCAGCAAGTCTTGGTTATATAGAATACTCTTTGATTTGGTGAAGGATGTTTGTAAGTGCAACAGAGGCTGCATCTTGGAAAACAGTTCTGTGCTTCTGTTTTGAGCTAAAAGTTGTGGCTGGTTATGTGTTCTGTTGTCCTAAGAAAACAGTGTTTAGGGGCTTGCACAATCAGTCATTTCATGCTATCATAAAGTGGCTGTAATCTGTTAGATTATAAAGCATGATTGCCTGGCAGTTATGGGAAATGTCTGCTAATGATACCAGGGTGTTACACAAGAAAAATAAAACTTTCTCACTCCTTACTTGCATAGAATTGTCTTGAAAATGGTTTGTGGGAACCTGGGGAATGTACTAGGCCTGTGGATTAAAGATGCTGAATGGAAGGCAGAGAAGTTACTAACATTTCACAAAGTAAGTCCTTTACACTTTGAAAAGCATCAACCAGTCCAGTATTAAGGACAGACTTTTAGAAAACCAGTGGAATGGTTTTAGATTTTTAGAAAACCACTAGGAAACCAGTGTCTTCCAGGAGGATGAGGACAGTCGGGATCAAAGTCGCTGGAGGGAGAGACACAAAGTGAAAATTTTAAATGGAATACACGGAGAGTAAGCCTAAAACAGAAGGAGTGTGTCTGAGGCCATTTAGCTTACACCCTCTGGCTTGTCAGGCTTGAGGCTGGTTTCAGATCTCCAGCTAGAAAGGAAGAGCATTTGCTTGCACTCAACAGTATTAATGCAGCTGTTAAACCAAAGGGGTGGTTATGACATGACAAGATGCTCATTGCAGATTAATGCAACTGAACTCTCGTGACAGTCACAACATGTTCAGTGTAAGTGTATCCTTAATTAGCAAATGGGTAAAGCAAACCTCCAGGCAGGTATTCCCACCTCTGTCTCTAGGGAGGCTGCCACTGGGGTTCCATGAAAAATAAGTTTTAATGCAGGAGGACATGAAACCTGTCAAGGAGAAATGACCCTGAAATCACATCCTGTAGGTGAGCCCTTGCTCTCAGGTGATGGCCAAGGATTGTTTTGCTCTAAGAATTCCATTGTGTGGTGTAGGTTCTAGATGATGGAGGGACTTCTGCTGTGGAGTGCAACCAACTGGATTTGGTGCTGGAAGGAAGCATGTGGTGACCTTCCAACTACATGCCAAGGTGGCTTGCAGCAAAAGGAATCTAGGCTGTCTTTCAGTGGTGGAGAAGTGCTGGTGACATAAAGGCTCCCAAAGCAGTGCTAGAAGCAACATATAGCCAGATAAAAGGTTAGGGATAAAGACCTGTGCAGCATCAGTCTGCAGTGTAATCCCACTGTTCTGCATGAGGAGAAGCAGAAAGGGCCCCCAGGTCAAGGTGACACTGTCTGTGGGTGAAGTACGTGGGACAGGAGTTGATGAAGGTCATGTAGAAAACAGTAAAGAACTGCTTGAAAAATTAGGTCCTATTTAGGCAGGAGCACAGAAGGACAAGCAGGCAGACCAAAATAGAAGTGTTTCTATGCAAATGTCAGAAGACTGGAAGATAAAATGGAGGGATTGAATGCTTAGTTCTACACTGAGCTATTGACAGTATAGGTCAGCCGTAGAGAAGATAGCAAGCAGGACTGATGAGGATTGCTCTGGACAGCTTGGTAGAGGAACAGAGAGAGAGAATATTATTCTCTTATTCAAGAGAATAAAAAGCTTGCAGCCATTGTGGAGAGACTCAGAACAAATGCATATCCCCTAAAAACTGCTTCTTTGACTCTTTACAGACTTTTAAAGAATATTGAACATGGTTGAGCAGGCTGTAAGGAATAGAAAGATACTCTTCACAAACATGTCCAAAATTTAAAAAAGGGAAATTCATGCAGTTTAAGCATAAAATATACAGTAAAACAAGTTAAAGCCTGATACGTGATTTGTAAAAGGCAGAGAAGCATGTCGTAAGTTCTTTTCAAAAACATAAGAAATGGTAAGATCATTGGTCCAATAGGTAACTAAGATCTAAAAGAGCTCAAAGAATATTGCACCTGCAGCTCAAGGCATCTGAAATAACCATGTTCACAGCAGCAGGAAGCTGAGGGTGCCAAAGGTGATGCCAGTTTTGAAAAAGGTTTCCAGAAAGCCTATGGGAAAGAACAGGGCAAGTATGACTGGCATTCATACCAGCCAATTTTCTGGTAAATACAATGAAGAAGAAAACTAAAGCATTCATGGACAATTTGTTATACCAGGAAGGAGTCAGAACTGTCTCCCAGGCCTGGTAGAATTCTATGAAGGCATTGCTGAGGTGGTGACTAAGTGTGATTTAGCTGAGGCAGTACACTGGGGTTTCAGGGAGTCTTGTGAGAGCGACTCACCAAAGGTGCTGAGCAAAATGAAACTGTCCTGACATAAGAGGAAATTTTTCTCCTAGATTGATAGTTGGCCAAAAGATGAATAAATGACCTGTTAACACATTGAGGGGGGGAGGGAGTTCATCAGTGGAGTTACTCATGGATCTGTGCTAAGTTTAACACCAGTATGCACTGGTGGTCTGGAAGAGAGAATCATCCTGCATCTAAGTTTATGAGAGTAGCATAAATGAAAGTTAATGATGAAGAACCAAAGAGGGATCTTGTGATGCTTAGTAACTGGGGTTGAAGCTTGCTGCTGATACTATGAAGTAATGCATGTGGAGGAGAACAATCCTCCTATTATTCAGACTGTTAGCACTGAAGGAAGTAATGTTGTAGAGAGTTTATCATGCCAAATCCAAGCACTGGTCAAGTGTTTGGGACTGGTCAAAGAAAGTAAATTAGGGAAGAATGGCTCATAGAACAGAAGTCTGCTGTGCCAGTCTATAAACTGCCTGTGCTTTTGTCTTGACCTCTGGGTGCAGTTCTGATTCCTGTATTTAAAGCAAGGATGAGGAAAAAAAGGAGAGATAACAGAACTAGAAATGGGGTGGCAGTGATGATAAAGAGCAATTAAATAGATTGAGAATCTTCAGCCTGGCAAAGAAATAGCTAAAGATGAAAATGATAAAAATCTATATAGGAGTGTAATGGAAAAAAATGAACAGGGAATGTTCATTAAGTGTCTCTTGTAGTACAAGACCCAGAGGGGATCAAATAAAATTATCAAGTGACAGATTCAGAACAAGTAAGAGGTTGTATTTTTTTCAGAATGCATAGCTTAGCTGTGAGCCACTGTACGCACTGCAGGATTATCTGGGTGTGGACTGCCAGTGCAAAACCATCAACTCTTGCTTAGAAGAACACAAAGCCAGTCCCTGAAGGCTGCAGAGGGATCCTAAAGTGCATCCCTGACGCTTTTCTTGTTCTGGTGGTCTTCCTCAGACCTCTGCTCTCAGCCTTTGCTAAAGACACAGTATGGGGATAGATGTGTCTTTGGTCTGACTGAATATGGTTATTAGTATGTAAAACAAAGACAATTTGCAGTCCTCTAAAGAAAATGCTGACCATATGCCACTCCAGATGCATAACAGAGATACTGGTGAGGAAAACACGTTGAGAAGGACAGATTTATTCTTTTTCTTGGGCCTAATACCTTCCTAAAGAAAAAAAGTTCAGTTTACTTTGAAGACTATACCAGCCTTTATTATACCACATTTTAGTGCTGTGGTTTATTTGATATGGTGATGATTGGTCAAAGGTTGGACTCTATGATCTTGAAGGTCTTTTTCTGCCTGTGATTCTTTGATGTGTGAAGTTTAATGCCCATACAGGGGAGCTATGATTCTTTGTTCTGCAGTGTCAGTATTCAGCTTTAATTCTGTCCTTGTTCAAAGTAAGCTGGACATTTGTTGTCCCTTGCAGTTTATCTTCAGGTGGATGGAATTAAAAACCTACATGCAAAAATAAACTGGGAAATTTTGGGACAGGGATAAGATGCTTACCTATATAATAAAAAGAAAAATACAGTTTTTGAACATGGAAGATGAAATCTCTTTTCCTATAAATATGGTGAGGTTACACCTAGGTTCATTCCTTATTGAAATGCACAAGGACTAAAGCTTGAACTGAATAAGAACGTGGAGAAAAGAGATTGTCAAGAATAAAGAATAACTTCACCATTAGACATGAGATGCATTTAAATACGTAAAGTATTTAGAAGTTATGAAACCAGGATTATGTAGCCTTCCAACCCAGTAACAAATGAAATCAAAGAGTCTCCCAGTGCTAAATCCAGTGCACTTGTGTGAACACAACCAACCATGAGGTACAGAATCAGCACAAACACAGTTCTGCACCCACCAAGGAGTTGCAGGAGTGGATGTTCCAGGGGACACAAAAGTTAACTCTAACCCAGGAGTATTTTTCTCCCTGGCTTCCTGTGGTTGGTGCAATAAATCAGCTTCCCCAGTGGGTGGCAAGGAGCACCCCAAGCTGGTTTCTGCTCTGAATTACCCTCTAGAGGAGGTTTGCTCTGTCCACACTGGCTACTGACGAAGGAAACAAAGCAGCCTGGCCTCCCTAAGTCAGAGCTGGCCTTTGAATGTACCCATTCTATATGTTACTGTCATATCTGATTTTTCTAGAGGTTTTAGTAGGTCACTTTTTTCCCAGTGGTACTAAGATAAAAATACATAAAAAGACAATAGTGGCTAAACCCATTTTTAACAGTTTTGTGGAGAAGTGTCTGTTTCCTGCTAAAGTTCAGATTGTCCCACAAAGTTTTCTATATTTGCCTACTAAGCTAAGAGCTGCATTAAAAAGTGAGACTAAAATAGTCTTCTGTTTAAGAAAAAGTGAAGTCAAAGATTTTTCTGAAAAGAAAAGAATCATGCAAAAAAAGATCATATGGAGCTTTTGTAAATTACAGAAGTTAGGGAGTAGAGCCTGTTTGAAAGAAGGGGTTAATTATGTACCTCAGCAAACACCCCCTAAGATACTTTTCTTTGTTGGGAATGGGGGAAGAAGCAGTCCTGTCATTAGCTCAGTTATTTTGATGATTTGCTTGAATGCTCTTCAGTTTTCCTATTTGTTAAACAACAGCAAAACAAACTCCTAAGAGTAATTTCTTGATTTTGATTTCCTATATTGGAATACTATAACAAAGGGAAAAAAGGTTGGAAAAATCTTGGTTTTCTCTTTATTTGTATTCTCAAATACTTTCCAATTAATGTAGTGAAGTAATGAAGCTGAACCACTGGCAGTCAGACACTAAAGGAGATTTGGGTCAGCACAGACGACAGTAAGGTTTGATTTTTCTCTAAAAACAATTTGTTACCAGGCACTATGGAACTGAACATCACTAGTAACATAGTCAGAGGGTTAGACTTTCATATCTATGTAAAACCATACTTTAAACCATAATGCATGGTCTTAAATAGTTAAGAGAATGCACCAGTCCTAGCATACCCCATGTATTCTAATGTTATCTCAGAAAGTGAACACTGCTGTGTATTTTTTTTAAATTGAGTGAAATCAGTTCTTTGGAAATTATTTCAGTAATATTTTTCTGATGCAAAATCCTCTGAGAATACAAGATGTATATTTCAGTATTGTAAAGCTCCTGCATCTGTAACTTTTTTCTTTTCCTTTTTGTTACCAACTAGTTGTATTTTTCTTTTTGTTTTGGGGAGGATGGCAGACTCTGTAATTATTCTCTAATGCTTTACAAATAGTTGATTGTACTTGTTAGGTTTTATCTGGATGGTTCTTAGTGTTCCTGATAATTGAGGTGGTTGTATGCTCTATAAAGAAAATAATAATAATTCTGAAGTCAAAATGAAAGTCCTGTGCTGCCCTTGATTCAGATTTCAGTTATATGAAGTCTGTGTTGCTCACAGAGGAAGTTGTAAATTCATGTAATCCTTGATAAAATGGAAGCCAGAGCCCAAAGCAAACCAGAAAACTGCTTATCAGGTCTCTCCTGAGCCCAGTGGTGAGGGACAGACACGCTCCTGACATCACCTCCTGCAGCCCTGGGTCCTGCTGGCTCCCAAGAACGCACAGAAATTCCACATCCTCTGATTTCTGAGACTGAAACTGTTGGCAGTTTGGTTTTTCTCTTTTAGATATGCCTTCTCTTCTGGTTTTGTTTTTCTGTTTGCTTTTTTTCTTTCCTTCACAGCAGTTTTACCTTTAATAATCAAGTCATCACCCAACTACAGCAACTTTATAGGTGGAGTTTTTTAAATTCTGGTCTGTCTTGGTGTTTCCTGGCATATATAAACATAGTCCCCCTGGTTCCTTTACTCCATGCACGAATAATTTCTAATTGGAATGAATATTTAACAGCATGTTAAACACATAGGCATAACAGTGTTATCTCCATTGACCCACACTGGGTCATTTTATGAGGTTTCAAGTTTTTGTTTTGCTTGTTCAGTCAGAGCAAGCTGGGCTGCCCTAAGTGCTGTGCTGTGTCAGCTTGCTGGTGGCAAATGCCTTGAGAGGGTTGTTCATTTTAACACATTTCACCTCACCAGATAAACATTCATCTGATACTTTATAGAGACCAAGCAAGTATTGACAACTCTTAAACCGTGTTTTCTCAAATGCTTTCCAATGTGGGTATTTGCCTGTTAAATTCAAAATCTGTAAAGGTGTAAGCTTTTGTTGAGTGTGGTGGAGATGCTTTTAAACGGGGGGGCTTCTGTTGGATGGCTTGTGGAATTTCAGGGAACTGCAGCATCCAGACACAGCAATGTTTTCTCAGTCTTCTCCATCTGCCTTGTTTCTTTTAACTCCCAAAGAAAAGGAGGCTCAGGGGGACCTTATCACTCTGCAGCTCACTGAAAGGGGGTTGTAGCCAGGTGGGAGTTGGTCTATTCTCCCAAGTCACAAGTCATAAGACAGGAGGAAAGAGGCCTCAAGTTGCACCAGGGGAGATTTAGATTGGATGTTAGGAAAAAAAATGTAATGGAAAGGGTGGTCAGACATTTGAACAGGCTGCCCAGAGAAGTGATGGAGTCACTATCCATGGAGGTATTTAAAATACTTGTATACATAGCACCTGGGGACATGGTTTAGTGTTGGATTGGCAGTGCTGGGTTAATGGTTGTACTTGATATCTTAAAGGTTTTTCCAGTCTAAATGACTCTATGAATTTCTTGCAAAAGTATCTTGTGAATCTCTTATTTCACAAAGTCTGTGAAAAGAAACATTTTTTTTTATCCCTCTCTGTGGACAGATCTAGAAAATCTCAACCTAAAATAGAATTGCTTTGCATTCGTGGGGCTGAAGCCTGGGGGGAGTGGTAGTAGTGCCTGCAATGAGTTTTGACACTTTCAGAAGGTAGCAGTCCTTTCAAGAAGTCTGCTGTAGGTCCTTTGATTCAGCAAAACTTAGAAAGCTCACAAGAATTTGAAACCAGGTGGATTACCTACTTGCTTAAATACTTTCCTTATTTATGACTGGTTTAGCAATTACTTTATTTCATTTTAATGATTCAAGTTAGAAGAGAGTTTTGTCCTGCTGAAATTTCCTTATGTTTTACTTCTCATTAATTAAAGTCTTGGAACACATTGAGGAGCTGATCAAACCTATGGCTGATGCAAAGCTGGAAAGATGCAAAATTCTTAAAAAACTTAGCTGTGAGGTTTTTGGGAAGTCTGGTGTAAAAAATGAAATTTTAGTAAGAAAAATATGTAGCTGTTATAAAAAACACAGACATTAACTAACTTGGTGAGCAGTGGCAGTCAGGCAAGAATTTTGTAGCTAGAAGTAGAGGTTAAGTTGTTCAGTGGGAAAGAGAAATGTGTGCATAGATTTAAGTTCATCAGGTTCTTTACATTTAATGCAGTCAGGGGTTATGACAAAAATATATCAAAAGGTTTAGGGTGTAAAAAACAAAACAAAAAGGCCAGGCAAAATACATCATGGCTGAATAACTAAACAGATGTTATTAAAAAGGCCCTCTTAACAGTCATTTTGTCAAATGTGTCTTGTTATGTATCCCAATTTTTACATCTGAATTTGGCCTGCTACCTGCTTGCTGAAGGTGTTTGTCCTGTTATTCTTCAGTGACCATGCTGTCAAACTGTGTCCATCTAATTGTCCATATTTGAACTGGGAAATATTTTATTCAAAAATGTTATGGATCTTCAACCCTCAAATTCGGTATTTTATGCAGATGTGTATCAGAACTGATAAAAAGTTTTGTCTCTTAGGCCAAAAGTTTCTGAAGTAGCACAGGACTTTTACTTGAGTGGCAGTTGTGTGTTTTCTTGGTTGTGTGAGGAAAGAAATACTTCTGTCTTGTTGCTAAAGTTTGTAGATGGTTTTTCTGCCCACTCCAGTTGTCTCAAATGTGTTTTCACCTTTACCATCTCCACCCTGGTTTAGACTAAAACCATTATGAAGGAACTTCTCTTATTGAACAAGCTGATTGCAGTCCATTTAGTCCCTTGGGTTTGCCACCATCCCTACTGCTAAGGACATGTGGCCTGCATGGCACCTTGAAGATCAAACTCATTTTTTCTCTTCCAAGGCAGTCCCTTTACTGTGATTTTTTTTTTTTTTAGCACTGAATGTTAATCTCTCTCAAGCTCGTTTTACTGAAATATTCTTTATTATCACCCTCTTCCTCCCACTCTGATAAATCCATTTTATGCTCCTGCTTTGTCAGTCAAGACTTTCCCCCTTCTCTCCCCCTCTTTCAGGCAGCATTATCTTCTGCTGGACTTTTGATGACTTTGGTGGGGCATTCACAAAGGCTGTCTTTACTGGGAACACTGACTGTGTTTCCTCCCTGGCTAATGCAAAATGGATGGGGTTTCCAGGGCAATTCTGAGTTTCCAAGTTAGGCTTTTTTTCTGAATTGCCCTCCAGAGAAAGCCACTGATTCCAGTAGCTGCAGCAAGGCTCAGCTTGAGGGTCACTGGAAGAGCTGGATCTCCCTGCCCAGGGTAGCTCAGTGTCTCTGGAAAGGAAAAAAAAGATGAATGATTGAGAATTACACCTTTTTTTGTGAGGTTACAGGCCCTGGCTGTTTATGTTGGCTCAAACATTGTAGACTTGATACAAAATGCACCCTACAAGTGTTGCAGTGCTTGAGTTGTTTCCACTTCTAGTGACTGTTGGCAAGTGCAAAATCCAAACAGTTTAGCTGGAATTTTCTCAGGGTGCCTCTTGTATAGTTGGGCTGCAAATAATTGGTAGCTCAGATAATTTGCTTCATAATATAGTCATTAATTTTCATTGTAGTTCTGTAAAACCTGTCCTGTTCTGCCATGTAGAAAACTCTGCTTTTGCCTTGCCTGCATTAAAGAGATTTTTGCAGTTGGTACATGGTTAAAATATTATGTGGTGCTGTTACAAAATTGTCACTAATGAATTAAACTCAAGAATTTTAGTTCTTGTAGTATGTCCCCATCTCTGCTCTTGTTCTTGAAAAAAATAAGACTTTTATGAAGACAAAGCTACCTTTGAAGCCTTGCAGGCCTTACTCCTCATCCCTTTGAGAGGTTGCATGAAGTCTGATACCAAACTGTATTAAATCAATAGTTATTGTGTGCCACTAAGGGTATGATGCTTCACAGTGCATGGATTTGGGGACTGGCAGAAATAAATGGCATCTCTGCTCTCAAACAGCTTTTTTAGAATAAGAAATTCACTAGACAACAGATGAAGCCTTTGCTGTGAATTCTTTTGCTTTCTCTTAATTATTTTCTCTTTCCCATCATATTCACTATCTAACCTCATTCAGAAAGTTTGCCTCCAATGCTTATACTTGTATATTTTAAAGCTAAATTCCAGACTCACATTTGTCCTTTACTTGTAGATCATGTAATTCAGGTACAAACCCATCGATGAAACCTGAATGATTAATTAACTTTAATTGCATTTCTTAGTTTTTAGTGTGAGTGGGTTTAATATTTGCACTTCTTGACCGTGCTATTCTTTTACATATTTTTTCACCACCACATTTCTACATGCATTTTCATTTTCTTTTTTTTAATGTTTTAATTTTCTACATATACTGGGAGGGGATTGAGGGTGACAAAAGGATGTGAAGATGTATAAATAACCATTGCCTTGTGAGGCATTGAATTAAATTGTTTATTTGATGTTAATAATTTGCTTAATGCTGTACCTAAAATCTTAAGTTTGGAAGAAGAATGTGGGGAATTCCTTTAAAAAGTGATACAAAAGCAGGAAAGAAAGTTAGCAGACAGTGATTAATTACTTTATTGCAAAGGGGGAGCTTTTTGTGCCTCCTCTTGGTGTGAAATGAGTTGCCATCTGTCGAGAAGGTAGAGAGTGGCAGAAGACTTTCCTGTCTTACTAAGTTGTGACATCAGGAAATAACTAAATTTACCACGGGGAGTTTACCTAACTAACCACAACCTTTTACTAATATGTTAACTTTGTCCTCACATACAAATTTTGAAATAAAAATGCCAGTACTTGGTGTGTCATTGATGGGAAGTAAAAGGCAATATTTTGGTCATAATTGGTAGGAGGCAAGACTGACATTCACATGAATTTTCCCCAATTAGAGAATGAGTAGAAAATATTACATAGAAATTATATTGTTTCTTAAAATTTGTTAAGCTAACTTGGCACTTGTAAATGCTTGTGCTTTCCCCACTCTTAATGCTTAGTGTCTAAAAGTGGTTTTATGTAAATAAGAAGCACATTATTTGTTTAAAGTGTTAAATATTTTCTTTAGATTTCAGTCTTCAGCTTTACCACAGCCCTCAGAATTTTGTTTCCAGGGCCAGAAAGATCCTCATGCTGTCTTTTAAAACATCCTGCATGCCAGAGGACACAGAAATATGCTCAGCAATGATTCTCAGTGTTCAGTGTCTTGCAAAACCTTAAGGGGATGACAGAGAATCCATCACTTAGCTTGGTACTCTCTTCAAACAAGTTATCCTCACTGATAATTTATACAGACTTAAATCCCTAAGTCTCACTTGAAGACACTTTGGTTTTATCCCTTAAATCACCTGGGGCTTCTTCTATTTCTTCTCCACTTTTATTTAGCACCTTCTGTGTATGGTTCCAGTGTCTGTGTATTCTGGTATTGATCTCACCATGCAGAGTAAAAGCAAGACTGGTGAGTTTATTTCTGCTGGGTGTCTGGGGACTGCCCTAATCCTCCTTTTCCTTAGCTCTGCCTGCAAGGCACACGTTAAGTGATTTCTTCAGTGATCCAACACCTTCAGGAGAGTGGCTGCATCCGGGTTGTGGTCCCAGGTTTCAGACATTCACCAGCTTTGTGTGTTCTCAGAGGAGTATGGCCTCACATTTGCGTTAGAGTTGGCCTTCCCTGTGGGTTATTTGTGCCTGCAGATGGGATTTTGGGGGAATGCCAGGCCTGATTGGAGATAGGTCTGCTCATATGGGCTGTGAGTCTTGTAACGCTGCTTTAGACCTGATTCTACTTCGTGAGTCTTAAGAGTAAGAAAACAGTCCTAAACTGTCTTCTTTATCTCCTTGCATTTTGTAATTATTTAAAAACTAGTCATGTACACATGCACTGATTTATCATTATGCTTTGCAACTAAGTCAGACTGTACTTTCCTCTTACGTAGGGAAAAACTAGAAAAATTTTACTTTTATTTTTTTCTACAGACTTTAAGATCTCTTGGGAACTCCCCTGTTCCCAACTTGCCCTTCTGCAATCTGTTTCTGTCTCTCTGTTAAGCTAGATTTTAATTTCTTGGCAGATCTTTCTGAAACTCGTGTCTGGTAGTTTGTAACTAAAGACAGGCAGACTAAACCAGGCCTACCAAAGCTGCTCCTCTTGTATAAGTGTGACCCCCTGACTCTGTGTCCTGGATGATGGCAGTGGCAGGTAAAAAGGTCCTGGGGACTCTTACCTGTGTGTTGTCCACAGAGTTGTAGCAGAGCTGTCTGAGAAATTCGGGAGGAGAAGCAAGCAGTGTTTATTTCCTGACAATGTGAAATGAACTGTTGGCTTCGCCATGAATAAAGTTGGAACTATTGATCTGTTTTGGACAACTGACAAGTGAAGGTCATCACAGAACTGTTCAGCTTTCTTCACACATGCCCTTTCTGTCCATTTAAACCCTTTTTTTTCAGCCTCTTACATGTGGCAGTAATGATCAGCTTTGGCAGCCACTAAGAGTTCCTGGTGTGTGGTGATTCCCTGTAACAAGGTGTACCACCAGAAAAAGCACTATAGAGCTTCAGCCTAGAGATTTTTTCATACAAAAATGTATTCTGGATTCCTCTCCAATATGAACTGGACTTGGACTGCTCAGCTGCTGAAGTCTTTGTGTGGCTGTTTGTGTGATCCTCTTTCTCAAAGGACTCTTCAGCACTATGGGCTTGGAGATACCACCCTGTTAACTGCTGCTGGTTTCCCTGCAGCCCTGTGTTGTCACTCTCTACTTCTCATCTGGAAACAGTGGCTGCACATGGATTGTCACCACCAGCTGAATTCAGTTTGTGGGGTACCTTCCTTATCTAAGTGTGAGTTGAGGCTGTTTGTAAGTGGTGTGAATTATCCAGGCAGCAATTGCCTTTTCCTGGCTGTTGACTTCCGATCCCGGGGGGCAGATGAGGATCCAGACCATGTTGTGTAACATGTTCAGAAAGTCTGAAACTTCCAGGGAGCATCCAGGATTCACATGGGCTGTGTTGCTGCTGTGATGTGCAGAGCCCTCCTGTGCAAATGAAGGGTGTTGTACACCTCACAAGGTGTACATGAGGCTGAGAAGGGAGGTATAACATCATGCTGTTTGGTATCTCTTTGAGTGTGGAGCTTTGAGAGGCTGGAGTTTCTGCCTGTGCTCCTCAGCTGGTCCAGTTTGTTGGGTAGCCATGAACACTGGTTCTTGGAAAATGGAGAATCAAGTTACAGTGAGAACTGACTCCCTTATCTATCCCCCAGGGATATCGAGTTGCCTACCCAAGCAAACTATTTTTTGCATGGGTGGGGGAGTTCAGAACCCCCACACAAGCTGCATTTGTGCTTTGTTTTCACCCTTTGGAGAAAGGGAGCAGAGTTGCAAAGCAAGAAACTGATCTTGTCCTTGTGAGCCCGGGAGGGACAAAGGCAAATGCCCAGCAGAGCTCCATCATGCAGGGCATGTGAGACAGCCCAGAGGGACACTAAACAGGGCACAAGGTAGCCTGCTATGGCTGGGGACTGCAGAAGTTCTGTAGTGGTGTAGTGGGTCTTCCTCTTACTGTAGAGTTTGTCTGTGTGTCTGCAGGAGGGCAGGCCATGGGCAAAAGAAAAGGTGAAATTACCTTCCTCAGCAGCTGAAGGATGTGTAGCTTGCCCAGCTATAGATAAATTCAATTTCTAGAGGAGAGGGCAGCGGACAAGGATGATAACACATAATGGAGCTAGCATACATGACCTGCTCCTACAGTGTTAAAATGACTTTAAAATAAAAGATAGGCACTTTGAGTTATGTTACTTTGAGTTTTTGGGACTGAAGTGTGCAGCACAGTAGAACTCAGAACTAAAAGTGGAGTGGGTGTATGAAAGGTCCAACATGGTTGTGGCTAAGGTGAGGTACATCTACAGACAATTAAGGCCTGTGAAAGCAGAAAACCAGCTGCAGAGTTGAATGGGTTGATCCAGGTAAAATTCACATTTAAACACATTTAGAACACATTTAAAAATAGTGAACATGTTGATTTTTTTGGCAAAATGAAGAGCTTGTTTTGGAGCAGTTTAAATTCATGGCGGGTGGGGGAATCACACTCTTGTAAACGTCACAAAAGCAGGGGAACAATGTAGATCTGGACTGTTATTCCCAATAGGTTTTTTCTTTTTTGTGTTCCCTGGTACATGCTAAAAATATTTTCAATATCTTAACATCTGCATTGTTATGAAATATGGCACGTCTTTGTTTTGTTTTCAGCTGTGTCATTCTTCCATTACATTTTGTTCTATTTGCTCCTTCAGTTGGGATGTGAAGTCATTTTCTTTTGTCAGTTTGAGGCCTAATTGCCCTGACTGCAGAACTGCACTGTGCACCACTTGGAAGAAGTTTTTTCTTTTGTTCTGCCCCCCAAAAACCCCCCAGCCTGTATGTTGGGGAATATGGATTGTGAAAACATCTTCTGATTGGCAGGGAGGGGCAGAAAATAGGGTAAAAATAAAGGCAGCTAGGCCTCTTTAAAGGTAGAAAACAGAAGAAGGAGTGGTTATAGCAGTGTATTTTGCATGCTACTGTGTATTAGCATGTTTTTACCTTAAATGCACCATCTTGTCCCATTGATTTGATTCAGTTGGAGGATGGGATACATGGATAAGGGATACATGGATGCCCCAGACAGACTCCAAAGCTTCACTCAGCAGAGGAAGATGGTGAACGAAGGTGGGCTGCAGTTCTGATTCATGTGCCAGTAGTAGCAGCAACATAGGCAAGAAATAGGGCGAGACTTGCTGTGAACACAGGAAAGGGAAACATTAAGCCAGACTGGTAATGAGGGCAAGATGGCAGAAGGTGAGGGACAGCCATGGGAGCTTGGATGCTGCTGCTTCTCAGAACACTGCCTGAAACACAAGATTTCTGGATTCTGCTAGCCTGCGACACTGCAAAAGATGATAGACTCTGGTTTTGGCTTCTTGATTGACTCAAGCAACAGAGCTGAGCATTAATGCTCCTACTCTCTCTCTCAGGTGTGCAGTTGTCAATAGGTTGCCACAAAAAATGGGATTTGTCTGCCTGGCTTGATTACTTTTCCCTCTCCCCTAAAGTTGAGGAAACTTTGCATGTACACAATGCACTTTAAAAGACATGGTAAGGTGAGAGAGCCAGGCCACCAGAACTGGGAAATGCTGAAATTGAGGTTGAATGTGTTACTTTAATTCTGTTTTCTGGGATGTATGTGCTGGTGCAAAATCTAATAAATGAGAAGTATTGTTTTGTTTTTCTAGAAGAAACGTACCTGTGATGAAACAATGGTGTTTCTGGGATGAATCAGGGATAGGTAGCTAATGAGATGTTCGCAGATATTCCTGAGATGGTTTGTTTGTACAAAGTTCTGACAGACATTTGCCCTTGGCAACTTTCTGTTCCCAGGGGTTTCTGCCACCTGCCTCTGTGTGCAACTCCCCCTCTTACTCATGGCAGCAGCAGTCTCTGGGACTTGCTGAAAACCCCTAGAGGGAGGGGGTTTCCTGCTGTGAACCCTTGTCCAAAGGAGGTGCTGGCTCTGCAGCCTCCATTTATTGTTCTGAGGTAGCCAGCATCCTGCTAATGGTGCGTGTGCTGTGCTCTGAAATCATCTCATTTCATCTCCAAATCTCTCCCTGTCACAAGAGTGGGAAAGTGTGACTGACAAGCACTGGACAAGGACAGAGAAGGGTCTCATGGCTAAGGCATCAGGTGGTGTGAGAGGGAGCTGAATTCTGGCATTGCTGCCTGTACCACAGAGTTCCTGCCTGAGGCTGTCGTTTTGTGGCCAGCTGCTCAAATGCTGGTACGTGTCTTGTTTTCTGCATTTCCAAATCAACTCCAGGAGCCACATGGTCATTCAGAGCCAGTTTTAGATGATTTCCTCTGAGGAATTCAATAAAAGGCACAACCACTATTAAGGAGTAATAGGGAGTGAGGCTTAACTATTGAATAGATTACGTGAGACTGGAAGAATCAGACAGCCCGAGGTCTGGAATGGTCTGGTGTTTGAATTTTCAATTCCAGGTCAAACAGAACTTGCTGAGATTCCCTTCCTCCCCCCCTCCAAGTTTTTATGTTCCCCAGAGAGCAGTGCACTTAAACAGAAGTGATTGGAACAAAAAAGGCAATAGGTGTGTCAGTTAATCTATAGCTCTTTTCTATATTAAGTTAGTTTTAAATAGCATTAAAGGCTCAGTTTAGTGAAGCACTTAGTAAGGCATCTAACGGCATATTTGAATTGAGGCCAGGATTGATAAACCTGGATGCTGTGTGATAATACATTCTAATGGGAGCACTGCATCCACAGTGGTCAATGTGTGTGTCCCAAACAGGGCTGTGCCTTCCTTCTGCTCTGGTTCAGGGTTGCAGGTTTAAAGCTGACTTATTTGTGGGTTTGGTTCAAGCTTTTCCAGTAAGAATGGGATATAAATACATTATTTAAAAAAAAATTATTTGTAAGCAAAGGATATTCTTTAGCTTCCCAAAACACTTGCTGTCTGTCATAGACCTCACTCCTGCTTTGATTCCTTGAACACTTCTTTACTTTTCCAGTGGTTATTGGATCATTTGCTGTCCCTCTATGACATCCAGTTACAGAAGGTTTTCTGAAAGAGGGTTCTGAGACTACAGAAAATGGGGAAGGAAAAAAACAAACATTCTCTAAGTAGCATTAAAACTGCTCATTCTTAATTTATGGGGAAGTATGTAAATTGTGTCTGGCAGGTCACTGTAATGAGACCTTTACAACTAAAAGAAAGACACTATTTGCTAGTTGAAAAAAATACTAAACCAAACAAAACCACAAAGAATGGGAGGGTAAGACTTTCACAACTTCCAGAAGATAGAGCTTAGGACAGTTATCATCTTAAAAGAAGGGATAAATATTAAAACTCTCCAAAACATAGGAAATAAGAACAAGAAAAGTAAACTTCTTGCAAGGAATGAGGAGTGCAATTAAAGACCTATCTATATAAGAGGCACAAGATGTACCTAAAATATTAAGCAAATTTTTGAAGTCTTGCTAAAGTCATGTCAACCTGAACTATTATAAACAGAAATTAAATTAAAAGATACATTGTTTTAACCTGACATTTCATTAAAAAAATATTGACTTCATTTTCTATTTAATTCCTGCAAAAGTTTTCAGAGTTATTTCCTATGGCTGGGGCAAGAGCACCTTGGCAAAATGTTATTTAAAAATGTTGTAAATCCTTCATGAGTTTATAGGAAATAATAATAGATTTTGTTAAAGTACATTTTCCTTAGCCTTGTGGATTAAGTTTTAATTTCAAATTTAAAATTAATGACTCCATTTCCTTAAGGTCTCTCTGTAGATCAAATCAAGAGTCAGAAAATGTCCCTTTTCTAAATGAGGATGGTGACTTCTACAGAATAGTGTCTTCAAGAGATGAGAAATTTAACCAAAGTGTGTACATTCAAAATTGCTTTTATAGCAAGGACGAGTATATTTGATTATTTTACAGTAAAATGCAATTGCATTTGTTGTTAAGGGACCAATGAAGTGGATACATTCAGAAAACCTGTGACTGGAGAGAATGGCATTTCCCTTTGTACCCTCATAAAATTAAACGAAGCGAGTAATGTTTGGTTTTGATGATGCATTTTATCAACATGCTAAAATAACATTATTTAAATTAGAATTTAATAAAGCTATTACCATCTTCCTTTATGGAAAAAGAAGATGTTGTCTCCTTTTTTCCTTGTTTGTGATGCTCTGTTGAAGGATTCTGTCTGGAAATCCTCCTACAAATTGAGCATAACAGCTGATAAAGTACAAAGTAGTATTTTACTGTACTGTGATGGGGCACTCTGCTACTTTTAATATAGTCTTAATTTTGAAGTGCTTTGGTGACAAATTTACTTTTGTTTTCTGTGTTTCTGCTAATCTTTTGGAGAACATATCTAAATCATAGGAAATGCTATTTTAAATCTTCACCTTTTTCATTAAGAAGAAAATCTTTGTAAATTTTATGAAGATTGCTCATAAATATGTGTCCCTGCAGGGCAGAGTACCAGAACAACAAAACCTAACTTTGTTTTGTCCTTTTCTGTAGGTGTTATCAGAAAAGTAATTACATACCTTCATTTCCTTTCTATTCCCAAATCTGGACTCTTGATTTCCTTATGTATGCATAAAGATCTAACCCCATTTTACAAAAAGACAGAACAAACAAACAAAACCCCACAGGAAACAATGGAAAGTTTTAATTCTTTTTCATCAGGAATGCGTTCCTATTTTCCTATATTGACCCATCTGGCTACTGTATATTTCTCTGGTGTGAAGCCCCAACTGGGTCATAGTTGTAGAGGAATTGTATATGTAGGGATATCTGATGCATCCATAAATTACAATAGAAATCAGACTATGCTTTATCCCAACAACATTTAAAACATTAGGGTAATCTGTAGTCTTTCCTCTCCTTCCTGGAATAATTGTTCTACAAAAATTATTTTTCACTGTTGTTTTCTTTTTTGTAGCATTTTAGACTATTTAAAAAAACCCAAACCAACCTAGGTAGCTGATACTGGCTTAGTGACTAACCTTTCTTTTTTGTTTCCATTTTTTGTCAGCTCTCACAAATATATTAGGTAATTTGAATTTTTGTTTGATATATATCCCTTATGTTTTATTTATGTGTGTATATATACATAACAAATATGGGAGGTGTGTGTGTGTGTGTACACAGAAAAAATATGGGCTGTACATATATATAAATAAAAATACATGTGAGGGGTGTAGATACAGATACACATATTTGATACCTATCCAACTTCCTCTGGTTGTTTCTATCATTGTGACAGAGACAAATGGGTTTTTTTTCTTCAGTGATGATGCCTCTCCCAGGAGGTGATTTGTAAATGTAGTTCTCCTGTGTATCTAATTCCTCTTCTGGGGCTCCCCCTCCAGAGAACATATGAAGGGAATATCCTTGGGTGATTCATATGAGCAAATAATGAGTGGGGGCAAGATTCTGACACAGAAGTCAATGGCAAAAACCCTGTTGACTCCAGGGGATGAGAGGATGCACAGTAACACTCCAGCATATTAAATCACTGTTGCTGCCAAACTTACTTTGTGCTGCCTCACTACAACTCACTGACTGTATCTTATGGTGCAGCTTATGAAAACTAACTCAGCTAGTAGCAAAATTCAGCTAAATCTTGTAATATACTAGTGCTTTTGTTGTCATAAATATGCAGCAACTTCAAATACTATTAAAAAGGTGTTGAACAAAATCGGTCTTGGTTAGCTTTAAGTGAAGATTTTATTCTGTCATGTACTTTAATTTCTGTAGAGGGAAAAATTGTTTCTCTTCATGTAGATTCCACAGTAAAGCAGTGATCAGGAAGAGCGTTGGTAGTCTGCTCAGACTTGAGAGGCTTAATGGCATTCCATGATGAGTAATGAAGTAATACAGGGAATTTGGGGTTGTTTGACTTGGACTTGATGTACTGATGCACCTTCTCCTGAAAACACCTACATCTGTAAGTCACCCTAGCATGGTTTGCTTGTGTGGTGTTAAACATTCGTGCTCACAGCTGAGATCAGCCCCTGTGCTGGGACTTCAGTGGGCTGAGTGCTTACATGTCGGATTTAAAGCATCATGTCTCAGGCCTTGCAGAGCTGGTGCTGCCCTTGTGAACAGCTGGTGGAGTGTAGATGGTACAGCTGGTGTTCCCCTGTGGGACGTCAGTGAAAAATGGGGGAGGTTTGAAGCAGGAACCCAGAACCTGTTGTTGCAGATTCAGTGAGGTGTCACTACGCTGCCTGTTGCATTTTGTCTAAGGAGAGGTTGATGCACTGGTCTACAGAAAATTATAAAACTGGAATACAGCATCTAGAAAATCAAAGTCTCATATTTGTGACCCTAGAAATACCATACACTGTAGTGTTACGATATTAAATACTGAATTTATTCAGAACATAGGTACTAATCTTGTTTTGAAAACATAAAGCTGCGTACTTGATAGTTTACAGATACACCAATTTTGCTCAGAGTTGCCAAGAAGAAGTTGACAGTTTGGACCAAGGATTGCTGTGGTTGCTATGTGCAAAAGCCTAGAACAAACCAGCAGGAAATAATACCAGGGTGGGAAAGTATTGCTATGGTTACTGAGTATTTTCTTTAAAGGAGAGGTGGATAACGCAGCAAGAATCCCTGAAACTTAGGTAATAACGTATTATACAAAAGGAGAAAGACTGAAAGATAATAACTGTCTTCTGATCTTAATGGCATTTTGTTAGTTTCCAGCAAAGAGGGATTTAATTAAAGTAGAAATAACTTATGAAAGCTTTGTTGGAAAAGTATCCTTAGCTTTTATTTTTAAAAAGTGGAATGCCAGCACAATACCTTGCATATTTTGGCTCTGTCTCTTTGTTTTTTAAAAAAAAAAAAAAAAAACCACTTTTTTCTTTTTTTTTTTTTTTTTTGTCAAGTAGATTAAGAGTTCTTGTAAAAATAATAAAAGTCTAATTATACACAATTTGACTCATACAAGTTTTGGGAGGCTTTAAGACCATTGCAAACTGGAAAATAGCTGCATTTTGTGAAAAATACATACAAAATGACTACAAAATACAATAAAATTTGCAATAAATAATAAAAGCCTGCTTTAAGTGGTGCTGTAAATCTGGACTGTAAAATTCTTCTAGGAAACATCCTTTTTCACTTATAGATGTTCTCCAGGATTTAGTTGTAATCCCCTCTGTTGGTCTGACCACGGTGCAGCTCAGAGTTGTCTTGTGGGGTGGGATGGGCTGACCTGGGCTGGATGCCCAGTGCCCACCAAAGCCACTCTCTCGCTCCCCTCCTCAAGTGGACAGGGCAGAGAAATTAAAATGAAAGGCTCATGAGTTTTAAGGACAGGGAGAAATCACTCACCAGTGGCTGTCATGAGCAGTCTGGTGGAGGGACAGGACAGATCTGTGCTCTAGGACCAGAAGAAGGGCAAATATAAGGAGGGGGGCTTTTTATGTTTCCTGTGGCTACTGTGCTGTGTCTGCCCTTCTCTCTGACATCCGTGCCTGGGAATGCTGCCTTGTTCAGCTGCACTTTGGGGCCACTGCTGCAGTTCCTGGGCTGTGGCTGATGGAACCAGATGCAGCTCCTGAGCTGTGGAACTGTGCTCAAGGTCTGCACCCAGCCCTGCCTGGTGTGCCAGCTTCATTCCGTGTCTGAGGGCACAGAGAACAATTGATCGTGCTGGGGAGTAAGGGATGGAAAGAGACATAAATGGACAATTTCTCTGTTCATAAGAGCCTGCTCTCCTTCAGAGCATGACTCCACCACACCGCATCAATTGTTCATCACATCTCTGCCTTGGGCACAATTTGTTGAAGTTGAGGAGGAATTAAATTGTCAGCTGAAATATGTTCAGCTCTTTGTGACTGTTTTCTGCAATGTTAGTGTTATTTTGCCTGTAGTGTGAGATACGGATTTGAAACTTGGAGGTGAGGCAACATCCTTTTACTTGGCTCTTGACAAGTATAATTATAAACATGAAAATAACCTGCTGTACCAAGTAGTGCAGACTCCAAATATTACAACTGAGATCAAAGACCCTCTTTAACTCAATCTGGTAGCTTTTCCAGCAAATCCTGGCTTTTATGCAGGGGACACATAAGATGGACTGTGGAGTACAGAGTGGGGAAGGAATGGTTCTGATGGGCACTGAGGGTACCAGCGTTGGACTTCTTCAGTATGAGAACACTGAGACAGGGTCCTGAGGAGAGAAGTCCAGAACAAAGATCTGAGAGGGGGAGAAACAAAGGAAATGAGATCAAGTGGGGAGATGAGGAAGGGCCATGTTGCCAGAAAAACAAGGAATTTAAGAAAGAAGTCTCAAGAAGGAGAGGAGAACTAGACTAGAGACTGGAAGAAAATGAGAAACTGGAGCCAATGGGAGAGGTGATAGTAGTGAGGGCCAGTGCTTGGAAGCTTGAGAGTGGATGAAGAACAAGTCTTGTAAAGAAAAAAGATGAAGAGTGTAAAAGCAGAAGATGTCAAGGCTGAGGAAATGGGTCAAAAGTTGTGTGTAACTCAGGTGCACTGCTCCCTGCAGTGAAGAGCCAAAGATTCCTGAGCATCTTTTCCTAGATGAGTTTTGTAGGTGACCCACTGTCAAAACAATGGCATACATGGATGAGAGCGTCTTACTGCTGCAGTTAGTCCCTCCTTTAGTACAAATGAGAGAGACAAATGTGGTGTGGGTTCAGCTGTTCCACAGTGGGCCATTTCCCTGTGAGTATTTGTTCTACATTTTTCCCCTATGGTTTTAAACATATACTGAATTAAAATACATTGAATAATAAGGTAGTAAAATAATAAGGTAGGTGCTAAAGATTACCCAAAGCTGGAATTAGTTTTGCCCATGCTGTCTTAGCTCACTGTAGTTCTGATTATATAGCCATGTTAGAGGATCTAATTACATGTTCACATGATATTTATTCCACAGAACTACTTTCTTGCACTCACTGGTTCAGGTGGATTTGCATAGGGATGCATTAAGGCTTTGAATAATAACTGAGGACTGTTATGGTGTGTGCACACTAAAGCAAGATTCATTTGCCGTTGCACAAGGGTCCTTCAGTCTGGCCCATCTGCATTCTGAGTGCTCAGCTTCACACATTTTAAGATATCTTTTGTGCATCATACATTTTTTGAAGTACTAATGCTCTGCAGACCTGTGTGTCTTTCTGCCTCGTTAATGATTCCATAAAAGCATCAAGTAACTGGGAATACTAATTCAGCAATAACATAAGTAGTGAAGAAGAGTTCTACAAAGCTGGTCACTTGGCAATCCCACATGTACCTCCATCTGGCTCACAACCTGAAACACAGATTAAGAAAGCAATTGAGACAATCTCTTTCAAAATCATGCCTGTCAGTCCTATTGTTTAGGTGCAATGGACATTATATTTAAAGACTTGCGTAAGCAAATTTTACATTCCTTAGGACTTGGAAACTCCTCTTCCTTCTCTCTGTCCTTTTCTTCCTCTATACCCTTGCTTGAGAGCTGGCTTTCATTCATTTTGTCAAGGTCCCCCTTCTTTCTTTTGTTTTCCCATGATTCTGAAATTAAATAAGACTTGATTTAAATAATGACATACTATAGAAAAAAAATAGGCTTCTAGCCATAAAAACTGTGAACAAGCTATTTGAATTTTAATTAATACTTCACATTTGTACAGGACGAGTTTTTGAAATAAGCTGTTGAAGCTTTTTAAAGTGGACAAAATAATGATAGTTTCTCAAAGACCAGAGAACTTCAACTCTTGTTTCTTGCCTATTTAAAATGGACAGAAAACCAAACAAACCTGTCTTGATATTATGCAACAGTTAAACTTTTTCATACAGCACCAGTGAAAGCAAGTGTAGTTCTTGTTGATGAATGTCTTGTTAATTATAGCTTTGAATGGCTAAAAGATGTCTTGGTAGAACAGATGCAGAGACCAGGGTGCTGATTACTCGTCATCAGTCTTGTTTATGCTGATAAACTTCTGATGTCCTGAATAATCCCAGAGAGGTAGAACTGAACAAGAACAAGAGATGGGAGCCCCTGAAATCTTCCTCCTTCCCTTCTTCTGGGAATCACTGCAGGATTCTTCATTTTGAGTGTAATCAGTGCTTGAGATGATATAACAAGATACCAGTATGCTGAACCATACCGAGCAGATGTTCCTATAGACACATACAAGGCAAATATTCTTCCTGGTTTGGTATACATGGAACAAATATTCCCTTGCATAGGAACAGTACAGGTATGAGAGAGCTTCTACAGTCCTCCTGTTTGTGTGCCTACATACAGCACAATGAGATTTGTCACAGGCATGTCATGCCTCTAAGCCCCAAAAGGAGGCTTTAAGGGTGTCCATTCATACCACAATCACAAAATTTATTGTGTATCAAACAGAAGATGACAACACCAAAAGCCTGAAACTGCAGCATGCCCTGAAAATGCTGCAGTAGAAATGACAGTAATTATTGGTGCTGTGTTCCTTGATTGGCTTTACTGGCCTTTCTAAGAAAGCAGAATAAATGCCAACATACTTAAACTGATGCTGGTCCCTGAGGAGTCAGTTCAGAGCTACAATACCCTGCATCTTTCTGAGCCAAGTTCATATTTTCCTTAGACATGTTGGTCTGGAGATGCTTTTCATTGTTTTCAAAAGTGTATTCATAATAAAGAAGAAATATTTGAAGATACCTTTCCTCTTCTTTTTTTTTTCCTTAATTAGATCATGGGTCTGTAAATATTTCAGAGTATAAAACCGGATTTGAAAATACGGAGGTCGCTGGAAAAGATGCAAGGAAAATTGGAGCCCTGGCAATGTAATTATTTTTGTGGGACAGAGTGCATGAAATTTTATTGGGAGTGTGAGGCACAGGTGCAGGACCCTGTTATGTTTTGGCTGATTTTCTTGTGCTGCCAGTGTCTGAAGGCTTCTCGGTGAACTTTGTGCTGGAAGAAAAGACGCTGGATCTCCTGGTTTGTTTCTCTGTTTATGCTGTGGTAAGATGGCCTAGATTTGCCTTTGTTCCTTGTTGAATTGTAAGTGGTTTCTCCTTTATGGCTGAGCATAACTACCCTTGCTTTGGGACAGACAACATATACATTTGTGTGAGTAAAGAGATTTAGGGCTTGGGACACATATCTTGCCCAACTTAACTATGTGCATGAAAAGGAGTCACACTGTAATTTGGGGTGTTTAGAGTAGGGTTTGGTGCCTGCACATCATTGCCCAGTGCTCTTTGAGGTGCTGCAGTGTGCCCCAGAAATTTTCATGAAGTGTGCAGGTTTGGGGCAGATCCTAAACACTTTGGAGTTTGGAGAACTGGCTGCAGGAGGTTGGGGAGAGATGGCACCAGAGACCTGGACTGGAGGAACTGAACTGCACCCATAAAATCTTAAGAGAATTTGTGGTTACTGTTTTTGTGTCAGAGAAGCTGCTTGTTTGCTAGGTAGCTAGCCCCTTTGGCAGTAGATTGTCTAATAATGAGACCCAAAAGAAAACATTTTCTACTCTCCTTCCTATGACAGTTTGACATTTCAGAGACTGCAGTGGGACTCTACCAGTTCATCAGATTCAGAGAGCTCTCACTGCTTCAGTTCTGTTTGTAAACACCATGAGAACGTCCTACAAGCAAATACCTGAATGACTTTACTACTTTTAATTATGTAAATGTTTTACATATATTTTCCCTCTAAGCTCTCTTCTCTAAGCCCACTCCCTCAAAATGCTGAAAAACTGTGGATGAGGGAAAAAATGTCAAGGTAACAGAAATGAACTGTCACTAAAATCTTACCTTTGCTACTCCAGGGAATAACTGGTATTTAAGAGAGAGGAAGAGAGTAATGAGGCTGAGGGATTCCTTTGCAAGGAGGGAAGGAAAGCAAAATCTCTTTCACAAAGTCCAGCTTGAAAGTAAGAAATAATGGTATCAATGAAAGCAGTGTGCACCTTAGTCCACGTATGCAGCTTTTCATAACTTCTTGAAAGACCTGTACACCCGAAGGACCTACATGGGCAAGCACAAAAGTCCTGCACCTGGGGAGGAGCAGCCCTGTGCACCAGCACAACCAGTACATCCTGAGGGCTGGAAAGCAGCTCTTCAGGAAAGGTCCAGGGTCCTGGTGGACACCAAGTTGAAGATAAGCCAACATTGTGTCCTTGCCTTGAAGAAGGCTGATGGTATCCTGGGCTACCTTAGGAGAAGTGCTGCCAGCAGGTGATGGGAGGTGATCCTTTCCCTCTCCTCAGCCTTGGTGAGGCCGCACCTGAAGTGTTGGGTCGAGTTTTGGACTCCCCAGTAAAAGAGAGATATGGAGCTACTGGGGAGAGCTGAGCGAGGGGCCACAAAGATGAGGAAGGGACTGGAGCATCCCTCTTGTGAGCAAAGGCTGAGGGAGCTGGAACAGTTCTGCCTGGAGAAGAGAAGGCTCTGAGGGGGCATCATCAATGTGTTCTAACACCTGAAGGGCTGGTGCAAAGAGGGCAGAGCCAGGCTCTTTTCAGTGGTGCCCACTAACAGGAACAGAGACACAAACTGAAACACAGGAGGCTCCATTTGAACATTAGGAATGACTTTTTCACTGTGAGAGTGACAGAGCATTGGCACAGGTTGCCCAGAGAGGCTGTAGAGTCTCTGTCCTTGGAGGTGTTCAAAAGCTGCCTGGAGTTGGTCCTGGGAAATAATCTGCAGGTGTCCCTGCTTGAGCATGTGAGTTGGACCAGATGACCTCCAGAGGTTTTTTGCAACCTTAACTATTCTGTGATCTTATCATTGTGGTGAGATACCTCCTCTGTGGTATTTCTTTAACAATCAAAAAGTTGGAAATTCCATTTTGTTGGCCTTCGCTACTGTTGCATCTGCCTCTGTTTGTTTAACCCTCAAAATGTCTTCTAAACATTGGTTTTGATTTATAATACTGATTTATATTAATGTCTAAGAATTAATTTTTATTTTAAAAGCCATAGTTAATGGTTCTGCTGTTGCTCTGTAGTACTGAAAGGTCTGTGAGTAGTTCCAGTTTTTGTGCTGCATTGCACAGTCTGCAGGACTGGTGTTCGCTGACACAAGTGAACAACACCTAGTGTTCCACTGCTCTTTGGAACATAAATCTACTCATTGGAGGTAAAACAAATATCTGAACTCTCTAAACATATCTAAGCTCCTAGATACAAATTTGCGTACATTGTCTGACCACACTTTTGGCAAACTCTGATCAGATGGGTTATTCTTGGATAGTTGAACAGTTCTTTTTACTCCAATTTCTTTAATTCTTTTTCTTTTGCACTTGATTGGTACCTTATCATTACACTGCTGTGTATTCATGTATATAATTCTATTCATTCTTGCTTGCAGCCATAATGTAATTTTGAGACAGTGGTGTATACTGAACCATGTACCAATCTGATCATTACTACTCCACAAGTCTCCTCTCTCTTCTCATCCAGCTTGTTTAAGTAGCAAAATGCTGATTAAGTTCCTTTCACTTGGAAATTTTGCTCTGATTACAGACATTAGACTTTATATTTTCTTCTTTTTTTTTTATTCTTTTTCTTTTACCTACCTCCAAGTAGAAGTAGTGGTGATTTTTCTCTGCTGACATTGTTTCCTCTGAAGCAATTTATTGGATGCTATTTGTTCTCTGGAACACTTGTGTTTAGGTAGTGACTCAGTAGTCTGCATGCCCTGGTGGAAGTTGCTGGCTTGGTGGACACACTCATACTGGTTTACATCTACAGAGAATTTCTCTTGTAATGTTGACTCAAGATAAATATTTTGAAGGAGATAAACTCGAAGTGTTCATAGCATTTCTTTCTTTAACTGGGTTTTTTTTGGTGCAAATTTTGAAAAGTGAACTTCTTCCATCTTTGGAAGAGTTATCGTAAGTATTTTGTGGTTTTTCCTCCTCTTTCTTCCTGCCACAAGTTATCAAACCATTAATGGTAATTTGTACTGAAATAGTCTATTAGTTACAATAAACCTGCTTGCTGAGCTGGGTGGTATTAATTATATCTAACAACAAATTGTGGGGTTTTCTGTATTTGTTTTGTAGTTCAATTCTACTCAGAGTTCCTTGGGGACTGCAGACTAAAAATATGTTTAACTGTACAGATTGTTCAAGTTATTAAAGAGCATTTCCTTATTCCTGTAAGGACTTGCTGTGGGAGCAGCTCTCAGTTGACTGAAGGGCAAATTTTTGGCAGAATGAAAGTCATCCATCTAAATACCAGATCAAAAGAGCATCTCTCTCAGATGCTATTGAAATAAAAAAAGGAAGTGGAAAAAAATTCAGAAATTGGACAGTCACAGTCAGAAAAGTGCCTACCAAGGCTCTGCAAAGAAGCCAACTGGTTTAAAAACAAAAAGTCCAGGAGCATCAGTAAGTTGACCAATGACAGTGCCTGATCTTGCAAAGCTGCACCTCATGTTTTCATTCTGTCCATCACGTTCCACCTTGGGGGCATATTTTTGTATCTCAGTGTTAATGGGCTTGCTGTCACATAATTGGTGAAGTTGTTTCAAGGAGAGCCTTGGAATAAGAATTGTGTTTGAGTTATCCCAACAGTCACCTAAAAGTGACCCCTGTAAATAAAGATGTTTGGGATGCCTTTTCCTCAACATTATGGAATGCTGTCCCTTTGGCAAAATGTCTGAGAGATACAATTTCTTGACTTTTAAGAGCTACGTGTTGGTTCAAATTAAATATGTTATTCAAAACTTTAGTTTGCAAATTACTCTGGTGTAAGGTTGGGTTAGTGGTTCTCATTGTTTCTCTATCTCTGAAGAAATGTCTGTGCACCACTGCTCATTTTATTGAGTTAAACGTTGCAGGGCTGTGGAACCTTGTGATGCTTGGAAGCAAGGAAGTTGCTGTTTTTGTTGGGCACAGAACTGGTAACCAAGGATGAAGTTCTACTCTTGCCTCAGTCTCCAGATACTTTAGTCTTCTGGAGGCCTTATGTTCTGCACCTATAAACAGGAGAAAAGTTCTGAAAGTCCTCAATAATGAGGTTTTCTATTTCCTGAGCATTGTCGTGATACCCTGGAATCCTGGGGATTCCTGAAAAGGAAGATACCAGATAAAGGCAGAGGACCAGTTGCCTTTATTTTTGCAAAGAACATTTGTCAATGTTCTTCCTTTTCAAGATTCAAAAGCACAATTTGGAAAAGCTTCCTGAAGTCGTAAGTCTCACTTCCTTAATGTATCCATCATCAAACATAAACAGGTTTGGATTTTTTCCCCCTCTGTCTTGCTCACATTTTAGCTTTAATTTCTTACTCCTCAGGAAAGTCTCCCACAGCTGGTCCGTGTGTTTCTGCTGATTAGTATTTTATGCCATTTTAGAAAAATGAAGAATAATTAAGTAGCAAAAGGAACTGGGCAGTAAAAGGGGCAGCTTTTGGACAATTCATGGAATAGTCGGTGCCTTTTAATGGTAGGGTACTTCCTCTGCTCATGAATTATTCATTTTAATGCTTTTGTTATAATGGCGACAGTGTTCAGTCTCTGAGGCAGTTCTGGACAGCCTTCCTCTGCTGAAATACTGCACAGCAGCAGCTACCATTTGTTTTATAAACTAATGCATCCATGTCAATAACACAGTGAGTAAATGTATTTTCAAAATGGAGAAAATGAGAAAAGAGGATGTATAGCAATATTGTAACTAAGGGGATCTGTTTTGCTGAAGGGTTCAGTTTGTTTACTTTTCTGGGAACTATTTAGGGACGTAATTTAAAATAAACATTTTTCAGATTATTGTGTTTAGTATTAGATTCAAATTATGTCTATAATGAAAACAGACATTAGTGTCTCTACTGTATATAGCATTGTGCAATAAAAAGCAGTTTTAAAACACTCACTGTACATAAACACATTGAGTTTTTCTTAAAACTAATGTTTAAAGGTCTCTTTGAAACAGTTTTTTAAGATGAAACATAACATAACCACATAACCCACACAGAAAATGCATCTGAGTCATGTGCGCGCAGAAATAAAAGTTTCTTTGTGGTGTCTAGTATCAGCCTTTCATTAAGGCATGGACTTTCCTGAAGAGAAATTCCACTGCAGGCGGGTGAGGGTTCTCCCCATCTTCCCCCCGCCTCCCCACGCTTTCCCGGCTCGGACCGAAGCCCCGGGCGCTGGCGGCTGTGTTGGGGACGGTCCCGTGCGGAGCGGGGAATTCGGCCTGGGGGCTCCGGGGAGCTGTTCCCCGCCGACAGAAGCTCCTCGCAGCGCTCTCTCGGATGTGATTTTACAAGAGGTGTTTTCTCCTAAGCTGTGCCCTCCCTCCCAAAATGCCTTCGAGCAACAGATAAGTGCGTGTGGGGGACGGAAGCAGTGAGCAGATAGATGAGTGATTAGGTCATTTGGATGGGGACGGGAGGGTTTTTTTGCGCCGAACTCTTCTTCTCGTTTCTTGCTGATCAGATTCCCCGCGCGCACGGAGGGTTGAAACTGCGTAAGTAGAGAAAACAAAACTCCATAGATGGATGTGGCTGCAGGGCTATAAGGAGCACTGAGGAAGAGAGAAGTTTGAATTGAAAGTATATGTGGTTTCGGGGAATCTGAATCATGCAGTATTACTTTCACTTTTTCTAGGCTTGTATTTCCTATGAACAAACCATCGGGGAGATAGAAGTTCTGATTTAGATAATGTCTTGCAGTCTTTGGAATAACACATTCTGCTGGAAGGGGAGTCCTTTTGGCAAAGGTCACGCTCCGTGAGCGGAGAGTTTTCCCCGCTGCCCACGCTCGCATTGTTTCTACTGGGAATGTCAACTTTGGGCCTTTTCCTGTGAATTTTTCATATATTTAGGTGGCTACCCCACGTAAAATGGAAGCACCGATAGGAACCCCTCCTTTCCTTTTTCCTGTAGCTCTGCTCGGACCATTCTCTGTTAGCATGGTAGTGGTACAAAGTGTGTGGTCTTTCAGCTCTGACTAATGCATTTTGTGCTGTGTGACTGAAAATGCCTCGTAGTCTGCCAGGGCTGACTGAGGGTTGTGGAATGTGGTGCCTTTTCTCTGTTTTTTTCTGATTTTTTTTTTTTTTCCTTTCCCTAATTTTTTTTTCCTCAGTACAAATGTGTAGGCAGCTTGTTGAGAAAGCTCGGGATGCAGGGGAAATGCTTGTGCGTTGTGGAATGCGGCTTCCCCTGGGAGACCCCAGCCAGGCGGGCAGTGAATGAGCAAAGTGGAAGAATGAGAAAGGGAGGAGGTCGGAGGGACAGATAGGAAAGAGTGAGCGAGGAGGAAGGAAGGAGGTGGAAACGGAGGGGCCCATTTCCCTTTTCTCTGAAGCAATGACAGCTGGTTCTGTCCTGCCTCACATGACAAAGTGCTGTGGAGAGGAGTATTTAAGCTGGAAGCCAGTGAGCAAGGGTGGTCAGCTGATTTTATTTTAATTTCTTTCCAGGCTTTAGTCAGGTGATCCCTGATGAGTAGCCAGCCCACCAAGAAGGGACCTCGGCACACAGGTAAGAGAGAAGCTGTGTACTCTTACGTGCGACTGGGGGGCCTGGGGGCGAAGGTAAACAGCCCTAACATTGTTTGAATAGTTTTTAAAAGAAATATTCCTGACTTGCTTGGGTGTGTAACACTGCGATTGTCTCTTTCAATGCTGCTGCTTCTGCTATTCAGACTAGTTCTTGATTTTTTTAAAAAATCTGTCTTTAATTAGAAGCTTTATTGCAAAAAAAAAAAAGCCAATTGTGTGGTGTTAAATATAGACCTGGGTATTGCATGAATATTGCATTTTGTTACTTTTTGAATAAAATAACTTTCCATAATGCAAGTGTGTCAAACTCATATTTAGAGGGGAATTCCCAAATACTTAAACTATGAGTCACAAAAAGTTAAAGGACCAGTACAACAGTTCAGGATAAAAACTCCGTTCAGCCTTGGGTGTCTGCTTTTGTACGTGTTGGTACTAAAAGATGCCTTAGAAAAACCCCAAAGATGCACAAAACTGAAGCAGTTAAACCTTTACTGACCATAACCCAAAGCATAGGTAGCAGAGATGAAATAGATGACTGGGGAGGAGGATTGTGCAAGTGCTCTTGGTTTCATGCATCTTTTCTTTCATTGTATCTAACAACCTGGTGAAGGAGTCTTCTCATGTTCTGAGGGTGCTTCAGAGGGCTCTGACTCCTTAATTCCTGTTATATAATGTCTTAGCAAGAAAATAGAACAGAAAACCAGTAATAAGTACAATTACTATAAATGAAAAAGTACAAAATAAAAATACCTGGTGAGGGTGACAAATAAAAGTGGGGTTTAGCTGTTTTTATGCCTGGCTCTTGTGCCACACTCCCTTCTCTTTAAACATAACTACGCAAAGTGTTCTTCCTTATCGTTGTTTTTCTTCACTGAAAGGGTTCAGACAGTCTCTGAAATTCTGAATGACTCATGTTTAAAGATGTGTTCAGGGGTTTTTAAGATGAAAAAGACAAAGTGTTCCCAGCTCCCACCTGCAGCTCTGAAAAACTCCTCGTGGTCTAGGGTTGATGACTTTATTTTGAAAAGCTGTCATACAAATTTCCATGTTTTACTGATAACATGACTTCTGTCCTCTAATTTGCAGTATTTAAATAAAAACTACTAGAAACATACCTTTTTCTATCATTATATGCACTCTTTCAAAAAGATGCTGCTGCTATACAAAAGAGGAATAAAGACGTGTGGCTTTCCAATTATTTTAAATTTCATGATGTTTTTCTTTTCTCATTGTTAAAAAGTCTCTACGTGTGGCAAGCTGGCTGTGGGATGGTGGTATTGTCTTGTAACAACAACTGTTTCTTAGGTGCTCGGATGTCCTGGGGTTTGATCTTGGGAAGACTGGAGTGGGGTAGTGGGATAAGTGGAGGAGTTTCTGTTGACTTCAGTGGACCTTTGTCATGTACAAGCCTGAGGAAACACCCAGGTTTGAGTGACAATCGGGGAGAATAATGGCAAGAAGCATGGGAAGCATCAAAGAGGGTGAGGGTAACAGTGGATTTACAGCAAGGGGTAAGAGCTGTGAAGTTGACTTTTGTGCCAGATCATGGCGCTGAGAGCGCTCTTAATTTCAAATAGTCCTCGGCAATAGTTCTCTGCTGAAGGTTTTCAAGACATATTTTCCCCTTTTTATGGGATGGGAGGAGGAGAGGTTTCATGAGGTGAGGAAATCTCAGTGAAGGGAAACTGTCGGGCAATAATGGCTCTGCTTAGCAGAGACTGCTCTGAAGTGACTCCTCTGCTTGCTATGAGGGCCAACAACGAGACATTGGATGTTCAGTGCCCCCCTTTCCCAGGGAGAATTGGGAATTGCACAGGCTTGGGGCTCTGGAAAATTGGGCAATGGCTCTGAAAGTACCCCAAGTTCCTGCAAGCCGTTCCACATTGGCTTCATCTTAAGCAAAGCGATCTTTTGTGAATGGATGCAAATCTTCTTAAGCTTCTTGCAGTTGTCCTTAGGGGAATTCCTGGCAGGTGGGCTTGTCCGGGCTGCTCGCTGCAGAAATGCTGCCAGTGCACGGTTCATGTCCTCACACGGGGCTGTTGCTGTGGAGTGAGAGGGGGTTGGACACGTGGAACTGGAATGGGTAAATATAAAACTTTCAGAGGGTGTCATTTCTTTGCCTCATTTCTTTTTTTTTTCCTTTTCTGTTGTCATTTGGGTTTGGGGTTTTTTTTCTTTGATTTATGGGCTTTAACCTATTGATTGTCTGTGACCACTAGCATCTTTAATAATATAGCCTGTCTAGTTCAAATATTTCTCAGAGATAGGAAATATTTTAGTTTCAGGTCTATTTCTGCCTTTTCATTTATGTTTTTAATAGGTTTTCATCTGAAGAGAGGGATTTGTTTGAAATATTTCAAGTGCAGTTCCTAGATTTCCACTTATTGATATGAGAATATCTCTTTCACATAACTTCTCACTTGTGGTCACTTTAGGTCATGTTTATTTAACCCTGGCATTGCCTAATGATCATGATTGCCTTGAAGATCAGTAGGAAAAAATAAATAACTTGCCCTGCAAATGAGGAACTGATTCTGTGTGTATGGCATTTTAAAGGATAACATCTGCAGTATTTAATTTTCCTTAGACTAGTGGAAGAATTAACAGTTCAACAGCTGTACTGAGTAAACTTGCAAGAGCATGAGGCTCTTAACACCTTTAAATACAGAGATGCTTACTTTCATGAATAAAATCGGTTTAAAAACGTCAAGAAAAATCTCAAGAAAGTTGAATCACATTATTTTAATGGGATATTTAATATAATGAAGCGTTTTACAATACATTTTATCCCAGATTGTTATTATTAACTTTGAAAGTGATTTTTTTATTTTTGCTTTTTATTACTAGATAGAGGGCAGACCCTGCTCTTACTCATTTAGTAAGGTCCCCATACATTGTAGAGCTTAACTGCACACCAGAACAGTCATTACTGGAGTGCTGCATCTCACTTGTATTGCAGTCGGACAGCACTTTGGTTGTTTAAAACCAAAACCCTTCATTCCCCTCTTTCCTACCTATGAGCACAAAGATCTGAAATGGGATTTTCCCCTCCTGTGGAACTAAGAAGCTTAGACCTTTCTGGTGTTATTCACATGAATCTCTTGAGGCTTCGCTTGCATACTGATACTCAAAGAACACGAAATGTTACGGTTACCTGGCAGAATCCTTCTCGTGCCTTTAGGATGCTCTCAGAGGGATTATTTGGCATTTCATGGCGCTGTTTAAGCACGAAGTGCTGCAAGGGCCTTGTGCTGCTGGCGGCCGCGGGGCTGGGGCGGGGCTGGGGCGGCTGTCGCCCTCCCGCGGCGGGACGCGGCACTGCACCGCCCGCGCCGCCCCCGGCCTGGGGGAGGCCCAGCTGCAGAGCCCCGGGCCGGGCTCCAGCCCTTCGCTGTCTTCTGTTTTTCCCTCTGAAAATGGAAAAAAGGGACTGCTAGAGGCAGCTGCAGCAAGTTCAGTGTTTCTCGCTCTGTAGTTTCTCACTTTTCCCTCATGTTTTCCCCGATATGATGGAGAGGGACTTTTTACAAGGGCATGTAGTGACAGGACAAGGGGGAATGGATTCAAACTGGAAGAGAGTAGGTTTACCTTAGGTATTAGGAGGAAATTCTTGGCTGTGAGGCTGGTGAGGCACTGGAACAGGCTGCCCATAGAAGCTGTGGCTTCCCCATCTCCACAGGTGTTGAAGGCATGGCTGGGTGAGGCTCTGAGCAACCTGGTCTAGTGGAAGGTGTCCCTGCACATGGCAGGGGGGTGCAACTATATAGTCTTTAAGGGCCCTCTCCACCCAGGCCACTCTCTGGTTCTGTGGTTTTACGCATGTTTTCTGTGTTGGTGCAGGTTATGTGATATAACACACTGCAAATGGTAGTTAGTGGTGTGCAAAGACACACTAAAAAACACCCATCTCAATGAAAACTGATAATATGCTGAAACAATGAAAAAAGGCTCTTCAGAAATCTCTGTTTACTGAAATGTGGCGTTAACATTAGCAAACCAGATTGAGCCTTGCTGCAAAAGCAGAATAATTTTTGATATGGCTGGATCACTGGGAAGGACTGTTTGCAAACTTTCCAGAATCTTCTGGACTGTAACAAAATGTTAGAAATAACCAAAGCTCTCTAAATCAAGTGTTTCATGCTAATACTTAACATCAATATACGTGAGCAACTTCACAAATCAATTTTGCTTTCCCTCTTTCCACTTGAGAAGAAAAAAAGCATTCCCTTACTACTGTGTGCATTGATAGCAATAAGCTTCTAAAAGAGTCGTGAGACCTGACACTTAATCACTCTTTCTGATGAATGATTATTCAGAAGCGAAAGTCCTGCCACAACACACACTTCAGCTGAGAGCTGTCACTGCACCACGTGCTCTAAACCTCAGGTCTGCAAACTCTGTATCCAGTCGGTTCCCCGAGGGAAAGGGATAAGCAAGGAGCTGTGCTTGAGACGAAAATGCCTCTCTACTTTTGGAGCATCATAATAATAAGGGGGATACTCAGGCAAATGCAAGGACCAGCTGTGTGGAACTGCTTGCAGGAGACTTGTCACTGGCAGCTTTTGCCATCTTTTCTCCCCTCTGCCACTACATGGACCACAACAGCAGATTGCACTCTGTGGAAGCTGATAAGGATTTTTCTGAACACAGAAGGTGCCATAACAAACACCATGAATGTCCTATATTGTAAAACTATTGAAGACAAGAAAGTACAAAGAGTTAGTGATGCTAATGACGTGCAAAGTTCTTCAGCAAGATCAGGACTTGGTACTTGCTCGCAGAAAGCAAAATATGACTGAAATGAAGAAGAGGAAAGAAAAAAGGCTGCCATTTAAATGAAGCAAACAGCATCTTAGTAAGTTTTGGGGTTTTGGTTTTTTTTTTTTTCCTCATTCATTGAGACCATAGCTGGCTTTCTGGTGAATCGCCTTTTCTGAGGAATTTGTGTCTGTGCATTTTTAAAAAGTGTTATGATTTGTCATTTCCAAGAGAAGAATATGGGTAAAGCCCAAAATAGTAACCTGCAGCTGAGGTTGGCAATCATTTACATCTTAACAAGAGAAGTAAAAAAAATCCACATTAGGGCTGCTTCCCAAGTGCTATATTCCAAGCACTTTAGTAATACTAAATAATGTAAGAATGCATTCTGAAGCTCATATTTATTTTGTAATTCAATCAAAAGTCATACCAACAGAAGCAACATATTATGACAAGTTAATGTAGTTTGTACTATGCAGTGCCACCGCTCAAGATGTTGTTTTCATAAGAATTTTTTTCCTTAAAAATAGAGACCTATTTTGATTGCACATCTTTTCTGTCATAACAATGGAAGCTCAAGACCTGCTTTTCCAAATGTTTTCTCCTCATTTATGTAATTATTAAATACTCAAGTGTGCAGTACATGATGGGAAATTTTAATCCTCTAACCTCTACATTTAATCTGTAATGCAAATTCATTGCTCTTCTCCAAGACTGCCCACTGCTTCCTACAGGATGGGAATTGCTGCTCCTCGGAGCAGGATACACAGTCTTGTTCTCTCTGAACCTGCAGGCAGTTTGCTCATGAGGAGTGGCCGGATCTGAAGTGTTGCAATAAATCTTGCAAATAAGCTATTATGGTTTTAATTACATTTTAATCCATGCATGCTCTAATTGTACCACTGGTTCTGAGCAATGGCTATGTGGGATCTCTTGTTGACCACTCCGTATGACAACTGTATAGGTTAATTTATTTTTCCAAAGAATATTGAAGAAATTAATTTCTGCGGTTCACGAAATTTAAGAAGTCTCCTATAGGATGAAATCTTCACTGAGGGCTGTTGTGAGATCTTCACTGGGGGCTGAAGATGTAATGAGACTTTCCCATACCCAACCTCTTTGTCTCATTAAATTTGTCTTCCTTTGAAGAAAAACGAGGCACAGTTAAAGCTTTTTCAGTGAACATTCTGTTCTGTGGGTAGTTGTGCAAAGCGTTGTCTGATATGGGACATACATTACGTGATAAAGCTGAATGTTCTTCATAATTGGAGACAAAGCTCTTTTCAGAACTTCTCATCAGTCTCCGAAGAATGCTTTGTAGATACGGATGTAAATGTTTCCTGAGAACAGGGGGGGAAATCCCCCCCGGAAAAAAAACCCGATCCCTCTGGGAGGGGAGTTCAGCCCAGCGAGTCAGGATGGGGATTTACTGGCTGGGGGTGGCGGTGGCTGTTGTGTGCTTTTGGGGGTTATTTGGTTCGGGTCTGTTCTGGAAAGGCTTTAACGCGCTAACCCCATGGGCAGGACCTCGAGTACCGAGCGCCTCCGTCTCCCATCGGCAGCGGGGCCGCGCCGGGAGGAGCGGAGGCGGCGCGGGGGAAGCGCTGAGCGGGATGGGACGGGATGGGACGGGATGGGATGGGATGGGA
>VZRZ01008881.1:295298-355781 GCA_013398175.1 Climacteris rufus | reverse complement strand
ATAATAATAATAATATTTCAAACATTATTAATATCAGGGACTGAGGTGCAAGAGCTTTTCCGTTTAGTGGCTGGGGACATTACTGCTCCGATCAATATTGGTACACAGTGATTTTTTTGCCAAGGAAAAATGTTCTTTTCCATTCTGAAGCTTTCTAACACCTGCAAGGAATGGCAGCTATTTGCTATGGAAGGCTGGGAATTAACTTTACCAGGTGATATATATCATCCATAGGACAGTTAGCAATCCTGCTAAACTCTGCCATTGTGTGCCAAAATAAGGACAAGGGACATTTGAGAAGTTTGGTTTCTACACAGTAGTTGAGAAATAATTTAACCAGAAATGTAAAAAAGCCCAGCAAGCCATGACCTGTGGTAATCTGTTGTGTAATAAGTAAAGATGACCACAGCTATGGTAAAAATGCTGGTTTATCCTTCAATAAGAAATATTAAACATCTTCTCTGGTTAACTTCTGGCAACTTGCATTTTACTTCTGCTTGGAGCTTATGCTTCATTGCAAGTAAAATTAGGGAACATCAGTGATTTTTGTCTTAAGTAAAGTAGAGGGGGAGTTGACCTTTCTTGATGTTGTGAGTATAAACAAAAAGTTTTGTATGTTATTGTACCACCACACCAGTAGCCATCTCAAAATACTGATTGCCACAGTGGCACTGATCTCTTTGCAGGAGAATTTCTGCTGCTGTGTTTTGAGTGATTTTCCAGGTTTGTTGGAGAGTTTTTGTTGCTGTGTTTTACAGAGTGATTCCAGTGGATGCTGTTGTCTAGTAATCCTTCAGTCCTGGGTAATTTATTGCGAAGAGATCTTCTGAATTATTTTGTTCCCCCTCACATGCCCTGTGTGTGAGGTGACACTCACTGTGATAATCCACATGAGATGTGTTGAATATGCCTCTCACCAAGCACTGAGAAGTTGGCCGGGCTTTTGTCCTACCTGGCACCTGACAGAGGCTTGGGTGAAACTGAGTACTGAGTGATGCTGACAAAAATGGAGCAACAGCTTCCGCAAGGTAGAAAGGAGGTTGTTGGGCCAGCAACTTCGTGTTTGAGATGGTCAAAGGGGGTCTTCCAGAATGGTTAAGGGAATTGTCTCCCACTTTCTTCTTCCCCCCACACAGACCCCTGGAAAGTCACAGCAGCTGCAGTGGTCTGGCCAGAAGTTTTCTGTCTGTCTGGGAATCGCGTCCCGAAGGCTCGTGGTTCAGCTGAATTCCTGAACATGCTGTATACCAGTCCTTTATACAGAGATTTTTACTGGGCACGTGCAAGAGAATTACTATGGGAAAGATCTGGAGTTGTTTAGGGGGAGGAATTGATTCCAAATGATGCCTTGCTGTAGCTTTATTGTGTTTTTCAGACATGGAATTAAATACCATTTTCTCCATGCTAGAAACTTGGAGGCAAAGACTGACTAACTTTTCAGTTATCAACATCAGTGGTTCCTTACTGGTACAAAAATACATGTCCTTGGTTACCTACCTAACTAATAATTAATAGTGCATGGGTTTGTTCCCACGTATTTGTGTTGGCCTCCTTAAAAGAGGTTTTATGTTCTAAACCCCTCGGTTTTCCAAGTATCTCATACTCAAATGGCTATTCCAAAGTGTAAAATACCCAGTGTTCAACACTCACTTTTCCATGACCTTTTCTCCCTCTTACAAGGAAAGACAAAGGGATATTGAGTGTTTTCCTGTTGGCATTTTTCATGAAATAAGTTGTCTCTATTAGAATGCCTAATAAAGTGTCTGTGCTGAAGTGGTAAAGCTTGTACTCCATGGGCTTGCATCCTTGAGCTAGTCCAGACTTAGAAGACTACATGTGGTCTAATATATAATTTTCATTATTAGCAGCAGTTCTTTTACCACTGGAGCAAAAGGGCATCTAACAGATGAAGAAAGATTTTGCTCAGAGATGCTCATCTTTTCTTGTTATAATAGGAAAAAAATTAAAAGGAAGAGGAAAGTAATTGAAAGGTTTTAATTCTGAGAATTTTTTAAATGGATTATATCGATTAACAAAATTGCTGCATCTTACAGCAGAAACTTTTTACAAGAAGGCAGTAATTGTAATTAATTTTTAGTCTGTGCCACATATTTGATGATAGCTCTGATTCATGCTATTATATTCTCTCTTCCTTCACCCACAGCAAAACAAATTTAATTTGATTCATACCCTTACGAAAAAAAAAAAGAGGCAAAATTACTCACATGGTTATGATTCAGCTCTTGGCATAAAACCCTGTCCTCCTCCATCCTCCCCTTCTCCCACCCAAACCTCCCCCACCCTCACCCACTGTATATTTATGTCACCATAGTCTGAAAAAGTTGATTAGCTCTTTAGAAACAGAGCAAATGAAATCCTTCTTCAAGCTGCTGTTTGACTTACGTTGATATGAGTCTAATACGACTTCCTTTCCAGGGGTGCCATGGAGGCAGCAGCAGTGCTCTGGTTTTCTTGTTACTGTAGCAGAGAACAGCACTGTACTGGTCTTGAGACGTCCCTGCTTCTGGCAGTTCAGCAAAGCTGCATCAAGTGATGCTAAAATTGGTCCAGTTCTTGTATTTGTGAGTCTATCTTTCAAAAACAAATATTTGAGAAAGCCATATATAGGCATTTTTGTTGGCGTACCAGAAGACCTTACTTTAATATTATTTTTTTCCTTCTTAATTAGTGCTAATTTTTTGTCCTTAACAAGCTTTTCCCCAGGGAGAGAGAAAAGCTGCAGTGCTTTCATTGCACAAATGTATAGGAGTGTGTTGTGGTTCCTCCAGCTTGTGCCACATATCACCGTGGATGGGTGGTGGCAACCTTCTGTCTTCACCTAGGGCTGGAAACACAAATGTTACAGCTCTGCTCGTCATTGTAGCTGACGAGCCGTGTTTCCTAAGAGCTGAATGCTGAGCACAGCTCAGGTTCTGTGATCAGACACTGCCAGCATTCAAAGGAGATGTTTTATACATGAAAAAGAGATGTTTACAGAGTGCTGGTATGTAGAGGTGATGCAGTCCAACAATCCCAGTGGAAATTAGGAGCAGCTCAGTGCCTCTGAAAGCTGACGTGTGTTATGTATGTAACACTGAGCACTGAGGACTCCCTGCACACTGATGCTGTGAATCAGGCACAGGAGGTACCAGAACTTCCATAAGCTGGTGGGAAAGAGCATTTTCAGGCAAGCATGCTAACACAGCACTTCCACTTTCACTAGAAGAGTCAAATAGGTGATACCTCAAAGGTATATATCAAAGAGGATTGAGTTTTATAGGGGTTTTTTTGTGTCTTTGTTTGTGTGTTTTGTTTGCTTTTTTTTTTCTTTTAAATAATAAGGTTCTCAGAGCCTAGATCATTGATTTACCAAAAAAACCGAAAATATTATCTTGCTCACTTTTGAGTTATGTTTCTTCATATCTGTGCTTGCAAGCTTTATTTTTTCAATAATATCAGAAGGGAAGCGAAGGGGATCTGTCAGGTAGAAAAGAGAATTCTTTTTTCCCCTCCTCTCCCTAACATCCTCTGCTTCTGTGTGGTGCTGTGAGGAAATGATGTGGATATTCACACGCATCTGTGGTCTGTGACTCTGCCTGGTTCACACGTCCCAGTCATGCTGGGAGCTTCCCTGTGGGCTGGGCTCTTCCCTCGGGCAGAGGAGGGCTGTCAGGGCGATCGGCATCGAGGGTGGGGTCAGTTTACTGAGGAGCTCCCTCCCTTCCTCCGGGAAACCTGAGGGATGGAGCATCTGCTCATTCCCCAGTCCTGAGATGAGTTGCACATCTTCAGTCCTGGTCACAAAGTACTTTGGGGAATAACCCTGACCTGGGGAGGGACCCGTGGCCTTTTCCTCTCCCTCTCCTGCATCATGGCTTTGTGCAAGGTGGGAACTGTCTGGTTTGGGCTGCTTCACTCCCTGAGGAACAGGAGTTCCTAAGGTGTGGTAGGTGGTGGCTTTTGGCAGTACAGTGGAGGGCTGAAATCTCGACAGTCAGTCTCTCTCGCCTGTGCTGCCAGCTGGATGTTGTGTCCAATTCCAGCGATGAGCATCTTAAAAGCAATCAGGCAATTCACCCCTCATGTATGGACCAAGACACAAAGGTGAGAAAGTCAAAAGGAAAAACCATTTGGGAGAGGACAATTGCTGACCGCAGTAGGAAACAGTCTCTGCTCCAACAATAAAGATAAACAGGTCTCCTGAGGAAATGGTCAACACAAGAAAACCTAGGAGAACAGGTGGGAGATTTTGTCTCTGAGGGTGCACAGAGCAGGATGAAGAAAATAGTGCCTTCCCTCTCACATTCCTCATTCTCTGCCTTCCTGCTCTGGTTGGGTTTCTGTGTTGAGGTACTCCCAGAGAACACAACAGACAGAATCCAGATGAACTTCAGTCATCTGAATGGCCAAGCAGCTGAAATCAGACTATCACTGCCAGCAGTTCAGTGAGGCACCTTTCTGCATTCCTGTTCTGCAGTAGGACAAAAGCCTCAGCCTCTGACCCTAATCCCTCTAAACAAAAACCCCTAAAATGCCACCACCACAAGCTACTGGGACTTTACCAAGAAAAGTACTCAACAATAAAGACAGCAATGAAAGGACTTCTCACCCCATTAGAGACCCAACTGCTGTAACTTTTGAATGTTGTGTTTTAGCCACACAGAAGGTGATTGCAGATCATCCTACTGGGCACTAGGAGAGAATGAGATGTACAGTGTGCTCCAGATGTGGGACAGGGAGCCAGGAGCTGCTCAAGTGCAACTTGTGTCCTGATCGAAACTTCTGTGATGTTGGTCAAGACATTTTTAATATTCCTGGCCTCTCCTTCCTCATTTTCTAAAGGAGACTATTTCACAGGGACATTATGAGGATTTACCTTAAAATGTACTTCTGAAGTATTTATAATGGTTAATCAGCTTTTCCATTATGGAGTACTTATGTTATTTGGCTGGCTTCAGCCACACGAATTCACACAAATGCTATACATAGAATACTTTGGTGGAATATTTTGTGTTTGGCTCATCTGAGTCACGGTTTCCATTCAAAAAGGACTGATTGTTTTAATCTAAATTATTTTCATGAAGAACCTCGTAATAAATGCTTTGGGAAGAAGTTGGAGATGAAGCGTGATAAAATCGTTAGCATAAAATATCTCGTCAGAGTTGAAGGCAGATATGACTGCTGCCTACCAACAAGCTGCAGAATGGAAGAATGGGGGCATTTGTGGTATAGCACAGGAAAAGGAAAAGCACTGTTCTAGCAAAGAGAGGACAATGCTGATCATTTGATGGTGAGCCAGCAGCTGGCCCTGAATAAGTTTAAGATGGAAATTTTGAAAAAAAAAGAAGATCCAAACCATCAGAAGTGACTTTTGGAACAACCTTTTAATTGCAGGAGCTGAGGGGAAGCTGCAGCTTTTTTTGAGATGGGGATATGGTCACATTCAAAGTCCTCAGGGAGGTGTTGGCTGGTTTGCTTTCCAGTCCCTAATTTTTGCAGCTCCACCTGTTATCTTAGGTCTCTTCTTCAATTCCTATGTATCATTAAAGTTCCAGTGAAGGTGGACAGACCATCTCCCATTTTTTATGTTAATAAAAAACCCATGGCTATTTTAAGAGAGATTTAGTCACTGTCTGCTAAGAAGATGGAACGTGTAACTCTCCATAAGCTAATATGACTCTCTGTTATTTAAAATCACTTACTGGCTTAATGCTCATAGACAAGATTTATGAAGTATTCTGATCTCTTTATTCTAATCAAATCACTTTAATCAAAGATAAAAAATAACCCAAACAGCTTAAAACATATAGTCACTTTCTATAAAAAAATTACAATAGATGAAAAACTGATACCGAGTTTTGTATGTAAACAGTGTGAGTGTGAAATTTTTATTGAAGTCATCTGCCTTTAATTAAACATAACATTTTTTGTTATCCTCATGCTATTCTAGGATAGGATGTTTTTGTCATTTTATGGTTTTATTGGGCTATGGAATAGTCCAAACAATTTGAAAGTGTGGTTAGATTAGTTTTCCCTTGGGTTTGACCTCAGTAAACTTATCTTGTGGTCAAACTAGATTTCTCTTTATTCTATTTATTAGCTCAAGACAGTTGGTTTGTGTTTAATTAATATAATGTGACAAGGGGGAGGGGGGGGATTGGGTGTTTTCAGTTCTGTGGGGGTTTTTCCCCTACCCCTGAGAGCAACTTTGAGTCATTCCTCCAAGAGATCCTACTCCCCGCTGCTAAAGAGGGCTGTTGTTCTGTGGAACAGGAGGGTGGGGGAGAGGCGACTTGAGTCATCTCGGCTGGTTTGTCCTGGCATACGTTTCCTGCCCATAAATTGGGATTTGCAAGGCTTGTCAGGGGCAGGCAGCCTGGCCGTTGTTCCGGCTGTGCCTTGGATGGCGTTGGCTGCGCCCGTGTGATGCTGGCGGCCACACGTGTTCCTCCTCCGGGGCAGGAAAGCGGAGCTGCGGCGGGGCTGGCTGGCATCTCGGGCAGGCGCTCGGAGGGGCCGGCCTGTGTTCCGTGCGGGTTTGTGGGCAGGTGAGGCTTTCAGCGTTGCTTCTAAGTGAGCCTGCTTTTCTATACTATCCGTCTGTTCTCGCAGCGATTCCTCACAATTAAAACGTAAAGCATGAGTTAGCACCGGCGCGTTTTTCTCGCGGGAGCCTTTTCTGTTAATTGCTAATCGTTCAGTAATGCCTTTCAATAATTCAATAATTTTATTGACTCGTGTCATCCACCGCGCGCAGAAGTTTGTCAGGGCAGTGCCGGCTCATCGCTCACCAGCAGCCTTTGCTTGGCGAGTCGCTTACTTGAAAATACATATATATATATATATATATATGTGTGTATATGTGTGTGTGTGTATAGGTAACAGGCAGGGCTTCTTTCCGCGGTGAGGCGGGAGGTGCCGGGTTTCGCCTCTCCCCTCGGCGGGGGGAAGCGAGCGAGGCGATGGCCGCGGTGGCTGTGTAAACCCCAGCTCGGGGGCGAGGATTAGCGTAATGTGCGCCAGACATTCCTCCCGCGGAGATGCTGGCCGGTGCTGAATGCGGCCGTGTCTGTGTGAGGCGAGGGAGTTTCCTGCTTTAAATCACCAGCAGGCTCCGGCTGGGCGTTCCCGCTCCCGCTCGCTGCCCTTTTTTNCCCCGCGGCCGGCCCCCGCCTCTTCTGGCCGGGGGGAAGTCCTCAGAGGTTTCTCGGAACCCCGCTGGATAAAAGTGCCCCTAGCACGTGTGTTGCGACTTCCTCGCCGTGGGGAAACTCCGTTCTCCCTCCGCGGGCGGGGGAAGCTGGGTGGCGGCGCTCAGGTGTGGGTGGTGGGGGGCCCAAGGAGCGCAGGGTCCTGCCGAGGGGAGAGGCCGGGGCGGCAGGCTCCGGGAGTTTGCTTTGCCATTGTTTTTCGTGTGTGGAAACCGGAGTGACTTTAAATCACGAGCTAAGCAAGATCGCTCGCGTTCTGCGTGTTAAAACTAGATATAACTTCCCACGTGCCTGTTACTTAATATCCTCTAAGTGTTTAGAAAAAAAACGTAATGTACTTCAGAGACGTAATTCTCTTCGAGGCAGAAATATAGTGATATATAAATATATATGTAAATATTCAGAATGTTGATTTTTACAGGACTCCAGAATATATAGCGTGAGCCTAGAAACCAAGTTACTGTGTGAGTGCATATAAAAACTTTTTTTCAATTATATTTAAGTACGGTATATTAATTGCTACATTGAGAACTGCCTGCAAGTCAGATATGAAACAGTAGTGCCAGTAATACATTGTAGACCTGGTGTGTGGGGCAATGAGTAAAGAATGGATATATTATGTGGAAATTGTAACCTGTGTTTCAGATCTGCGGTTAACTTTGTGAGCTTTATTTTTACTTTCTTTTTGACCTGTAACTTCTTCAGCATGCATTTGGCAAGATCTTTGGTTACAGGTTAAGAGGCGTCATGCAGAGCGTGCTCTTCTCTGTTGGTTCTGATGCATAAAACACTGTTTCTTATTTTTAAATCTCTTGCTTTCGTCCGTCTCAGAGCCCCGTGTGAAGATTTTTCCAAAAGGGGAAAAAAGAAACTAGCTAACGTTGAGATTACATTTTGGGTATGAAGCTTGTCTTAATTGTTCAAAGGCCTTTCTCTCTTTCCTAATACAATTTTCGGAAGCTCTTTGAACAATGCTGTATATAAAAATAGAGCCCAAGGTTGTTGTGTAGCTAAATTTATTGCAAAAACGAGTAGGAAATGTCTAATAAGAGAAGCAATAAAAAGAATAGATGTTGAGATAAGCGCCTCTTCTAGAGGCACTCTGGCTTTACAAACCGGGAAGCGCAATCCACCTTCTGCTGCCGGAGCCGCCTCCTCAGCTCAGGTGTGGCTGGGCACCCTCTGAGGGAAAGGTTCTGTTTCCAGGCTTGAGCACACGGCTCTGAGGTGCTGTGATTGTGGTGGGGCTGGGGAGCAGCTCCCTGCAGCTGGGTACGTTTTTACTTATAGATTTACCAATTAAAATTCCAGAGGAAGAATTCATAAGGTTAGCATTCTTCCCAGAGGTCCCCCCTGCTTCCCTTCCCCCCACTCTCCCGGAAATAAAAAGCACATACTACTCTGTTTAAGTAGTCAGAGCTTGAAAAAAAAATTTAACTGTAGTCGATTTGTTGTCTATTATTAAAATGATCGGCCCCCTCCCACTGGGTTTCACTCACCTGTTTTGAAATACTTGTATGAGGTGAGGGCTGACTGATTTAAGCATAAGCTGAAATTTTGAGAATTAAATAAACATGTTCCAGTCAAATTCTGTTTAGATCATGTCTGTTGCTTGTACTTTGGTTTGTGTCATACTGTTGACTGTTCCAGTTTGTTCATTAAAAAAAAAACCCTTACGTTTTGTAGTATATGATCTCATTCAAAACCACATTTTACCCTCATTCTGTTAGTAAGTTTTTGCTGTCTGATTTTTGTGAGCATGTGTGATGAAAATATCTATTTTAAAAAAGAAAATGCCTAAAATTACAAAATGCTTTGGGAGAATGTGAAATTTTAACTACAACATGTAAATTTTGTTATGTATCACAATGACAGTTTTTACTAATTATTGCAAGTGGTGTTGTTTGACTGATGTAGAGAAGGGCAAACGTGAGAAATGCATAAAGCTTGGGGTTTTTTTGTGTGGTGACTCTTGCAGCCTGTGTCAGCTGGCAGCTTAGATGCTGGAAGGGTTATGTGACTGGCTCACTTCTGTGCCTGATTTACTCAGTTGTTTGGTAGCACTTCAGCAGTGGATGGATTGTGTAAAACACTTGATTGTGTGGAGATGTGTGCACGTGTGTGATACAGCAGCACTGCATGGTGACACCCAGAATTGTCAGATGGCAGCAAATTCCAGACTCATTAATGTTGATGTTCTTAGACCATGTGCTGCTGCATGTCACATTTCTTTCCTCTTTCACACAACACACCCAGACCTCCTGGATATTGATAACTTTTTGTGACTAAATGGATTTTTTGAGTGAGAGAGATCAGAAATCATTATAATAGCCACAGTGACCTATGGAAACTCCAGATGCATGGTGTGTACCTTCCCCACCCTGTAGCATCTTGAACTGGTTGGATTCATAGGTCATTTTGGTGTGAATAGTACATGTGCACACTCCCAAGTGTGGCAGTGAGGGATTGCCTTTGGTTCCCCACCTCTGAGGACATTACTCTTTCCCCTGCCCAGGAATTGGGTTTTGGATTAGCTGTTACACTTCTAGTTAGCCTGAATTTAGGGAAAGGTTTTCATAGGCAAGGCTGCTTGTTTCCAATCTCTGAAGATACGTCACATTTATTGCATGGCAAAGGAAGGAGGGGTTGCTCTTTAGTTTACTTTTCTTCACTGCAGTTCTTTGAGCAATGTTTTACTATATATTCTAGTTTTGTTGAGGTTTGAAACCTGGTTTCTTTACATGGAAGTTGTTCTATACAAATGCAGAAACATTTTGTTCACCCATCTGTAGTTTTAGTACTGCAGATAGTTCTTTTGCACCTATACCTGTTAGAAAGCAGTGTAACATGATTGAAGTACTTTCATCTGGGGGTCCTCAGGTTATTGTTTGATTTGTTCTTACAAATTATTTGTCACAGACAGAGGTGAAAAGTTGAGCTGCTGTTACTTTTTTCCTTGGAATTTGTGAGAAAGATGAAACATCTTTCAAAATATGTGTAAGAGACATAGTGCTTTTACAGGCTTGTGATAGGCTGTTAATATTTCTTTAAATGTCTTGTTGAAAAGCCTCAGCACCAAAAGAAGTTAAACCTAAGCTGCTGGATAGGCAGACTGAGGTGGAGTGTATATCTAAATCCTGTCTCTTACACACATGATAAATGTGATTTATCATTGGCTTCAGTTCATAATACCAAAATATCATCATCGACTCATTTCTGTGAAGATGTTGTATTGCTCATAAAGGCTGATGAGCAGTAGAGATTTAAGTAAGTGATTTACTGGTGCAAATAGCAATATCTTAAAAATTCAACAGTTCCAGGACAGCAAATCTGCTTTATGGTTCCAGATGGGTGATGTAAAGTTTGAGTGAATTGACTCAAGAAACCTTAGAGTTGCTGGATGGCTTTGAAGTTGATGATGGCGTGATGACCTACAGATAGAAAGTGTGAAAGAATTATCTGGCACATAGGAGATTCTCTGGACCATCATCCTGCCCAAATGGTTAGGCTGACAATTTTTAAGCAAATCTTGATGGCTGTGTTTCTGACCTGTTCTCAAAGATAACTGACACAGGTATCTTGTGCAATTCCCAGCAGAAAAGCTTGCCTTGTCTAGGCTTGCCTAACAATACAGATGCTGCTGAATCTGACTACTCCTGGTGATAAATTTGAACTGCAACTATTTGCCCCAGAAGAACAGTTTAAACCTCCTTTTCAAGTTTGTGTACTATTATATCCCCACAGTGTCTTGAAGAATCAGATCATCTCAGGAGAGATTTGGAAAGGTGGTACTGGGTGTGGCTCACAGGAGAACACTCTTGGTAATCTCCTAGAAATTATTGGGTTTTTTGAATCTGATTTCTTTATGAAGGTGAAAATTTTCATCTTTGACTGTAGTATACAACAGTCAGATAACCTGTTTTAAGCATTTAAGTTTAAGGAAGAAGCTGTGATTTTTCTTTTAAAAAAATATATTGGCACAGCTCATACTGTGTATTCTAAGATGGGGTATTGAACCAGGGAAACTAATGATCTGACAGAATTATTGCCTAGAAACACTGAGCAAGCAGTATGTTTCTCAAATGGAAATACTTGCTGACTTTTTATATAGCCCTGTTCAGATTCTTCCCTACTTCTAAAGTGTGCCTTATTTCTCTGTTAAAGCACAAGTGAACATATCAACCATCAAGAAATAAAAGTTTTCTAGGCCAAACTCTTACTGCATCCTTGTTGAAAATTTGTGGCATCTCCAAAGATTTTTGTAGATGAGGGAGAACAAAACCCCCTTCATTTTGAGTATGTGGATGCTTTCTCGTGTTACAACAGTGCATGCTTGCTCTTAGTGCTGGCCAGTGATGCAACTCTCCCAGTGAATCTGCAGATTGGAATTATTCTCTACATAATGAGGCATCAAAGTCAACATCTTGAAAAACAATTGTTGCCCTTCTAATGGTCATTCTGAACTCCATCTCTACCATAATGATGCCCAGTACATCTGTGAGTACCTTTCTGCAGGCTTTTGGGTTCCTTTTTGCACATCACTTTGTGCTCTTGAAAAGTTATGCTCTGTAATTATTATGTGATGAGATTTGTCTGTTTCATAATCATCTTGAACCAGATGTTTCACTTTTCTTCACCATCAGAAGTATCTCCTATAAATAGATGCATAGTGCTGTGCAGTTTTGTAGCTGCCTTGGTCATGGTGAAACTGCATGTTTATAAATCAGTGCTCATTTTAAGAGCAACATCTGGTCTAAATTTTGTAGCCAGCTGTTCACACCTTAAGGAAAACATCACAGGTCTGGATGCCTTGTGAATAATTAAATATTTGTATTTTGGTAATCTTTTGCTGCCCTTGTCTAACAAGTGTGTGATTGGGCAATAAACGTGAAATGATTTCTATTTGCAATGATTTCTATTCTCTGTATTAATTGGAAATACTTGGAGTAGTTGTGCATTTGAGGGGCTCATTTTGCTATGTTCCTTTAATTTATAGTGGGGGGAACAGATACTAAACTCCTAAATAGCAATATTAAAAAGAGCAGACTCTTATAATATTTATACACAATCTTACTTTAAGTTTCAGACTTAATTAAAAAGTATGATACTGTGGTAAGGAAGGTTCAGCATTTGGAGGCGTTTTACTGAGTGAGGTTTGAATGCTTTGAATGGAAGATGATCATGTGAATATGAACATGTGATGTCATTCTTGGTTTTTTATAAAAACAGGAGGTATTTGCAAGTATCTACCTGCAAACACGAAAGGGAAGCTTGTGCTCTAGCAGATTGGCAATAAAAGGGTGACAAATTCAGGAATATGATGAGACGATCCTTGACCATTCTGAGTATTTCAGGAGGCAACTGCAGAAATTAAAAGAATTGAAAATTTGATGGGTTTTGAACTATTTTCTTTATTAATTTAACATGTGGGAAGAGTAAACTTACAGGCAAATCTTGCAAGTTCTATCCAAATTCCCTAGTTAGTAAGATGACAGCCTTCAAATAGAGGAGATCCTCATGCAGCATCAACAAATATTTAACTCTTCAGACCCATGGCTTTCATTAAGGTTCTGGATGAATTCATGAATATGCAAATATCCATCATTAGCATCTATGTTTGTATTATCTCTAATCACTTATCAGGGCATAATTCTCTTTAAATAAATTTAATATGTCTCTACTAAAGCTTAAGGGCATTTCTTTAGGTGCCTGATAAAGCACTGACTTCTCAATAAGTAAATGTGAGTAAAAGTTTTCTTCTGGATACTGTTTTATGTGTGCTAGGAGTAATCAATTTGCATTGTGCTTGCTATAAATAAGCTCCCAAAAAGAAGTCTGCTGTTAGCATAGTCCCTAGTGAATGAAAAAGAAATGAGATTATCATCAGGAACTGATGCTTCCAATTTACCTCCAATAGCAAAAGCAGCCCCAGGATGGCAGCTCCCTGAGCAGGCAGGTACTTTGTCCTAAGCAGTGCCTGGGTTTGGAGGGCAGCAGCAGCTGAGCTGGAGCCCGGGCTGGGAGAGCTCTGTGCCTCCTCCAAAATTCCTCAGGGGAGGAAGGAGTGGATGGGAGGCCTCCCTCCCCACAAGCAGCTGTGGAATGAGGATGAAATCCAATGTTTATTCTTTCTCCCGGACACTATAGGAAATGTAGTGCTCACGTCCATTGCATAACAGTGTTTGCAGTTGGGATAGGGAAAGCCCGAGTAGGACACAAGGAGAGTGAGGTGGTAGAAACTCTGATGTTCTCTGAGAGGAAAAACCACAGTATGGGCTGTGAAGGTATTAATCTGCTTTATCAGGGAACTGATCCTTGTTTAAGGGATTCTGAGCATCCTTAAAAGATTTTTGACCTTCATTTGGAAGGTGCTGGCTGAACCAAACTGGTTGAATCTTGGGAGCAACTGTTAGTGCAGGTAGACAGGAGGATGTGCCTTGTGGCTGGGGAGAGGCGCCGGAAGCTGAGTGACTGCTCTGTTTCCACTCTGCTGCCTACAGCTGGCAGTCTTTTGGTGGAAGCTGTCTGTGATTTATGTGTCCCGTAAAGGAATTGTTCACCTGAGTGCTGGTGGTGGTCCAGTCTCCTCCGCTGTTGTCAGCTACAGGAGTCTGGCTCTGCTTTGTGGTGCTCAGATGTCTGAGAAGTTGGAATGACTGATGATACCCAATATTCACATACAGAACATTAAAATGCTGCCCCTTGTCAGACAGGTGTAGTGTGAGCTTGTTTCTCACCAGTGGCACTGCTTTATTTGGGAGATACCTGCCTCTGGAACTGCTGAGCAACTGTTAGTGGAGGAATATCAGGCAGGTCTCACTAAAGCCTTCTTTAACATAGCAGCTGGGGAAGGCAAAAATCTCATGTAACTTTCAGAAAATCCAAGAGCTTTCTCCCAGCTGGTTTGTGGCTGTAGGAAGAATGAACCTCGAGACTCTGAAATCCAAATACAAACTTAGTGAAAGTGCAGGTGTCAGGGTGATGCTCCAGGTTGCAACTGCCTTGTTGGGTCTGTTCAGTTGTTTTCAGTGGGCTGAACAATGGGTGGGAATGGCTCATTCCTGAATTTGGAAGGTGATGTCTTGTCTTTTACTAAGTATATTAATAATAGCAGCAAGGTAGGAGAAACCTTTATGTAAGAAAAACTGAAATGGACCACTTGTTTCTTACACTGCGAAAGAAAGCTCTTATGACTGTTATTCTATCTAGGTGTCCCTTTCTTGGAAATGATGTGTTTAGTAGCACTGTTATATAACAAGAGTTTCCCTGAAAACATATGTGGATCATATTCTAGAAAATGAGTACAGAAGGTGGCAATATATTTGAATTAGAAATCTCTAATTGCCTCTTAAGTATGAAGTACCATGGCATGTCTTGCTCTGCTATTAGGCACAAAATTCATCTGCTTAATTACCTGATCTGGTAGAGAGGGGGAGGAAAAAAGCTAGATTGGCAAGCTGAGTGCTGTATTTTCCCAAAGAGTTTCTGCCTGAAGAGGTGCATGTTGCAGCCAGAATGCCCCTGAATTTGTAACTTCAGAGATTGATTTGTTTGGTTTGAGCACTTCCAATATACTTTTGCTGCCTGATAAATTTGCCTACTGGAATTTTCTTATTTCTTGGCTGAAGTTAAAAGCAATTCTGTGGTGGAGGAGCAGTATACAATTCAATACCACATAAGTACACATCAATTAAAAGGTGCCTAGATACAGGTGAGGAAGGTTAGTCAAATATTCCTTTAGGGGTTGGGGGGAAAGGGGAGGAGAAAAAAAAAACCCAAACAAAACACTTTGTATGTTGTAGATAAAACTGCTTCTTGGTGAGAGTCAGGAGAGCCAAACCCATGGGGAAAACTATTCCTGGGATGTCAAGTTAACCTGTTTTTAAAAGGCTGCATTCAGTAGCACAGTTAGATAGGAGCAGTGGAGGTTCTGATGGATGTCCTGAGAAGCATAGTTCTGTACCCAGAGCGAAGGTGTTATCCTCCTAGAATCCAACCTTTACTTTCCCTGATTTATTTGGTGCAGAGTTGCTTCTTTGACATCTTATGCTTGTAAGTGCAACTTTTATGAAATTTCAGAGATGTGTCTTATGCCTTTGGGATGTGCTGATAATCAAAAATTGGTAAAAGAACTTGCTTAGCAGACACCTTGATTTAAAAACAACACACCCACTTCATTGTGATGCTATTCAGGGAAATGATTCAGTGCAGTTTCAGTGGGTTTAAACAATGGCTTAGTGGCACACCTATTTTGTAGAAAGCAGAATTTTAAATGGGATGCCTGTTTTTTGCAAGTCTGTGCACAGCTAACAGCTGCAAAGTGATACTTGGTAGTGTTTGTGTCATGTACAGAGCTTCCTTCCCTGCATTCTATTTTCCCATGCACTGAAGACTGCCAAGTGAATTGGAAATATTGGAATGATTTGTTGGATCCTTCAAGTTTCACTTTCAGAGCTGTTTTATTTTGCAGTAAAGCATAACTAGGACTGAATTGATTCACACACAGTAAATAGTCAAGTCCATTTTAAAAGGTACACTTGGTTTGTTGTTTTTTTTTCCCCTCACTCTACACACAGGCTGTAATAACATGACAGCTTATTTATCTTTATCTCTTTGTTCATGGCCAGCTTGAGGTGCAAATAGTAAAATGCTGCGGACAGCTCCTGGTCTGGAGCTCAGCTTGCAGCCTTCAGTTCTGTGCATAAATTTGTGTTCAGAAACAGAAGCAGCAGAGCTGGGGCTGACAGTGAGTGGCAGGCTGCAGTGATAAAGATGTGTGTGAACACACCTCCGTGCAGAGCACTGCTGTGTCAGTGCTAAATCCCAAACTGGAGTCTGTCAGATACGATGTGAACTCTGCCTGCTCTATCCCTGCCCACGTGCACCTCGGGTGCACATCTGAGTGTGACTGTGCAGTGGATGGGTACTGTACAAATGAGTCAGTTCCTGTTCCTTTGGCTGAAGCTTCGTTAGGAGTTCTCAAAAAAGTATTTCAGAATGTGGATGTGGTCAACACAGTCATTTTCCAGGCATCTTAAAGGAAACCCACATCAACTGTGAGTGTGACCTTTCAACTCCTCTGTCCTGCCACTATCAGAACTCAAGCAGTGCTGGATGGGAAGGCTGGCTTGCTTCATTCTACATCTTCCCTCACTATCTGCACCACTTGACATTCAGATTAAGTGCCTGGTTATTTTTTAGGAGAATTTCCAGTAGTGTGTCTGTGTATTGACTGGTCACTGGTGGTACATCGGCTAGACATGTAGCTAGAAAAATTTACTGACAAATTTTAGGTCGTATTTAGTTCTTCACCATATTTTAGTATTGAAAGTTAAACCCATTAGACCCTGTAGTGTTGTTTCCTACTTCTTAAGGCAAAAAGTGGTAAAAACACTTGTTCTGCATCTCCTGGGGTTTAGTATATAGCTAAGTAAGTTCTCTTGAAGGCATCAATTATTAAGAGTCTCTTTTTTGAGATGTCAGAGGGATTACTTTCACTGAAAATATCTTCCTTGTACTGTGAATCTGTCTATTCAGAGTGACTTATTTTTAAACAACTTTACCAGAGCCTTCATGCCTTACTGTGGATTTTTTGTACATATGCTACTTGTGATTGTGTACATGAGGACCTAGGCTCTGAATGGCATTATCTCCAAAATTACTGTTTTAATATATTTCCTTTATTGATATATACAGCTCTGCCATCTGATTGTCATCTTGTGCTGATGTTTGTGCTCTTGCAGTGCACTGGATTTCCCCATCAGTTATCCAGTGATGCTTTGTGAGGCATTCTGCCAACAAAAGGGAGATGTTTCCCCTGGGAGCCTCTGGAAGGTTACTGCAGTGGGATGGTGAAGCAAGTCTCCAAATGGGAACACACACTTCATTTAGAAGACAATGCTACAACCAGATGATGGGAAAATACCTTGAACGTGTGCTGGAACATAGAATTCTCAGGTCTGTTATCTGGAAATCTGTGCATTATTTGCAGTGCTAACTGTGCTGTAGAGGTAGAAAACAATTAGAATGGAAAAGCTGAGTTATCCATAACTCTAAAGCTTGTAAATGAGTGACTCTGCTTTTGTTAGTGAAGCTTTCCTTACAACTTCTGACAGGAAAAAGGAATTGTTTCTTGCATTACTTCACATGTTCACAGCAGTAGTTGTGAATCTCTTATGGGCAGAGAGATAAAAAGGAGTAAGACTTATTCTGAAGCTGATCATGCCATTAGCACACACAGAATGGAAAGTCAAGACTGCCTGTCATCCTTGCTGCCTATCAGAAGTGTTCATGCATATGTTTTTGTTTGGGTTTTCCCACTCATCTTTAGAAAAGAGTGAGGATGATTGAGACTGGCTGTTTGATAGTAGTTCCTGTGTTACTGCTGTGCATTACAAAATATCAGGCATAACTAGACTTTAACAAATAGTTTCAGTATAAATCTGCCTATGCTACAAAGACAATATTTCCTTCATCTGATATTTAGCATGAAAGTATGCAGTGTGAGATCTGAATTTAATATGGCCACATCTAAGTTCTCTTAACTTTAAGTTCTCTTAATGTCACCTTGACCTGTAATAGAAATAAAAAAGCCTTTGCTTTGATTTAATTTAATTGCAGCAAGCAATGGATCTGACATCTTCCTGTGCCTTGTGCAGAATTTTGCAGTGCCTTTTACTTTCCTTGTCTAGGTAATCTTGCATTTAGGTAAACACTGGTGCCTGAATGTAGAACTCTGTGCCACTTGTTTTCTGTGCTTGTTGCAGAGATGCTACTGGTATTTTTCTCTTTAGACCAACAAAACATGTTCTGACAGTTATGTCAGTGTGTCCTGCAGCTGTACAGAGATGGAGACCACCTCACTTGTGAAACAAATCTCTGTTCTGAAGTGCAATCTTCATTCACAATTCTGATGCAAACACATTGGTCTGCATCCTCTGCTTGCTAATTCTTGCTGACGTTGGTTCTGAGTTTTGTGCTTTTGAAAGGCTTGCAGTGTTCAGATGTACCATAAGTTTTTGGTTGTTGGATCATCCTCGATGTCCTGATTGGATGTTTGGTCTTTAAAACTCTACCTTTGGACTAAACTCTTGTTATCTTTTTGTGCTGTGTCTCTGATTATGAAAAAGCTCTTTTGGGCAGAACATTGTTGACTTGGAGTGAGCCTGATTTCAAAAGGCTGTATTGTTTATTCTAGTGTACTCTGGCTAATTCAGTACTTAAATACTTTAAAATTACTTGGAATAAAAAAGCAAACAATCCCACAGTACCCTTAAAACTTCTCAGAGGAACACCCAGGTCCTGTTCCTGCTCTGCAGTGGTGTTTCTAGGAGTAGGAATACATAATACTTGCATTTAGGATAGATGTCCTACTAAGCAGCTGAACTTAACAATGACTAATGAGTGGGCATTGCAGTTAATCAGACTGGATGAAATAGGGCAGGTATAGCCTGTAGTCACAGTCTGGTTTGAGTTGGTGTTTTAAGTGTGTGTTGGGAACCAGGAATAATGGCTTTTCAGTGGAGTTCTCCAGTGGAATCTGTAGTCACACCCTCCTGAAGCAGAGCTTACTCAGAGCATGTCGGGAATCCTCACGAGAAGCTCCAGTTAAATCTGCTGTTGTAACACGGCGTTCATAACTCTCCAAGAGACCTTCTCAAATTGCAGAACGAGTTTAATCACTGTCCACCACTACACACTGGAGTAGTGGGGTGTTAATCTCAAGGCTTTGGTAGCAGATATTGTTTAATATACAGCTCAAATCTGAGACCACCTTGTGGTTGCTGTAATCTGCTGTTCTGTTGTAGCCTGAACTTATTAGCAATCCATACAAGATTAAATATTGACAGTATCCCATACTGTGTAAGATTTACCTTCAAGAGGCCTTGTTCAAACCCACTGGAATGCTTGTCCTTATTCTTTTTTCTCAGTATTGTCAATTCCTGTCACCATAGTCGCTGCCTGTCCTGAATAAATTTGCCTTCTTCATTTTAAGGTCGCCTTGGTGAAGGACAATATTGCTTCCTGTTTGTCCTGGATATATTTTTGAATCTTTGAACGTTCCTGAGGTTCTTGAGGTCCCAATTAATTGGATGCTTGAGTGAGTTACTTTTCAGTTCTTTCCAGTTACATCTTACACAACGGTCCTGGGCTAATTTTTGTCGTTTTCTTGGAGATGGTCTAAAAACAGTTCGTGTTATGGAAAAACTGAAAGATAATGTTGGCAAGATTCTGAGTGGGTAAAACAGCCTGGAGATTGTATCTACCATGAGAGAAGATGCTTCTCCAGCTGGTGCCTCCTCTGTTCTGTTTCGTGGGAGTGCTACCATTTGCACAAAATATTTCCACAAGTTGGGTCTTCTCTTCCAGGTTCTGTATTTGCCCTTTTGAAAAAAGGGATAAAGTAAAAGTTAAATCTTCATATCACAGTGTGGTCACATGCATTTTTTTGACCTACTGAGTTCATGGATTTATGGTTTTTCTTCAGGATCCCATTTAAGACGTACCCCAGCCTTTTGTGCCTTTTTAGCACAGTTATGAGGTTTTCTGGAAGTTTACTGATTGGCACTCATTGCATTCAAAGGGCTTTTGCACTGATGGAGGCAGCCCCTTGTTTTGCCTCCTTCTTAATTATCTGTCTGATGTCAGTCATGAGAGGGCAGTCTGGCTGTGGCTTACACGTGTCACTCTGGTGTTAATGGCTTTATTGCACAGCTCAGGTGGTGGCCCGTGAGGGACAGTCACAGATCCAAACAGGCCTTTCTGCTGAAATGCTAAAAGAAGGTAAAGTAGTCCTGACAGCCATCTATCTCCCCTGCCAGTGCACTTGTTTGTCCATGTTTGCCTAATCACTCCACTACAAGTGTGTGTGTTTGTTTATATTTATATGGAAGGAGTAGGGGATCTTCATTCAAATGGTTGTTTCAGTAAAACACAATGTTCTTGTTTCCCTAGGGACCCTCAGTTCTCTGTGTCCTTTAAAACTCCTGTTCTGGTTAACTTGTAAAGCTAGAACTGTGTGACTTCTTCCACAGTATTCCTGGGACTACCAGTTTGGAATAAGGAGCTTAGTAACTTTAAAAGCATTGATGCCACTGTCCCTTACACATCACTATTTGTGCTTTCTCCTAAGTTAAATATAGGATATTGCCTATCTAGAGCTGCATGAATTGGTGTTTGTAACCCTCGTGTGACTTGCTGGTGTCTATTACTTTATGCAGATTTAATGCCAGTAAATATTACCCCAGGTTCTGTAGAACAGATGCCTATTTTAGAAAGCTTCTTAGTACATTGTACCTGTTGCTCTTCTGCTAAACATATTTCTCTTCACCATTTATGGGCTAAAGGAAGCAAAGTCATGTGAGCTGTGGGATAAACACACACATTTAGGTCTCTGTGGCACAGTAGCATGCTGTTGTCATGTGATAATCTTCAGGCAAGATAAAATGTGCCCTTGGCTTTCAGATGTCTCTCATAAGGATATCTTAATGCTTAAAGAATTGCAAACCTTCTCTTCGGTTTTTGAAAGGTGCTTCATACTCTGAGTAATTTGCAGAACACTTACCCAGAATACCAGTTATGGTTTAATTTCAAATTTTCTGAAGGTCTTACCTGTATCTGCACTGTAGTCTGGAATTATGTTCAGATATCCAGGCTTCTGAGGGCTTTAATGTTCTCTAATGATTTTTTCAATGTCCACCTTAAGACTATAGGTGTGTTTTTGTTGAAGTTGTACACTCTGCCGTCTTTTTCACACACCAGTAACTTGTCCCTTGTGCTTCCAGGGTAAAGATTGCTGCTGTATAAGATAACAGATGTGACAGCCTGGGTGGACTTGTTCTGTTTGTTGGGATGGTTCTAGCATTTACCAAGGGAAGGAAGGTGGCTGTCATCTTAGCTGCATGTCTTGGAGGGATAAAGTGAGTACCTCTGATTCCTAAGGCACAACAGTGCCCAGATTCCCAATCCTACAGGTTTACAGCTAATTGGTTCAAAACACCTATCTAGATAGTTACTGTATTTTCTTTCCCCAGCTTACCCAGGTCTGCTTGGGGCCAGAGTTACTTTCCCTATAGCACAGTAAAGTGATCAGAAACATTTTTAGTTGTCAGCATAGATATATTAAGCTTCATATTACATTTAGCTGAAAGGAGGGAGGGTGTGTTTACCTCCCCTTAGCTGAATTCACAGGAAGGCAAGTAGGAGATGGTGGGAAACAGGACTGTAAATAAATTTATATCCACCACCCTCCTGTTGCATATTAGGGCGTGATACAGGACCAGGTAGCTTTGTAACATCAGCTCCATAATTGACTAATCAAGTGCCTTATTTTGTAAAGATCAAGTAACATGAATGCTGTTCTCCTCTGAAGTAAGTACTAACTGCACTTAGCAGAGTAATTATCTTTAAAGTAGGTCCTTGAGAAGGATGCAGAGGGATCATCACACTGTCAGTGCTGGGAGTTAGTCTTAAAAATTGTTGCCACTCAGCTTGTTACCCAACTTCTGGATCAAACTGCTCTCATCCCTGGTATGCTTTCACTTGTTTACTAGGTGGTTGCAATTTCATGCTGGTATTTTCTTTCCCTGATATTTTCTGCAGATAAGTATCCAGCATGAATAAACAACTGTTACTAAAGATGGAGGGCCCCTGTTTTTCACTCAGAATGGGTACTATAGAGGCTGGAGCTGCATGGTAGCTTGAATTGAATTGCATGGTAAGGACATAGCAGGGCTTTCAGAGCCCAGCCATCACAGATTATGTGCTGTAGGGGTATTGAGAGAGGCTTGTCTGAGTAATTTCACCCAGCAGCAGAATCTAGTAGTATTTAGTCTTAACTTCAGCTGAATCATACCTGCACTAAAATACAATATTTTGTGATTAACCCATTTAGTTTCTACTCATGTTTCAGCTGCACTGCTAGTCAAATTGTTGATACTTGGCATGCTGGGGGTGTACTATTGCAAGGTGCATGCATGCTGTTTAGAAAGAAAATTAAGCTAGCTAAGGAACTGATAAAATAATTATTTGACAGCTGTTGAATCCTTAACATCTCTACTACAACAACATCAATATGCTGTGAGCACCAGCTATTTGCCTCTTGAGTGGCTGGGTGGGTCTGTTCTGTTTATGTTCTATATCCTGAGGTGTGCTTGAAATGCTCCTGTGTGGTGAGTCTGGCAAAACTATTGCAGTGGCACAGGGGTTGTGACTGCTGAGAGGAACCCAGGACACACAGGTTATGGGGGAAAAGTGTTTTTTTCACTCTTTTTCCCACTTATTTTGTCCTTTAGCAGTCTCCTGCCTCATGCTTTGAAACATTGGGTTTGTGTCCACACAAGCAGGTCTGGCTGTGGGTGTTTCTCTAATACCATTTGTGTGCACAATGCTACCTTCCATATGTCTTGTAAAAAACTGAGCTGGAATCCTCTGGCAAGGTGTTGGTTTAACACTCTGTGCCTAAACAGAAACTTCACTGGCACTGGTTGCTGCCTTTATATAAAATTCTACCTTACTGCTCATAAAATTGTGATTTGATGAATAAGTTAATTCAGTTTCTCACATTATATTACCATCCAGTGGACAGTTACAATACACTGGGGTATGTGCATGTACTAACAATAGCTGACAACTGAATGTTACTCACTTGCAAAACAGTGTGGTCCTAATGCAGGCATTACAGAAACTTGGTTCATTACTTCCTAGCATACAGAAGCCTCTGGCTTAGGAACCTTAACTCATGCTTATACCCTTCAAAGCTGCAGGCTTCATTATTCCATCAGTTTCAGTTTGCTTAACTTCATCTGAATCCTCTTTTATTTATGGCTGTAAAACTTACATTGAATTAGTCTTCAGTTTGGCTTGGTGTTTTATTGTGTGCTGAAATAAATAATTATTTACAGCATCCTTTATGGGCTTTTTCAGCTATGCCAGTTTCTTATCTGTTTGCATCAAATCCTTCACAGACCATGTCTGAAGTCAGTGCAGAAATAGGTCCTGGTTAAAAGTAACTGTTTGCATTTATCAGCAATCAAATTTTAAAAACGAGCTATTCAGTTGGCCTTTGAGAATGCAAGTGGTTTTGCCTTTAGGAAGTTGTTTTGGAAGGCTGTGCCAACTCTATACCTCCCTAGGCTTGCTCATACTGGTGTTCTCTGGCAAAGCCATTTAAGAAATGTCTCGGGCAGGATTTTCATAAATCTATTCAGCCCAATCAGAAGCTTCACTTAATAGAGCAATGTATAAATAGTGCAGAGAGTCAAGTGACCATCAGCTGGTCTGAATGGGTTTGACCACTACAGTCACAGGGTCTGAGGTATGCAGGAGCTGGGATCACTGAAAACATGCTTTGCTGCAGAGATATCCTGGCTCTGGTGTAATTATGTAACTGCAGAGGAATTAATGTGTGTGAGAATGGGTTTTAATTGGACACCTGTATTAAATGCTGGTTTCACCTTCTGTATCATTAGTGTGGGCTTTAAAAAAAGTTCCTGCTTTGATTAACTTTCCCATTTCGTTAAGTGGTGTGTATTGCAATGCATAGCTGAACTCCACAATTATGCATTTCCTTCATAAACTCTATGCCTACTTGCTTGAAACAATGCACTGATCTGTTTTACTGAATTCAGAACTTAAGACATAGTGGCTCTTTGCCTAAGTTCATATTAGGTAATTAGAAGTTCTTGGCATGCTTGGTAAATGCTGAAATTCCATTGTGTTGTGCATTAAGCATGGGGAAATATTTCTTCAACTGCATTGCCAGGGCACTAAATTATGTGTTTTGGCTGTCCCTGGTGATGGCTTTATTAAATCTGAGTGAAACTGTCAGCTCTGGACTTGCAGAGACACTGGCTTGCTTTTGTTTGGGAAGTTACTGAAGCCAATATCCAGGTAATGACTTTTTTTTAATTAAAAGCATCCTGTTTCCCCAATATCACAATATGGATTCTAAGCGAACTAGTAAAAAGGCACCAATTTATTTGTGGTCAGTTCACTTGACACCTGTGGCTGTGCTGTCCAGGACAAAAAATTTTACCACATTCAGTAACTTCATGGGAAGAACTATTGTCCAAACACAAATAATTGGTATTTCCCTTCGTCCCTCCCCACCCACCAAAGTATGTGTACTTGAATAGCTTTCCCCCACTTTCATTACAGATTTTAATGCTTGTCAGTGCCATCCCTATCCTTAGAATGTATTAGCCCATGATGTGACTCTCACAGCAGAGCTGTTTGATGAGAACCTGTTTGTTCCCTCTCTTGAAATCAAAGGTCTAGCTGTGGAATTTATAAAAGTTATTTGTTTAATCCAAGCCAGAAAAAGAATGGTGGCCTATATATGTTATGTTTCTTGCCTTGATTGATGTGTACTTGAGGATCAGTCAATTATATTAAACATACCTTGATTCAGCAAGTAAAGGTGTAAGTCTGTTAGGAGGTGATTCACAAGTTTTTTAGTCACCTGCCTTTCTATTTAATGCACAACAGAGATGCAGTAGGTTTTTTCTAATTTTAACATGATATGGTGATGGGCTCAGTTGCATCTTGCCTTTTTTGGCAATAAACCTTTGTATTAGAACAGTTCACCGCTGTCAGAAGCTTTGCCTGTTGGTTTTATAGACGACAGATGGTGGCTTTTTTTTCAGTAACTTGGTATTTCTTGCTTTCATGAAGCAGTGAGAGTCCTGCCTGCACAAATACCAAACCCAGGCAGTGCTGAGAATTGTGGTACAGCTCGAGGCTTCAGGTTACATACAAGCCAAGAGCTCCTGCATCTCTGAGGTGTTCACAAACCTCCCTTTCCCTTCCTGCCAGAGCTCTGCATTTGAAGTGACCCAGCCCTTTGTCATCTGAGGGTTGGACCTTTTCCTGCTGCCCTGGCTGGGTTGGGGTTGGATGCAATGCAGACCCCCCTGCCTCGGTGGTCTGGGGGTCCTTACAAAGCTCAGCTCAACAGTTGCCCCCCAGCACAGAGGGATGTCTGGGCTCAAGGCTCTGCCCATTCCCTCCCCTCTCTTCTGCCCTTACAGTCAAAGGGTCTGGCTAAAACTCACAAACAAACACAAGAGTTGATAATGCAACCAATCAAAAGTATTTTGGTTAAAATAAAAAATTCTAATCTAAAAATAAGATTTGCACCACCAAAAGTCTTGTGAAGCTGCTGTCTGAGCCTCTTGGCCTCTTCTTGAAGACACAGTGACTGTGCTTTCTCAGGTTTATTCCAGAACCTGCTTGACTGAGGATGGGAGGGGAGGTATTTCCTCTGAGTGGCCACAAGCCAGAAGTGCTGTGGTGGAAAAGCTCTGTGTCCCTTTGTGGGATGATCCTTGCCCTCCTGAACACTGCTGGGCCCTGGCTGAGAGGGGAGCTGGGAGTGCTGTGCTCCGAGGCTGGGAATGGCTCAGCCCTAGGCTGCAGCATGGTGGCAATACTGCAGTGGGTTATGTTGGCTTGTCTTGAGGAGGACTGAAGCCAGGGAAGGGTGAAGTGATTGCCTGCAGAAGGAGGGAGAAGTGGACAGGTTGCAGTGAACAAATTGTGCACATCACTGAGGTGAGTGCTCCAGCAGAGAAATGTCTGTGTTCAATTGCCAGCTGCAGTGCCACTGTTCTTGTGCCTCTCATACCTGTTCCTGGCAAACCTCTCTGTTGTGCAAGCTCCAGGAGCTGGCACAGGTACTGTGTAGGGGTTAAATAATGTTTGTTCATGATTAATAAATGCTATTTGTGAAACTCTGTTGTGGAAAAGTTCAGCATGGTTCTATTACAATGGGGCATAGTGACTGCCACTCTTTTCCAGAAGCATCTGATAGCAAGCCTTCTCTTTATTTCATTTCCAATACACCAGTCTTGAATCACTGTTGATATTGCTATAAACTAATCAAACATTAGTGGTAAAAGTGCTCTTAAAAATAAATTATTAAAAATACATAAAAATTCTTACAGCTGGTTATGGTTCTGTGTTTAAAAAGAAAAAAAAAACACTTGGCAGGCCGATGACAGTGTTAAAATACTCTGTCACTGAAGTTGAAAGTCTTCCCAGTTCCCAGATAAATGTTTTATTTAAACAAATACTTGAAATATTTAACGAGCAGTTCTAACTTGATGGGCATTTTTTGTTTGTTTTTACCAATAATGACTTATTTCTTGCAATGAAGTTCTGAACACATACAAGGCTTCAGGGAGTTACCTGGAGTACATTTCAGCCACCACTGGAAGGCCAAGCTAGGCATGTATCCACTGGGATTTTTCTCTGATGTTGCTGCACTGTGCTAGGGCAGTTCCTGAGCTGGTAGAGAGAGCAGCTGGGATTTCTTCATTTAACAACAGAGATAAAAGGGTTTCAAACCACCATGAATGGGAGATTTTTATGCAAGGACTTGAAGTGCTGTACTGATTTCTAATAGAAACCATCTCTAAGCATCTTCCCTCTTTTCTGCTAAATTATGGAGGAATTGTACTTTTTTCCCCACTGCAATGTGACATGTTTTCCTATTCCAGGATTACCTCTATGCCTATAAATTTATTTACTGATTGCCCTTTCTGACAGACTAAGAACAGCCTGGTTTTGCATAATTTGTGGGTTTTTTTCGTGGCACTTTGTACAATATTGTTGGAGGGTTAAGGAGAAATTTAGGGGGACTTTGATTCTGCTGTTATTCTTTACATTTTTGAGTGGTACTTCTTTTTGTTTTTTGGGGGGCAGGTCTTTACTAATACATGGGGATGAGAGAGTTCATTTCAGAATAAAGATATAGGAACACTGAGTACTTTTTAATTCTAAAAGCTAATGCATACCTGAGGTGACTGATCTGACAACACACTTTCCAGTTTTCTGTCCACAAGAATTCTGTGTTACACCGACGGTGGAAAATGATTTCTTTATGAAGGCTAATCTACAGAACTCTTTTGAATGCTGATTTTAATTTTTTTTTCCTAATTGTCTCTGCAGGTCGTGTTGGATTAATGCTGTGGATCAATCAACCCAGAACCTGTAGTTGCCCATCAGTCGCTCAGTAGTCAGTGTAGATTCTGTCTTCACAATCAGCAGCTACATCTGGCTACTGGGTCTCTGATGACATCTCCTATCTCCTGTCTAGACTTTTTGTTGGATTTGTGTCTTCTCTCCTGGGTGCAGAGCAAGCTCACAGTGGGAACAAATGAACGCCTGAGGTGTGGCCCCAAATAAAGGATTGGATATCTGTTGGATCTACAGATTAAGTACCTGGATGTTGTGTTTTGGAAAGCAGCAATCTTTTCTGTAGCCTAGTCCTGGGGTTTACAGTAGTCAAAAATGATGAGAATATTTGCAAATTTGAGCTCAGAAGATGGTTGGACTTCACTTTTTTTTTTCCCAAGGAAGAATCTTTAATCTCTCCTGCAAAGGGAAGGCATTGAAACACCTTCCCTTAGGGGAGGAAATATACTGTGAACTGTGGTGTGCAGAGCTGGTTTTTATCAGTTCTCTGTGAAGACTGTCCAGGTTTGGGGCATGAACCTGGCATACAATGTAGATTTCTGTGTTTGTTAAGCAACAGCTACATTGTCTGCTGGGTTTCCAGCTGCCTGGAAATACAAAGTGGAGGGTTATCTACACTTTTTTTTTGGGTCAAGTTACCTCCCTTATTTCTCTGAGGAAGACAATGCAGTTGATGTCCAATTGCTGCCACCCCCTCTGTTCTTACACAAGGGATCCAGCTGGTGTCAGCTAGAGCTTGGAGACAGGGTAGATCTGATATTGGTTGAGAAGGTAAAACTTCAAGGGATGGAAGTGTTGAGACACCTGAGCCTGAGTAGATGTCAGGCAGTAGCTACTGCCTGCTGCCTGTGTAACCATTAGTTTCCCTTGGTGATGGTGCTTCCTTCACTCCTTTTTAAAAACTTTTTTAAATTTCTTTTTCCAGATATTCAGATGGACAGCTATATATGTGTGTGCTGTACAGTTAGAGAATTCTTTTGGGGGAAGGGAGTAGTGGGGAGCTATTTATAGGTCTGACTTTTTTTTTAAGTGTGCTGTGTATAGCATGACTTACATACAGAAAGTGCCTAGAAATAACTGGGGAGGAATAAGGCAATGTCTTGCATGCTGATTCCAGCTGGATCTCTTGTCATTTAGTGGCACCAAACCTAATGTGCCTCACTTGTGCACCATATCCAGCCACAGGGTGACAAAAAGGACAGTTTCAGTTTGAGAACATTAGGCCTGGAATAGCCTTTCAGAGCTGGTCTGCAGTCTCAGTAGGAAATAGGGAAGCTTGAACATCACATGTCTGTGCTGTTAACCCTTCACTGGTGAGCTCTGTGCCATGTGCCCTTTCCCCACGGCCATCAGCAGAGTTCTGATGGCTGCTCAGTGAAGGAATGTATGATTTGCCTAAGCTTGTCTGTCTCTTGGACTGTATGTGGGTGGTTTTACATCAGCAGGCATCCAGAACCCTTCCTCTGGAAGGACAATATTCAGGAGCCAGAAGGGCTCCTAAGTGGGTGCTGCTGTTAAAAACTGTGTATTTTGTTAAAACAAATAAAATTTCTCATGCAAAGAACTGTGTGTCTTTTCTTGTTCACTGCATCAAACTTAGGTTTGCACCAAGTCTTTTAGGACCTAGGGACTGTGAAGCTGTTCATTGCAATGTCTAGTGTAGACAGCCCCTCATTACCTATGTCAGCCTGACTGTGCTCAAAAAAATTCACATTCACTTACACATTTCTACCTTAAGTAAAATGTACAGACAATTGCCAACAGCCAATAGTTGGCAGAAATAATCATTCCCCATTGAAATAACTGTGGATTGTCTAGATAGCTTTGAAAACTGCTTCTTAAAGCTGAGCAGGTATTTATCCTTTGCTTTGTTGTTTTCCTCAGTGGCAGTCTGTTGGTACCAACATTTCTGACGTTGCAGAATTGGTAGGGACTTTGGTATAGCTGAGTCCTTTTCTTAAATTAAGTGTCACTTTCTCAGTGCTGTTACTGATGTTTCATTCCATATAACCTTCTGAGTCTTGACCAATGCACAATGTTCCTAAAAGTGGTAATACATTACTCTCTGCAGTGTTTTTGTGGCTCATTTAGCTTCAGCAATATTAAGATATCAGCAGCTTTTATAGCATTGGTTTGTTCCTCTGTTTATGGTTGTTCAACTCAGCCCTTAAGGACTTGTCAGAATAAGGTCTGTCTGCCCCAACTGTGGATATGACAAATACCATAAAGAATTGAAAAGCAGATCAGCCTAATGTTTGGCATCAAGCCCCTCTGCTATTCAGTTTCACTTCCCCACTGTGTTTCAGTTAAACTTACCATGTTGAAATCCCCTTTGTGGGCAGGTACTTCTGGTTCCTCTTATTTTTCTGTCATGCTACTTGGTTTTGTCTATGGACACCTTTAAAATAAAAAGGAAAAAATCCCACACACTTTCCTCTGTTACCTTACTCTGAGATTCTTACTTTATTTTCAATGTCTGGCATAGCTAATGGAAGCATGTAAAAGTGGTTACTCTTCCTATTGTGATATTTATATTTTCAGTTCTTTGTTCCTTCTCTACTGTATGGAGTTCAGTGAAACTGGCCTAAGGACATGACTCTTTCTTTCTCTCCCCTGCTGAGGGTGCCTTTACTACTCCTGATTAAACTGCTGCTAACTGCAGCCTGGAGTCCTCCTTCAGCTGCAATGAAACAAACTGGATCCTGTGACGTAGCATTTGCCACCTGTTCAGCCTTTAGTGAGGTTCTCAGAGTTTGCATTTTCTTTGTGCTTTTGCTCCTACAATAACCATGGCTGTATATATGTGATGTTTCTGTGCTGTAATGCTCTTGAGTGTGAGAACTGAGTAAGGTGCACATTGTTTCTCAGACAGGAAAGAGAGAGCCAGGCTCTTGCCTGGACAGAGCTGTCCCTCTCTTCACCTTCTGTTCCCTGGGAGGGTGGGGAGGCCCTGGCACAGGATGCCCGGAGAGAAGCTGTGGCTGCCCCATCCCTGGAAGTGTTCAAGGCCAGGTTGGATGGGGCTCTGAGCAACCTGGGGTAGTGGAAAATGTCCATGACTATGGCAGGGATTGGAATGAGATATTCTCTTAAGGTCTCTGTCAACCCAAGCCATTCTATGATTCAAGGCAATAAATGGTGAGAACCCAGCTGCTAAAAATGCTGGTTGTATCCCTTCAAAATGCAGAGCTTGAAGTTTGTCATTCAGACTTGATTTCCCCCAAATGCCCTCTCTTTCCTGCCCAAACAAATAATGGGAACTGAGATAGTAGAGGCAGTTGGATCTGTTTGGCCTAGTAGATTGAAGAGGATCACAGCACTTTCCTAATTTTCTATTTTCAGTTGCATCTCAGTTTATGTGATATCTTCCCACACTGATATTTCTTCCCATCCTCTGCCTTGCTTTTAGAATTGACTTGAATATCTATTTAAATCTTAATAGCAGGAAGAACAATATTTTTACTTTCTGGCTTTCAGATAACTACCAGGAAAGCCTCTCTGCCTACTATTTCTTTATTCTGTGGCAAATACTTCTGTAGACTCTAAGCTTTATTTTCTTGGCTATATTTATTCTTTCTATGCAAAACAAGATTGAAAGGATACATTTAGCCCAATGTTGATGTACTTGCAGCATATCCTGCCATGATAACAACAAATATATTCTGTATGTTTCTTAAAAAAAAACACCCACCAAACAACCCTGCAGTCATTAAGTTTCAGAAATGGCAATAACCAATATAAAACCTGAGGAAGGGACATCAAAAAAACAAAACTGCTTTTTGTAGAACAGAATAATGAAGGGGTTGCTTTAATTGCCCCAAAGTGTGAACAGCCATTCCTAACGGGAGTGCTCCATCCATTGGATAGGTGGCTTGTAATTAAACCATGGAAACCTGTAATTTGGGCTTCTGTTGCTGTCCTGAATAACTGAGCAGATTCTGTGTGTTGTGCACAACAGCTTGTGGGGACTGCTTGGCTGTGGCTGTTCTCCCAGCTCCCCTCAGCACCAAGGAAGTCCCTGAAGAGTTACCTATGGAAGGTCAGAGCAGAAGGAAGGTGTTGAGGGTTTTAGAGCAGTCTTTTGGAGATCATCCAGCAGGCACATTTTCTTTCCTTCAGCATGAGTGAGCATTTTCCAAAGGCATAAACACACCTGGGACTCCTCACCAGAAGTACCCTCTTCACAATGTGCTTTGGCATCTGACTTGAGTGATGTTGTGCTCCTGCATTTTTACTCTGTAAATATTCCCCTGGTCTTCAGATGTGTTTCATGCAAGATGAACAGCCCTGGGTCTTTTGTCAGGCATCTCTGGGCCTTTCACATAGGGTTGTAGCACAAATCCTGTAGCATAGAAGTGTTTATATGCAGTGCTCCAGCATCCGTAGAGCCTGATTGCTGGGGGGTTGTTTATACTGTGATGTGTTGGTTTGTACAATAAACTGAAAAAGGAGACCTTGGTTGTGTTTGCAAAACAAAGCTCTGCTAAAGAGGCGTTCAGCTTAAGTGGTCCTTGGCATTTGAGAGCCCTGCAATTTCTGCATCTATCCTGTCCCTGGCTAGCCAGCTCCTCGTAAAAGCAGTTAACCAAAATTGTGGAAAGCCTTGAGAACCCAGTTTCATAGTGACATTTTTCTCCTGCTGTGTGGCTTTACAGTTTCTAGTTGCAGGCTCAGAGAAAATGCTGAATTGTTTTAGGAGGCCGATCTAAGGCAGTGGCCCTGACTGTCTCTGTGTACAGCAGTTTTAGTTTGAAGGCTTTGAAGAACACTTGCTGCTCCTACACGTTAACAAACTTTATTCTTTCAAACTGGTGATTCTTCTATCTACTCTTAAAGTCTTGTTCTGTATGTTGCTAAGTAACACCCGCACGTATTTAATTTTCCATGTGCTCTGAATGCCAGTCTTCCATGCAAAACACCTTTCCAAAATTAGTGTCTGTCAAGCTCCTGAAAGGTAGTGGTGCTGTGATGCAAGTCAATCATGTTGCCTGCTGTAGGTGTTAATTCTCCCATCTAAAGACACTTGCAGAATCACTAATACGGTGACTCTCCAGTTCTTTTGAGCTGCAAGAAAACAATATCTTCTGAGATACTTGCACACTAATTCCAGAAAGAGAAGTGAATTGCAGGGGACACACTTGTAATATCATTTTGTTCATTATGGTGATAACGACTCTGCAGAGTTCTGAAGGGACCTGAATCATTAGGTAGGTAGATAATTTTCCTGTGCCCCAAGGCTGCCTGACCAAATGAGTGGGTAGGTGCCAAGGATTTTAGAGAGGGACAAGCATCATGAAGATGTGAGGGAAGAGTTGATGAAGAGTATAGGAAACTTTACTTTTCTTTGAACCTGTTTCATCTTGTAAAAAGAAGGATCAGATCACCTTCCCTTCCCCCACCTCTAAAAATCCAATATACTGTTCCACTGGATATATGTGCTGTACCAGACATTTTGGGTATTTTATTTCCTTGTTTGCCTGTGTGTGTTCCCTGGTTGCTTGTATAGCCTATAGGCAGGTGGCCTGAGCCTGCTTTGAGAAGAATATCAGCATCTGAACAGGGCATTGTGTATGCTGAGAGCAGGAGCTGCTGTTGCTTTCCTTGAGCATACCTTCTGTTCCATGGGCTTCACACAGCAGTGCCTTGTAGCCTTCCATGGAGCAATGGGGTAACTCTGGATAACTGCAGTTATATGCAAAACATCGACATAAAAGACATTAAAATCACGGCAGCACAGCCAAGAATACAAAAACTTCGTAGCTGCAGCAGCGACTAAGTCAGAAATGAGTGAATGTAACAAACTTGTCACTGCCTTTTGTGAGCTCTGTAAGCCCAGGGAAGGGCTGCAAAGCACGGTGGCCAGTTTGTCCTGGTTCCTATGGAACTGACTCATGAGGTGTAGATTAGGAATTGGGACAACCCTTATTAATGTCTCCCTCTGTCTACTTCCAGCCAGATTAGCTGGCTAAAAATGTGAGTGAGCCCTACCTGTTGCTGGATGGCCAATTTGCAGAAAGTTCTTGTTCCTTTCTGCCACCCAGCTCCTCCTGGCTCTGACAGCCACCCTGGGGTGTGACTTTGCTGCTGATGGATGTTTTAGCTGCTCTCAGCTATTGCTCCATCAGTCTCGTTATCACTCCCCTGAAACTTTTATTCTAGCCATTCTCAAAGGCTAGTGGTACTCTATTTTTTTTTTTTTTAATTACCTGTGGTGAATAATGCTGAAAAAAGGATTTGAGGTAGTGATTAGGAGGTATTTCAGGAGCCAGATTTTCATGGAGGAGTTTCACCTCAAGTGAACTTTCTGGTAATTTAGAAAGACATGGATTTACATGGTGGAATAGGCTGCCAAGCTCCTGGGTTTCTTTGTGTTTTCACAGTGTTACGAAAAACAAAACCATTCCAGTGGCCAAACTCCCTTCAGTTCTTCCCTAACAACAAGGACATTGTGATTTAATGTGTTCTCTTGGATTCAAACTTCTGCTGTGTTGTGGGACCACAAAAGCAAGTTGCTGTCCAGAATACGTTCTAAGTGTGTTGGGTGTTCATCTGCCCTGAAACATCCCTGTTCTGCAGATGCAGAGTTTGGGGCACAGTGAAATTAAAGGGCAGCGTTTCTCCCCCCTCTCCAAGTGAAAATCAGGTTTGAATGGAAGTCTCTGAAATGTTCCATCTCCTGGGCAGCTTCTCAGCCCTGAGGGGAAAACCTGCAGAGAACTGAAAGTCATTGTTGTCTATATTTAAGAGAAGTTGGAAGGCAGAGGAGAAGATCTGAGTTTTGGAAGGCTTTGAATGCTGGTCAGAATAGAGTTCTTGCCTTTAGTGCCACGGCCTATATAAATGTGATTATAACCCAAGGAAGTGGCAGACCCAAATTTATTACCTGTGGATTGCTCTGACCCCTGAGTTTTAGATTGATTGGCAGCAGAGGGATGCATTCCCTTAAAAAAGTAACATTGCTTTGCTGCAAAGAAATGGAAGTTCACACCCAAAGAGCAGAAATGCAATTGTTATTTAGTGGTCAAAGCAGATACGACTGAAATAGAGGGTGGCTTGAGGAAGAAAATCTGCTCCTTAAGACTGCTGAACATGTAGATTAAAGAGCTACTGAGTGCAGCAGCCCTAGGAGCAGGATTGTCACAATGGTGTTTTGCTTCTCAAGGACCTTCTCCTAACAAAGCATTTTGTTTGCACCTCTGTTGAAGGACGAGATGAACTTGGTCCCGGTGTTTGTAATGAGAGAGGGCACGGGACTGGAATCTTTCCTTCTTTCTCGTGGTCCTCTGAACTTTGCCGCTTGCTCCCTGCCCCAGAACAACCAAAGTGAGAGTATGACTGTGTGTGCCCCTGCCAAATTTGGGAGATACAAGAGTCTAAACCTGAAAATTCATCAAATTTTTAGTCAGTTAAAAACCCTAAGTGAACAACCTTGTCAATTTTGTCTGACTCTTACGCACCAGAATGTTGAGAAAACGCAATATAAAGTTCTGAGCTCAGCAGATAATGCTGCAGGGTGTTCTCAGGCACAGCTGGTGCTTTGGCTGGCCATAACCGGGACTCCAGGAACTCTTAACTGCAGTTTAATAAGGTCTGGTGTACAAAGGCAAGCACCTCTATAGGTATTAATTATGTGTAGTACTACCAGAACAGGAATATAAATTCTCTCAGAAAGGGATTTAACCACAGAGAGATACTTCCTTGAATGTTGTGTTGACATTCATTGTTTATCTGTTCAGACTAGTCATATTTGGAAACACTGTTCTATTCTGACATATGACTTTTCCCAGGAGCAGCAAGACTCACAACCAAGATTTCACAATAAAGAAAATTCTGTTCCTCTTTGTGGGAATGTTATAGTAAAGCCATGACAACTCATTTGGCACAAGATTGTTTTGTTTTCAGCAAGGATTCCCCCTTCCCCCCATCCCTACACATTTTTGATGTGTTTCCATGTGTTGGGGGTTTTTTTTGGCTTTTTAATGTCTTCTTTTTTTTTTTTTTACAAGAGAGTGGGGGTGGATTTTACATTTAGCCTCCCAGCCATCCACTTAGAAGCCATGCAATAGGTATGAAGAGCCTGAGTCCAGGCTTGTGTTTTTTGGTGTCACCACCAGCAGTGGAGTTGCTCCTAATTTATGGCCACATGAAGGAGTTCAGCATCAGCCCCTTGGGATCTGCTCAGCTGGTGCAGCACTGGATTACACCTCCTGCTCCAGGCAAAGGGGAGTCAGGGTGTGAAATATTGAGAGGTGACACGAACATACAGGCAACAGCTTAAACTCAAGGTAGAAATTCCAAACTTGCACGTCTAGAAAGGCTGAGGTATCTGCAGTAGCTGGTGAGGCCAGTGAAGCCCACTCACCAGTATCCTTCCCTGGCTCAGTGTTGATGCCATCTAAGTCCAGGGTATATTTGGAAGTCACTGGTGCTTCTGGAAGTTGCAGTTCATGTGTCTGATCTCCTTGGACTTTTAACTGCAGTGCATAGCACTGAAGTGGAAATTATTTTTACCCTGTTACACCAGATCTTTCTCAAAGTACAGAGCTAATTAACCAGGTTACAGTAAGTTACACTGGGGATGACAGTCTAGCAGCTGAAAAGTCATTAGGCTTTTTTGCAACCTTCCCTGGAGATAAAGTGGATATTTTAGGCAGAATACACATATGGTGAAATCTGGTCCTCAATGTAGTTCTTGGCAACCCTCTTCATGATCACAGTTTGCACCCACCTAGAATTCCTAAGTTATAAAGAGGGCAGCATTTTCCTGCTTCAGTGTTTACTGCCCCATCCAAAAACTCTCACTTATGTATTTAGGAGCTGGAAGAACCACAGGGTTCTACTTTCAAAGAAGAAAGGAGAAATACAGGAGGTTTTCAAAGATGTGATTTTGTGAGGATTGCAAATAAAAACCCAGTGGCATTGCCAACACTTCCAAAGCATTTCTGAAAAAGCTGGTAGGCCAGGCTCAGCCTGAATGCATTTGCTGCATGTTGCTGAAACTATAGTTCAGGTTATGTTGCTGTTACTATTCTAAACCCTAGGAAGTGGGTGTTTATAAGTGTAGTCAACATTCCCTCTGAGCAAAAAGCTGGCCTTAAAAGGGAGTTGTCCCAACAGCAAGAAAGATTATTTAAAGAAAAAGAAAATGCTAAATTTTTGCTGTTCAGAGAAAAAAAATTAAAGAAGAGGAAGCAAAGACAGGGATGGAATATTACAGTGTTGCCCACACACAATATTTTTTTTCTTTTCTTTAGTGGCTTTTATCCAAAAGGCGTTTGGTACAGCCAGTGATCATTTGTGATGGAAAATTAGTGAAATGCCTTTTCTGCACATTTAATTAACTGGTTTTGTTTAATCAAGAAAAATTGCACATGAACAGAAGTGCATTGTCACTGGTAGCATTACAGTATTTTACTGTTCATAGTCACTAAAGTAGGGACAGGCTCTTAGTATTTCATTTGCACCTTTTGTTTTGTCCAGTAGCTCCCTAACACTTTTCTACAGCAGGTGTGGACAGGGGTATGGACAATTCAAAGACTGTAGGAACCTACAGAGACAGCTGCCTCCAAGCAAGGTTTCCTAAGCCCCAGTGTAACATCTGACACAGTCCATAACAGGGACTCATATCCCCTAAGCCCTGCTTCCGACCCGGCTTTATTTAACAATAAATCACATGATTTCCAGACATCTCCAGCTGCCATGACATCTACTTTTCTACTTTCAGGTCTGATGCTCTCTGTCCCTTTTAATCCTTCTCTTGTGCCTCTCCTGCACAGGGATATTCTTAAGTCACCAACTTGCTGTTGACAGAAAGCAAAGCTGCTGCTGGGATTTCTCATTCATGACGAGAGTTTCTCCTTCTCCCCTCAGCTGCTGTTTATGGATGCTGGCACTTTCTGTTGGCTTCTTCTGGGTTTCTCAACAAATTGGGTGCTCTCAGAAAAATCAAGTGCAGTGCTCCAGTAGTGTGGGTGTGGGTGTGCATGTGTTTATCCATCCAGACATCACTAATGCAGGTGTGCTGAGTGACAGGGGGGAGCTGAGGAACATCTGCACAGGACAGCCAGCACTTAAGTCCTGTACAGCACACGGCTTAAAATCCTGGCGCCTGTAGTCCTCTTAACACAAGGTCTTCTCTCAAGTGAAACTTTTGAAGAAAATCATGCTTTGAGCCCTTGGAATGGTAAAGCAGGAATAAACCTTATTTTTTTTCCTTCTGAGACATGAAACAAACAAACAAAAAAACCTTTGAAACTGTAACACCTTATTTTAAAATGTATTGAGAAACATGGGGAGGCAAAGAAATGAGGCAAGATTTCTGCAAAGAGGGCTGCACTCACACCATTTGTACTGCACAGTATGAAATGCATACAGGGCTCCCCGTGTCTGTGGTTGCAAATCAGTCCTTCATACCCTACCTCCTGCCATTCCAAACTGTGTTTGCATCCAAATTGTTTAGGTTGTGCTTGCCAGTGAAACTTCTTTTCCCCAGAAAAAGAGGAGAGCAACAGCAGTCTGTACTCACCAGGAAGGGCAGAGCGTTCTGCAGGCTCTGGCACTGCCAAACCCGGGTCAGGCTCTCATGTCTCAGCCTTACTGTGGTCTCGTTGTGCTTTGGCTGCAGTTCACTGGGCAGGATGGTTCTAGCAGACAGGACAAAAACAAGGTGAAAGGCAGCCAGGGTTACACAGCTGACCTTGGTAAACTGCTGCAATTAAAGCTAATTTGATGTCTCATTCCTCTGTGCCATCTTTGTATCACGGTGCTGCTTGGCTACAGAATGATGCTGTAGTTGGAGCCCTTGGGTCAGGTTGAAGGAGCATGAAAGAGCATTTGTGCCTCTGCTTTGAGGTTTCTGTCTACATTGGTTCAAGTTTTATAAGCTTTTTTTTGTTTGTGCTAGTCTGCCCATCACAGCACATCGCCGTGTTTGTTATTCCCCCAAAACTGTGAGAGGAAGTACTGGTAAGCCAAAGAATACCACTGAACAGAGAAAAAGTCACAGGCAAGAAATGCCTAGAAATGTAGAGCTCTCAAAACATTTTCTCCATTGAATATTCAACGTGAGGACATTAAGGTGGAGAATTTGGGGGAGGACTGCAAATTTCCTGTAGTAACTCACAAGGGGCGAGGTGGGAACTGCTACATCGGTTTTACTCTTTTGTGATCAATTGTGATGTAAATGCTGATGGCTGCCTAACAGGCAAAACAAAGTAGGGAAATGATGAGTCATTTGTACTCTCAGCTTGTCTGAACAAGTAACGTGCAAGTCAAGTTTCATTTAAGTGCAGCAGAACTTTCCCCCAAGGGTTATATTCACTAGGCAGGGCAGTGAGAGACCAAGGAAGGCTTTGGATCTGCAGCCGTGGACCGCTCAGACAGACAATTTCCCTCATGCCAAGGCTGTCCAGCTTCAGTGCCCATTGTTCTAGAGATACTGAAGTGCACATGGCAAGAGCCTTCACTGGGGTATGTTGTCAAACATGAGTGGAATTTTTTCTGTTGCTCTTCAAGGGCAGGATCATATTTCATCTAGTGTGGGAGAATATATCCTCCCTATGGAGAGAAAGCACCTACAGCTCTCCAGCAGCTGGGAACCACTGGCTGGCTGCCCTTGACATCCGAGAGGTTTAAAGAAGACTCTGTCTCCCTACCCTCACACCCTAATACCTCAGGAGGCATCCCTCTCCCAATGACAGCTCCGATGGCAAAAGTACATTTAATATTTGCCTTTTAAAGCATCATCTGAATTCTCTCTATTGATTATATTATATCTATTGTGAGGTTTTGGGGTTTTTTGGTTGGTTGGTTTTTTTATTGGTTTGGTTTGGTTTTGTTTTGTTTTGTTTTGTTTTTTAAACAAAGATCCTTTTGTAAAAGGATTTTCTTCAGCAGCAGAATACTTTCCTTCTCCACAAAAGGAGGGATGTCTGTGCTGGCAATCTAAGATACAGCATTCATTAGGAAGTTGGTAGCACAACTCCCAGTGACTTCAGCAAACCCAGAAAAGAAACCCAAAGCTCATGGAAATCTCCACAGGTATCTGTCGTGCAGCAGCATGAACCTGTGACTTCCATGGTAAGTGCACCCATCTGTAGCTGAGAAATCTTGTCCTTTTCCTGGCAGCTGCTCCAAACGGGGATGTGAAGCCCAGTCCAAGCTGCCTGCTATCATCTGCTGGGATGTTAATGAAATAGATGCATGGGAAACAAGTCATGGTTGTTCAAACCAGCCAGAAATTGGGGGGAAACTATTTCAGAAACCAAGGTGCTGTGTGTGTATATATAGCAAAGTACAATCCTTTGAAACTGTGCAGTGAATAGGATACAGTTGGAAACATACTGCAAAGGGAACAAGAACACAGTCTTGCAGTTTTGGAAACTACTGTTTGAATAAGTAATCCAGTTCCCAATTCAGAACTAAAATAGCCTTCCTGTTAGTGCAGTGCTGCAGTCTGTCACAGTTGGCAGCAAGAGTTTTCCCTTTTGGTTGACTTTAGGTTTAAGTAATAATAAGAATATGCCTGAAGTGCACCTTCTCTTCACAAAAGCCCTTTTTTGCACATGATTTATAAAAGGGTGGCCCCATCATTTCAGTGTACATTTCAGTGTAACATGTTCAGTTACATGTTGTGGTATATTTCCACCCATAATATTAGGTGCCATTTGAAACAAAAGTGTGTTTTCTACCTAAGTTTTGGTAAATGTGTCTTGGACATCTGCTCTCACTCCCAGAAAGTAATTTTGTACTTAATCACCTGGCTAATAAAGATTAAAGGTCTGATTCAGATCTTTCTTACAACTGGTGGCATAAATCAGTAGGAGCATTACTGACTTCAGGCTTTTTTTTTAACTTCTGATTAAATTACTAAGGAAAACTTTAATATCACTTAATGAAAGCAGATGCCAGGTAAAGCAGTGGGAAATGTCCCATTATTCAGTTAATTGGGCTTCAGTGAGTCAGTCAAAGGCTCCTGGAACAATTTAGAACAAGTTGACTGAGGAACCCCGGGAGGTCTGGATGGTCCCAGTGTCGCTGAGCAAGCATGTACACTCAACCAGCATCAGCCAGCAAAGCACCAGGGCACGCGAGTGGCAGAGAGCAGCTCTAAACCACATCTGGGGATTTCTGTGAACAGGCATTTCGTGAGACAGAACTGCAGTGTTCACTGATGGGGTTTGGAAGCAGCAGGAATAATCAGAAGTGTAGCTGATCCCCAGGTGAACCGGCAGCAGTGCAGCAGGGAATCTCAGCCATCAGTGGTCACACGGAAAATTCACTGGAAAAATTGCAGGGATCAATGTCCAAGCAATCCTGTGCATGATGTATCAGTTGCTTACAAAGGAAACCATTTCTTTTGCTGAATTCAGCCAGACGTGTGAAACAATCCATCAGATTTCGAATGAGTGGCTGGATGGATTAAACACAAATGTAATTAGCTTTTCTCTTTTGCTTGATTCTTGTCACTTAAAATGATGAGGAGGCAGGAGAGAGCTCTGCTAAAAGCCTACTGTATTACACTTGTGAAAAATGCCTGGCTGTTCTGTTTATAGACTGCTCCAGAGCTGTAATCTTGAGCAGCCAATAAGGAACTTTACCATCATCAAAGCTAAATAAGAACAACCTAATCATTGTGTCTTAGCATTTTGCTTATTGCTGTAAAAACACTAAGTGCTCATATTTACTTATGAAGGATCTAGAGTGCACTATGGGCTCCTGTGACTAAAGGAGCTGTCCTCCAGTGTAATTTAAACTTCCTTGCTCATTCATAACCACAACCACAAGGTTAAACTGACCTTCTCTGTTCTTCTGAGTTTCATCCCTGAAAAATGCACTGAATTCCCACCCCTGCCAAAACTATGGATGTTCCCTTCACATGAATTTTAAGTCTAATACAGAACCCTGTCCCAGGTATGTGACTAATTCTTAGTCACATTAACAGAAGATTTTCATCTTGAATAAGGCAGTGTGTGTCCTTCCATCTTGCACCATATGACAGATTTCTCTCTTGAAAATTATATCCTAGTGATATGAAAATTAACATATCCGCCTCAGTCCTTCTTGATGACAGTGCAAACACCCAAACCAAAAGAATGAAAGGCTTGGAGGAGACATGCTGTTCTCAGACCACTACAACAGAGAAGCAAAACATTGCACGAGATGTCAGCAGGCCTCGTGGAGGGAGCCAAGAGCTCCAAAGAGAAGGTTCTGTCCTCTCTGCTCCTGGAGTGTCTGGGATCTTCCAGCATGCTTTGCCTTGGGAAATACCAATTCAGGATCATCTGACACAGTGCCGGATTTTTGACTGTGATAGGCAGTAAAGTGTTTAGAGAAGCCCAGAAAATGATATACGAATTTTGGGATTTGGAAAATGCTGCTCTGATTTCTTACTCTTGAAACACTGTGCTGTGGGATGAGCATCAGAAGTTCACTAACAATAAATCAGTCCAGTGGCATCCGATTCCCAAAGAACAGGATTGAGTTGCAACTGAAAGTTGCATACTGACAGAGACTAAACCCTGAATAGAAGTTAAATATATGTATATACACATGGATATATATCCTTAGAGAAGAAGCTCCTGTACTGGCTGCACTGACACATCTCATTAATGACAGTCATACAGAAAGGGGAAACAAACTGGTGACAAACAGGCTCATATTAGTTATTTTCAGGCCCCGTGATGTAATACCTTTTTTCAGGCTCAAAGTTTCTCTTTCTTGAATTTCTTTTTCCTCTAGAAGAAATAGAAACTTAGCAAGTGCTGCAAAGAACAGTCAGTCAATGCCTGGATTGTGTCCAACTCACTGAAGCACATGAAAATGCATGGGAGAAATGGGTTGATTATTAAAAAGTCAAGCCTTATAGAAAGTAAAGGAAATATCAGCAGCTATTTTAGACGTTCTTGCTTACTCTCAGTCCTTTCACCTGATGGTTTTAAGGCATGTTAAACTAAGTGTGAAATGTACTTATCAGTTACATTGCACTGCCAGTTTAGTGTCAGTAGGAAATTCATTGTATCAGAGACAAACTCTTCAGGATTTTGGTTTTTTTAATAATCTGGAGTAAAAGCATAATCCATCATCATCCAGAGTGGTGAAGAGTTTTTTTTAAAATTGAGAACAAACTTGAAATTCCACATACCTATATGTTAGTGAGCTCTGGTCTGTGACTTACAATTAAAACATTTTAATGTAAATTATAATGAAATGGTCTTGGAATACCTCCAAGCAGCTCAGTATCCTTAGAATATCTGTGTCCTTAGAAGATATAGGCTCGATGATGTGTCACTCAGTGTAGGAGAGCATAAAAGTTGTTCACCAACCTTGCCCCTGTAATGCTAGATTTGCTCTCTTAGCATGAGCAATATGATTTTTTTTCACTCCTCATCCTTTTGGTGCCAATTTCGTAGTTAAAGCAATTAAGGCTACACCAGGTGGGACTGTAGGAACAATTTGAAAAATACAGCCTAGCTATGGGTGATGCAATAGGTTCATTTATCAGTTTCAGCCTTGGTATCTCACCGGACAGATCAGGCAGAAGCCAAATCATGGTCCTGGCACCTTCACTTCTTAGCTGTGAGCTCACAGAATAATTTTTGTCTGCATTGAGAGAAGTCAGCTCCTCGTGGCAGCTTTTTGTCCTTGCTCCATCCAGCACCTTTCCTGCTGAGGTGTTACTGGGGTGTTCTTTAGCTTGGCCACGTAGCTTGAGCTCCCTACCCAGGGCTGCAAGGACATTGAGATGAGGCCATGCAGGCTTCAGCACAAGCTGCCACCAGAGCAGAATGAAGAGAACTTGCATTTTGGTGGTGAACAGTGTGTTAAAAGTCCATGCTGGTACATCTCCATTGCTGCCTTCAGTGCTGGTTGGCACAGACACACTTCCCTTCACTTTACTATGTAGATAGATTCATTCCACATCGCCCTTCCTCCCACTGGTCCTCCCATAACACAGTAGGATTTTGTCACACTCTAACATATTTTTCTCCCCATCCTCACGTTTTTCTTTGAAAACACTCATTGCAGGGAGTGGTGGTGCTGAAGCTTAGTGTGACACCATCTGTTTAGCAATCCCAGCCCGGTTTCCAATAGCCCACCTGAAATGCATGGTTACTTCCAGCCTTTCCTTTTGCTGGGGTGCTGGCTGAGCAAGCCACCTTGCTTCCTGCTGGTGTCAGCAACCACAGCCTCTCTGAGCACATCAGGGTGTAAGGAGAAAGTCTTGTTTCACAGCCAACACTTGCAGAGTTTTTGTCAGCTTCCACAGAGCCCAGATTTCACCCAGGATATCCCTGCTTCCCCCACACAGTGTTGCATAAGCACTCACCTCATCCCATGGGAGGTGGTAGCACTGGCCCTCCATGGCCACACCAGCTTTCTCCAGGCACAAGCCAGTCCACGTGCACTTCAGGGATGTACTCAAGTCTTGAGTAGCATGGTTGTGGTGGATTGACCCTGGCTGGATGCCAGACACCCAACAAAGCCACTCTGTCACTCCCCTCTGCAGCAGGACAGAAGAGAGAAAATATGATGAAGGCTCACGAGTTGAGATAAGGACAGGGAGAGATCACTCACCGAACACCATCATGGGCAAAACAGACTCAAATTAGAGATATTAATTGAATTTATTACTAAAAAATCAGAGCAGGACCCACTGACCACAGCCAGGCAAGGCTGCAAGTGCTGGGCACAAATTCATTCTGAAAAGTGCCTTCTCCTCCTGGTTTAGGACCAAATATCATTCTTTCCCATTCATGCTCTGCTGTTGGCTCCATCTTTTACCATCACACACCATGAAAACCAAGCAGGAAAAAGTAAACGTCGAGGAAAAGCTAATAACATGATATGCTAATTAGCAAGTGTTCTCAGAGTGTTAGCCACACGTAATAACGACTGACCTGTTTGGGTATATTTTCAAATGCTCTTTCTTCTTTTAATGTTGGCTTCTTCTGCAGCTTTGGATTAAGCAGTTGCCTTAAAGCCTTCATTTTAAAGCATGCGTTGCACTCACCCATCTGGCAACTTTATGTTGTATAATACAAGGGAGTGCACAGTATGTGGCATAAATTACAGACAAGAAGAATGAACAGCACAGCATGTAGGGTAAATTAAAGCAGGCATTCTTCATGGCCCATAGCAGAGAAGGACAGAACAATTTTGCATCATAAATGCAGGAAAAACATGTGTTTTAAAATGGGAATTTAAAAAAAAATTAAATAAATAATATATGCCCTCAGAGGCAGGCAGCTTGTTCCTAGAGGCAGCAGCAACCATGCAAAACCACATAAAGGAGTAAAAAAGGAATAATGGTAGATAACAAGAGGTAACAGATTGCAGTAGGAGGACAAAGAAAGAAACCAAATGCTGAGATGGAGCAAGCCCCAGTGGACTTTTAAAAACAAGAGTGCAAATTGAAAATGAAAGCAGCAGAAAGCACACACAGATCTGAGGATGAAAACCATTCCCATTGTTTTTTTGTGGTAGGAGCATATGTAATGCACACTGCTTGTTAGTGACATATCACTTGACATCAAAAGGTTCATAAATAGTATCTCCTGACCATGGCCTGGTGAACTCTGCAGAGCCCCAGGAGCCTTGAGTTTCTGCCCTGGAGATGCAGAAATGTTGACCATCCTCTGCTGCTCCCCAGCGCCTGGACCATTGTGTGGCCATGCGTGTGTGTGTGTGTGTGTTTGTGTGTGCAAACATGCCCACATGGGAGAGAAGGAGTGGGACAAATTGGGCTCCTGAGCACACTCCACTTGCTACCAGGTGCCAGAACTTTTACTCTGTGCCTGACCAGTCCAGTCAGTATCCTAATTCTTTTTGTGAGCTTCCACAGCAGCTTGCACCAACCTAGGCCACAGCTGTTGCTCTTCCACTGTACTGCCATGGCCCTTTCCATTGGTGCTTGTAGTGCTGCACTGGGAATCACTTCAGGCAGCCAATTCTGCTCAATTAACCTTACCAAATTAAAAATGTGACTGATTTCAGATCAGGCCTACTCTTCTCCTTGCTGGGATGGAGTTACTCAAGTCATGAGCCAGTTTAAGCCACAGAGTTTTGGGTTGGAGGTGCAGGACCGTGGCAGCTTCAGTTTAGCTGAGGTTAAGCTACCATGGTACGGTGCTCTGGCTGTTTTCCTTTCCCACCCTGAGCTGTTTTTGTCAATTTAGAATATGTTTTTCTCAAGGCAGGGAGTGTTTCCCATTATGTGTTTGTGCATTGCCTAGCAAGTTGGAACCCTGATCTGAGGTGGAAACTTGAGGCCCCACCATAATACAAATAATAAATGTAACACAGTGAAGAACAGATGCATTCACATATGGTGTATTATAATTCAGACAAATAAAAATTCTTTTGTTGTGTGTTAAAATAATTCTATATGTGCCACAGTTAGCCTGAAAACTGAAAATACAAACAAAGCCATGAAAAGTCCAGGCATTTAGGAGTACATACTCTACTTCTGCATCCACACACACAGACTCTTCTTTGTCCAATTCCCATTGCCTCATCATGCAACAGTGCCCTGTAACTTCAGTGTTGCCCAGGTTGTGCTGTCTTTTTTTTTTTTTTTTTAATGTTAATTTCAGAATTTTTTTCCAGCCTACGCAGGCATCTCCCCAGCCAGCCGTCCCCTCACTGCACATATGGGGCTGTACATAAAATATCCACAACTTCTTCATTTTGCATACACCATTTTTGTCTTCCTGGGAATGTGGTCCCTAATGGCAGCGTCCTCCTGGGGCAGTTTAGGTTTCCACTGGACTGCAAATAGGGATCATTGTGACAGAGGGTATTTTTCCTTTGCTGTGCTGGCATTGGCAATAATAGTAGCAACAGCTATTTGCAAAGAGGAAAGTTATTTGTGGCAATCTCTGGCATATAGTATCATTTAACTCTTTTGGAAGAGGCACTTTCCAGTAAAAGAAAGAATTAATTTTTAAAGAGCTACAGCCATATGGTAGTTCTGAGGGAATTATATAAGCCAGATTCTCACAGGTTGATACAGGTGGGAAAAAAATCTTAAAGTGTGTCTTTATTAATTTTTTCTTTTTTTTAAGTCACACTAATTCAAACTTTGCTATGCCAATTTTCAGAAGATTTATTCTGTATATATAATAAGTGCTGCAGATTTTGGAGGGTTGTTTTGCATTCTTCAAAAATAATTAAATGGTTTAATTTCTTTTTTAAGCACCAAAATCACATCAGGCTATAAAGTCATGAGCTTTGCCTCCATAATTAACAGTCATAAATATAGACTTAGCAAGGCTGGCTTTCAAAGGGATGATGCATTTCAGGAATACAAATTTACATGTACAAACTGGATACACCAAACCCAGCATTTCTGACTTCTTGATATCCATTTACTTCTTTTATCAATTTGCATCCTGGTTAATCAGTGAAACACTAAGGAAAAAAAGCAGTTTGGACAATTGCCAAAAGTATATCACAAGGGAGCACAAATCAAGGCATTAGTCCTCTATGCTGACCATTCATTAGTAACTAACATTAAATGGAAGTGAACCTTTTTACAAGCAAGGAAAACAGGCAATACTGGAAATTGTTTTACTAGCAGCTCTTTATTCCACTTTTCCTTTTCTGGGCAACTGGAGGAAACGCAGTCTAAGCAACACATGTGGCATTAAAGATCTTATATAGTTTCCACTTTATTAACAGATTTGGAAAATGTACACAAAATAATATCCATAGAAAAGATTCATAGGGCCAAGCTGTTGCCCAGAAGCAGAACAAATATTTAATAGGTGTAGACACAAAAATTAACATTTCTACATCAGTCTCAGCTATCTGCTTGAGAAATCCGTTCTAGCAGATGTCAAGCACTGACCATACAGAGGATCACAAGCAATGTTTGGACTTCAGCATTGGTGGTAGCAACTTGACAATAAGAGAGAGCTGAAAAACATCAAGTATTCCTTCACTCAAACCAAACTGGTTCTTGCCAATACAGTGGGATAAAATCCTTGCCATACTATGGAATTAAATAGTTGAAAAATAGGGCCAGACTCTCTCTAGCCAGTGTATGAACTCAGAAGTTTATTTAGGTTGCTGGAGCAGTGCCAGTTTACAACTGCTAATGAGCTGATCCCCACAATCTTTTTCCTTTTAAACCAGGCAGAATTAACCAAGATAAAACTCTTCAGTCCTAAGCTACTGGTTGCCTGAGGAAATATTTTGAAAGGATTCTTGCCCAAATGTAAATATCTCAAAAACTAAATTCTGGGCACATATATGATGTATTACTGGAATTGCTGAACATCCTATATAATATGAGCATGTCCTGCATCCTATGTGAAAAATCAAGTAGCCATGAATTTTCTGGTACTTTTGCAACAGCTGCTCACTCCTCCAGCAAAGCAGTTAGGACACACTATTAGAAGTGCAAGCATGCTGTGTTAGAGTCAGTTTTCCTTAATTCTAGTGTGTAAAACCTGGCAGCTTTACCTTGGCAAAGGGCTAAAAGTTCAACAAAGCCTGCAGTCTGCCTGAGCTTAATGTGGGGAGCACCCTGGGGCCTCTGTGGTGTCACCAGCTCCGTGTCAGTACAAGTGACTGAGAACAGCTTGCTGAAGGCCAAGCAGGAATCCACCTTATTGCTCCAGAGGAATTTCTCACGGAGAGCAGACTCAACTGGACCTGCCCAATGTCACCTTCTCCCTCTGTCTTCCCACAGGGAATAATTGGTTGGATTAGTGAGAGGCCAGGATGAGCAAAAAAGCAGGTCATGCTCTTGCAGTGAAGACTACCACCACCCACTTGTCACTCTCTTCTCTGATTTTCTCACAACCATCATCTACAGTGAGAAGAATATGGTGTCTTGTGGGCTCCCACTCCTATCCAGCTGGCTCACCCTTTTTAAATTCTATTTCTCTAATGATTTTAACTTTTCCCCCTCTAGTCCTGGAGCCCCTTTTTTGACTCAGCACTGCTCACTATGAAAAAATGCAACAACAAAACTTCCTTCCTCCTTTTTCTCCCATTTGCACAGGGCTGGCAGAGTTGCTCAGTGCTCGGGATCTGGTTCATTTGGTGACCTCCTAGTGAGTCACCAGGAGCACATGGCACAGCCACAGCCCTCTGAAGGCACCAGGGGACCTGCTCCAGCCCTGGGAGCTGGGGGGGTCTCACAGGACGGCAGTGGGTGAGCACCCTGCACCTATCAGCAGCACCCTGATAGCCAGGAGGAGCTGTGCTTTGGCAGGAGCTGCTTCCCCGAGGCTCCCTGGGTGGCAGCAGCTGGCCCTGGGAGTGCACTTTGTTTTCCACCTGTGACTGCCAGGGGCAGTCAGTCTGTGAGCAGAAGAGCAGAGCCTCAATGTGTGCATGTGGAGAGGGCAGGAGGAAAAGGGGGTGAGTATGGGGGAGTGGTTTGGGAAAAAAAAACACAACCGTGGTTATGTGTTCATACACGTGTGGGTCTGTAGGAGAAGAGAGAGACCAGATTTTGGACCGGAAGTGACAGGAAAGTTTTGAAGTTTTGATTTTCACAGTTTTTCTGAAGATAGCTCACGGCTTCTTGCGTAGTTCACAGTGTAGCTGAATTATTCCTTTTCCAGGGTAGCACTTTGAGAAGAGCCTTTCTGTGAATTTTTATGGTATTTTTCTACTCACTCTGGTATTCACAGATATTAAAGGAAGTAGAAGCAGAGCAAACAGGACCCCTAAATCCATAATCACTGCATTTACATTAATGAATGTCACCATTGATAAGTACAGTGAGTTGTCCAACCAACCAAGTGTTACCCAAACACAGAGCATTTTTATATGACCCATCAGAGCTATGAGGACACACTGTGATGCCAGGAGTATGTCCACCACTCCCCACTCCAGACAGCACTTCCCCAACTCCAAAGCTCCTTCTGGCCACCGCTGTTGCCTTCAGGTTCTCATCTTTGGTTTGTAACCACAGCGACAAGACCTGGTACTGGTCTGTTGCTTTTCCCCAGTGCTCAGTGCTCCTTTCACTCTGCTGTGCCTCTCCTGTCCGTGGAAGCCTCGTGCCCTCCTGTAAGCCAAGTCTTCCCTTTCCTGGGAATGAATCCTTGGTCTTGTGTTGCAGCCTACCCAACTTGAACAAGTTGTTTTTGCATGTGCTTGTTGTGTGACAGAAGACATCTGAAGTATCTTCCAAAGATGAACAATCAGCCTCTTTCACTACAGTCAAGGGGAGGTTTGTCAACAGCTGTACAAAAACTGGGCTGAAACTCTCATCTGAAAGACAGATGAATAAAAAAATGCTGCAGACATTGCTGCTGAAAATAGATAATTTCTAATTCCCACAGCTCTCTCTCTGTGGTTTAAAATAAGCCTTTCTGGATTAAGACTACAGTTTTCAAACCAACAAAATTAAAAAAAAAACCCAAATGTTCTTTCTGAGTGTTGTTTCAATTACATTTCCATGAGTCTACATACTTTTGATGTGTGAATTTTCCCATTAGGTTCAGATTGCTTTGGTTTGGACTGCATTGATGAGGCATACCCTGTTCAGTGGCAGTGGGATTAGTCCTCTCATTTTCACATCCGAGGGACCAAAGGAAATGAGTCAGCACATTGGCAAGGTCCTATCTGATTGCAAAACTGCTGAGCATGATCAGTCCTTGGGATTCAACATCTATCCCCATGCCTTGCAGCTCCAGATCAGGCCCATGGTTTCAGGGCCATGAATGAGCAGGTATGTTTTACTCTGTGTGCTACTCCATAGCCCATATGTGATTTGAAGGACCTGACTGTTAGTTATTATTAAGAATATTTTTTCTCCTGTGATTGAATTAGCTGCTGCCTGGAAGCATTACGCTTAAGTAATGCATTGTTGTTACTAGTGGTTCTTGAGTTAAAGCAGACACCACAAAGACTGTTCTAGCCACAAAGCAGCATGTGGAGGAAATCAGAGATAACTTGGAGGAGTAGGACTTGGGATAGCCTTTCAAGAAGCAGCAAGTTGTCTTCCTTTCAAGGGTAGAACTTGACCCATTTATGAAAAGTACTCTATGTTTGTGCTGCTTGGGCCTGAACTCGATGGTTCAGGAGATTTCCTCCACTTCTTCATTCCCTGACTTCTACCTTAGGTGTGCTTCAAGGCTATTTGTTGCAGCAGAGAGCTCAAAATAGGCTAAGATGCATTAAGCATTTGTGTTTTTTCTTTTCTTCATGCCTGTTTCTAATGTTCTTCATCTGCTATGAACAGCAAGTGTGAACCACATTGAAATAATCAAATGTCAATATGCAAATAATACCATTTCTCAGGGACAATGCAAAGAGCAGGAATATAAACTTAAGTCTCAAAGGCAATAAATGTTCCTAACTTAGTCTTGAAAACTGCATTTCATCTAGACTAAATGCATGAAACTTGACATATTTTGGTATTATTTAGTCTTCTTCCCTGTCAAGTACATACTACTTTGCTGATTAAGGAGTATGGCTGGGGAAAGAAGGTGAGTTTGTTCTAAGGAGATCACAGTAATTGCCCCTACATTTCCATTCAACCACTCTCCGGTTTTTAACATCCAGCCCCTCCTATCATACTATGTCTGAATGAGTTTGAAAATCTGTTCCTATGGAATTTTGCTTCTGATTCGGATTGGGACAGGATTTCATCCCAGGAATGCCCACAGCCTGGCAACTAATAATGACTGTGCATCCTGGGCTTTCACCTGCACTGGCTCTGGGGGAGTTAAAAATTTATATACAAAGAAACAAAATGAACGGTTTAAATTTTTGATTTCCAGTGCAAGTCAACATTTACCATATGGTCAGGTATTTATCCCAACTATGAGCTGTTCAGCAGTCATTGAGGTTTGCAGGGGGTGGGGGTGAAGCAGGGGGCTGTTGTTTTGATTTCAAAGTTCTGTGCAGCAAACTGTCTGTCTAAATCGCTGTCACCACAATGCCTCTGAACCAGTCTGCTGTGTGAGTCTGACTGGAACAAGCCCCCAGAAGCTCTGCCCTTTTTCCTCCCCCGCCCCACACTCTCGCTGTGTGTCCTTCAAAGCTTGGCTGGACTCCGGGACCTGTCATGCACCGCCCCACCTCACCTGATTTGCAAGCAGACAAGACCTGTCAAACCAAGCACAGGACAGATAATCAGACAGTTCCTACTGGTGCTTTCAACTTTGCTCCTACTTTCAGTGGTGAAAAGCATGTTTGCCTCTCAATCGTTAGGCTACTCAAGTTGCCAGAAAGGCAAATAGCCAATATACACCCACTGGCCACCTCTACGGGGCTTTTTGTTGTTGTTTGTCATTTATTTCTGCGGCTGGGACTAATTTTCAGTTTGTCATCCTTTGACTCATAGAAATTCTTCCCCTTCAAAAAGGATGCATCTCCCTGCCGACCGCGGAAAAAATGTGGCATGCAATTCAATCCTTTCCTGATAGCACCGGAGACGAGGAGAGGGCAAGTTAGAACACCATGATGAGGAAGTTCTGTCATTTCCAGAAGGAAGCGTGATTCACCGTGCAGAGCATTTTTGGGAGCCTGAATCAGAGCTGTCGAGGAAGTCAGTTCTTGGACAGTTTAATGTTTAGTTTAACTATAACTTTACCGGTGAAACGCGTGCCTCTCCCCACAGCCAGTGGGTCCGAGAGATCAGATAACCTGCCACCGAGGAGCAGCCAAGAGGATTGCCAAGGAAGTGGCTTTCAAATCCTTCGGATAAAATGAGACGTGCCCCAGAAAAATCTGTCCTTAAATGTCATTGCGAAGCAGAGCTCTTCTGAAAGCAGATTTGAGGGAGAAATATTTTCTCACACTTCTGCCGAGCACAGCGCAGGCAGTGGGAGGGACCTGCAGGGTGGCCATAAGGAGCCTGCGAGGAGGGGAGGGCCGTGCAGGGAACTGCAGCCCGGCTCCTTCCCAAAAGGGCTGGAATTAGCGCGCTAGCGGAGAGACGGCTTCATTAGTCATGGCACAGACCTGCTAAGTAAAGCTATCCACAGAAAGAACGAGTTGTGCGCCAGCTGCCAACAGGCTGCAGGAGAAATTCAAGTTGTTTTTAATTACCCATTGTACCCTAAAAGAATCACGATTTGATTGATGCCGTGTCCCCCCGTCCGCCCACCGCACACCCCCTCACACGCACACTCCATAATGCAGGAAACAAGATTAGACCGGAGTGTCCTTCCCTGGTCTTTTGCCTCCCCACCTTCCCTTCTTCCCCACAGGAGAGACAAAGAGTGACTGCAAAGGACACATCTGGGCAGGGTCCTCAGTTCGGGAACTGGGCGTTTTCCTGGGCTACCACAGCTGCTTTGGAGCAGGCGGCCAGCTACACCTTTTCTCCGCAGATGTAATTTAATAAAATGAAGAGAGAGGAGAAAATCTATGTTATTATGTGTGAAGATTAGCAGACTGCTGATGTGTTTGTGCCTCCAGGGACGTGTTCATCTCACTGAGGTCGAGCAGAGGGAACTGTCAAGGTATTTACTGTATGGAAATACATGCAAGAACCCAAAACATAGTGTAGGAGGGCGGTGTTTATAGCCTGTACATTTAAATAAATAGAAACCATCTTTCATATTCGCTCTTTGCACTCTGTTGCATAGGGACTTACATTTCTGGCCTCATGGATAAGGAAAGAGTGAGTATTAGGGAGAGGCACTGTTCTTATAGGATGTGAAAGGAAATAATGGGATACACTGAGCATGCCTACGCATCCCTCGAAGACGTCACTCTATCTGGGAGCCAAAAGGTAAGGGAGTGGGTTTGCTGACTGTGACACATGGTGGGAGGAGATCTGAGACACAAAGGAGTCATGGGTGTGAACCAGGAAACAAGACCGTGCCCACCCAGCTTTTTTGTTTGCTTGAGGAGGATGTAAAATGTGCTTACACCAGTTGTGCTCCAGCTCCAGCGGTACTTGTTAACAATAAAAGGTCACCAGAAAACAATGGCTGGGAACCAGAATTACACAAGGGGCCTGGGTAATGCGATCACTCCTTTGCTGGAGAATGCCATCCCGTCAGGGAACGGGCACGGGGAGATCCTGGGGAGGGCCGGCCAGGTCAGGCGAGGAAGGGAGGTGCGCGCTTGTGTCAGTCAAGGCTCCCCCGCCTGCTCCCTGCTCCCGGCTCCCAGACGGACACGCACGCACCCGGCAGCCTTTCAAGCTTATTTAGCACTTATTTTAGGGAGTTTAAATGGAAGGTGAAGGGCCATTCTTTTGTTTGTTGTCCTGGGAGGGGAATATTGGCTTCGACATCCCTTCCTATGGCAGCGCTGGGGTTTGGAGGGGGCGTGCCAGCAGGTTTGCCCAGCAGGAACGAGGACTGCCGTCTGAGGGAGGGCTGGGGTGAGCTGGAAGGCTGCTAGCAAATCCCAGAGGAAAAAGAGGGAGGAACCGCTCGAGTGTCTTACTCCCTCCAAAATACGTCTCCACTTCAATGGGTGTGAGTACTGCCCTGGAAGAAATTTCCAAGCTAGCATTAAATTCGTCTGCGTGAGCATCAGTAACACCAGCAAGGGCTGAAAAACGCTCCAACATCCAGCATGTTGGAGAAGTGCTTTGACAACCATCCCACACCAGCTCTGTGCTCCTGTGGCTCTCAGGTCTACTCGCACGTCTGCTCGTGTGGTCAGCACACCACGAGCTGCTCTCTGACCACCCCGGTTCTTTAACCTTCAGGACTGAGAAAAATTAAGCGGTGTCTGAACCAATGAGAGATGTTTTTAGGCTGTGTCTATGTGAGGTACAGCCTGACTGTCAGACAGGGGTTGAATTCAGGCCATTCAGCAGTCAGTGGTGGGTACAGCAACAAAAATGCCAACCCTGTGTGGATTTGGAGGCATTCTGGAGCATCCTGTGCCTCGGCAGACTCAGACCCTCTCTGTCCTGCCTTCATTCCAGGTTCACACAAGTTCAACTATTATTATATGGTCCAAAGACAGTTATTTACCTTTTCCTAACCTTGCCCTGTGAGAAATTGTGTGTGTCTAGCCCACACCTGAAGTCCTGGACCCTGAGCTTTATGTAGCTGCATCCACCCAGAACAGCACAACTTTGTTACCCCACAAACACTTCCATCCGCCACAACCAGCTCCCCCCCAGCCCTTCAAATCAACTTCTATAACCAGACTTTATAGCCAGGGAGAGAGAAGACACATGTGAAAAGCAGTCATTGGGGGACAGTGCACAACTGTTTTCCCTTCCTCCACTGACGGCATGTGGCTGATAGCACCCATGTAATTTTGAAGCTGTTCTCTTTAATGATAGGGCTTAAGTGTGTAAAAAAAAAAAAAAAAAGCCAGATTCCCAAAAACTCCATTAAGTCTAGAGACAGTGGCAAGGATGCAAGAGATGACCAAGTAGCTACTCCACAGGTGTTCAGTACAGAAAGTTTCTCAAGAAAGCTGCAGGAATAGCATGCAGTAAAGCAGGATGGGGGTAGTAACTTCTCAAGCAGCTGAAGGACACTGCGTGAGATGTTAGATGATTTATGTGAGGAGAAATCACTGAATTCTCAAACCTTCCCACATGTTGTTCCCTCATGTGAAGAATTTTGTGTTCTGCAGACAAGGAGAGCTCAAGGAGTGACAAGGAGAGACAAGGAGAGCTCAAGGAGTGACAAGACAGATCCTTGTGAGGTCTGGAAGTGAAAAGGGAATCAAAGATGAATTCAGGGCCAGGTTCTCACTGAAAACACCATCATTATAAAACATTAAGGGAATAGGCCTATAGTTCTCTTGAAGGTGCCAGGTGCTAGAATCTGATGGAACATATCTGGGGTCATGCAAATGCCATATGCAGGTCATAGAGTCTGGGGGCTGTGATGTGCCCAGTAGCAGTGCTAGAAAAGACACTCAAGAGCCACAAGACCCTGGGTGCTGTTGATATTTTGACTATCTATGAATGCAGCCCCATTTAGTTCAGTTTGTTCATAGCACATACAAAAGATGCAGATAATCTGATGAGGATCCAGAGCATTGCAGCGAGCCCCACAGGTACAACAAATACTACCTGTGGGGGAAGGAATGAACAAACCATTGCTTACTGTAAAGAAAAGGAGATGGGAGTGGATGCTGAGAATGTTTTTAAATATCTAAAGCGTTACTGCAAATAGCAGAACACATCTGTCTTAACCTGTGGTGAGCTAGAGTGGTAGGGAGAGGCTTCAGCTGGGATAGGGAAGATTTTTATTAAACACCAATGGAAAAAAACCCACCCTTTGATAGTAACATTATGAAGTCCTGTTATGGATTGACTGGAAAAATTCTGAGTCTCCAGACTGGAGCAGAAAAACAGCAGCCAGGAAGGACAAGGATGTAGCTGATGCTACCATGGATAACCTCCTGAGTTCCTTCCAGATGGTGCACAAGCACAACAGTGAAGAGGAGGAAAAAACTATTTTCCAAGTTGTCCTTCATTGATTCCTGTTTCCGCCTGCATCACTTTTCATTCCAACTGCACTTGAAACGAACAAAATGATTCCTCTGTTAACATATGACTGTGTAGTAAAACCCATGAGTTAGGAACCAGTAGGAAAACAGAAGATATGAAAAATTTGTACTTTTATTATGGTGACCAAATCCTCCTTTTTCACAGAGCAGGTCTGATTTTGTTCATTTGCTCTGAGCAAGCAGAGTTAATGGTTACCGTTTTCTGTAAAATAGAACTTCCATTACTGAAAAAAAAAATCATTTTACAGCACTCAGTGTTCAGCCAATAAAGTTTAAAAGCTGCATGAGGAGTTTTACATTTTGAAACATTTACTTTTAAGTGAACTATAAAGATGAGTCTTAATGCCCAGATTTCTGAATCAATAAAAATTCTCAAATGTCTTTGTCAACAGGGTGGTGAAACTGAAGCCAAAATGCCACTAAACAAAAGAGAAAATCTTGGATGAAATACCCTGGCCTTTACTGTAATTTGTGAGAAGTGCTGCCTCTTCATACAGAGATATGAGCAAAAAGTGAGTCCTGCCACCATGTCTTACCATTGGGTCCTTATAAAGTGGGCCAAAAATAGGGCAGTTAAAATAGTGCAGCATTTGCTGTGTGGACTGGGACTTTTAACACATGCTTTTGATGAGAAGATCTTTATGACAGTAAGTGTAGATACTTAAAGTTGAATTCCATCTTTTGTCCTAAATCCTTTCTCCTTCTCCTCTCTGCTATATTTTTAGCTGCTGAAAACTTTTGGAAGCAATTCCTTTTTGTGATTACAATTGTCATGTTTGCTCTTATCACTTCCTGGTAAAAGAACCCATGTTAGATTGAATAATCTTTTTCTTTTTTTACTTGTTTGGATATCCCTAAGCTGTAATTTGAAACTCAGCCCTAACCTCGCTCAAAACTAACAAACAAGACACCCCAGAGGTATCTGAGAGAGACCTGTGAAACAAAATCAGGCCCCAGGCAACAACTGGATCCGTAAGGGTTCACTACCCACATCACCTTTTATGGACTCATGGTCCACACTTGCAACAGAGATTTCAGTGAGTAATCTAAACTTGGAAGGAAAAAAACATCAGGGTTCAGCATATTAAAGGCAGTAATGTCCTGGAAAGTGCTAGTGTGACTGTGGATTTGAAACCTCACACTTTTTTTTGTCCAGGAGGAACATGTACATGTGTAATCTGCTGACCCTTGGATTTGGTCCAAAGAAATGTTGCCCCATTCTGATGGTGTCCATAGATCCTTCAGTCTGAGATAGCTTCATGTCAGGGGTATAAAATAACGGGACAAAGTAGTTGTAAGATGATGATTAATCATGACTTGAAATTACCATGTACACCTGTTCAGGTTTGGGGTTTCATTGTTGGTTTTTATGAGTAAATAGTATAGTGTATGCTCACCAAAAGCAGCTCCAGCCTTCCAGCAGGGTGACTGAAGAAAAGCCCTTTCAGTACCTGCAGAGCCAGACATTCAGCAAAAGGCAGGTGTGTTCCCCATAGCAGAGATGTCAGCAAGAGCATCACAGACAGATTTGCTTAACCAAAGCCCCATTTAGGAAAAAAAACCAAAACATTCCTAGCACGTGAAGTTTTCTGTTATACAGAGCCTGAAATACAGTCCTAGTTTTCCACAGAATTGGGATTTCAGGGGCCTAAAGGAAAACAAATTGATAGCTTCATAGAAACCATGGTCTACAGGGTAAGCAGTTATTGAAAGATTGGTGTCTTTCCTAGGATGCTGTGGGAGGATAGGGATTGCAATATTTATCTAACATATAAATGTGTGTAGGCATCCATATCTCATTGCAACCTGTGAGTGGAAAGCAACCTAACTGAATTCCCTTCCTCAGGGCAGAGCTTGGAGTGTACTCCCTGTCCCATCATGTGTGCAAATCTTCATGGACAAACAAGAACTTTCCCTGGCTGGAGAACAGTAACTTGTAATGCAAGGCATGCCAACGTATGTCAGCAGTATTGCTCCCCTGGCACTGCTCCTCCCCGTTAATTGTAGAGCAGAAAACATTCTTCTCCAGGCTTTTTCCTCTAACTACCCCAGTGTGAGAGCCAGGAACTGTGGACATTTGTGTGGAGGGAATTTGGCAGCTGAAACTTGTGGAAGCCTGGCTCTGGCATGAGCCTTTCCAAGAGCAGCATCTGGACTCCCGGTTAACTTCCTGACTGATCTCCTGCCTCAGACAGGATGCCAACCCGATAAGTGCACCAAACATAAGGGGAGGGCTGGGCAGAGCCTTGGACATCTCTTCTGGTTTAAAAATAGCAGAGCAAATCCAAAGCATATTGGTAGAAAGCCTGTAACTTCAAAACTCAACTGGAAAGTGCCTCCTCCTGATGTTTGCCTTGCAGATTACTGCCTGGGTTGAGTTTCTGCCTGTCCCTGCAGTAAAGCTGCAGCTGCAGCCTCACTTACACAAACAGGTGAATTCAGAGCTCAAACACAAGACCACTTCTGGTGTGAACAGCTTGGCTTGATCTATGGGGGCATCTTGTCAGAACTGCTGTGATGTTTGCAAAGTCCATCAGCATTTTGCTTGTATGGGTGAAGAATGTAGTTCTGTGTGTAAAATTTCCCTTGTTTCCATCATTAGGAGAAACCTTATACTGGCTTTCCCAAACAAAAGGAAAAAAGGTGCTCTTTAGGTTACATCTCAGCTGTGTATATGCATGCTTATATATAATGTGAGAGGAGTGTGCACATATGTGTGTACAGGAGAGATTTTCCTTCAGTGTTGACTATTAGATTACAGGTGACTGCAAAGTTATTTGGTTCTTCTTTCACCCAGACAAACCACCTGCCAAGTTTGGCTTCTCCTTCAGTGTTTGAGGCATCCACATGAGCCCCTTACCTTCTGGAACTCCACAGCTGTGGAGATGGGGAAGCCAAGACACTAAAGAAAAGAGCCTAAAGCAGGTGGCATTGTGTTATTCCAGTACTCAACCCTACACAAGGCTTGTGCATCCCAACCCATGCCTGGCTTTCACCACCACAGTGTTTTCAGACATGACAATGTGACAAGGCTCCTGTAACTTCTCTGGGACCAGAGTCAATCACTTTTCCTACACACCAACGTTCCATACATACACAGATGAAAATATGCAAACTGTATAAACATCATCCAGCACACTGTTTTTATAAAAATCACCCACTTTGTTTTTTCACCATTTCTCTTTGCCTCACAGGGAAGACTGACACTTTCTGAACAATGGATACAAGGTGTTTTGCAAGTGGGAAACAAGTGGCATCAGATGACAACTCTTGAACAACTGATTTCTCTTGTCCTTCTGCAGTTCTGTCTTTCCATTGTCATTTTTACCCCGTCATTATTGTGTAAAGGTGAGGAGGACAGAAGAATAGCTAAACCCAAATGCTGCTCTCCAAGATGTACTTTGCATCCTGAGACTGTTTGTACAAGTACAAACAATGTTGATTTCCTGCCACGACAAGGTAGCAGGGAGGTGTGCCAGAGGAGGAAAACGATCTTTTTACAAAGAGAACCTTGTCCAAGAAAACTTTATTACCAGACATAAACTCAGAGAGTTAAAAAACTTATTTTAAAAAATGATCAGGTGCAAGGTAGAAGGATTAAGCCAGGACTTAAAAGCTTTTCCCCAAATGTGGCAAATAGATTCTGAATTCTGATCATGTCTGCAGCGTCAGCAGGTGACTGATTCATCTGCAGCATGGGAAGAAGACTTTTTAACACTGTCCCTACATAGGATACAGCACTGCTTACAGGATGCCCTGGCCTACTTCAGTCACTTGGCAATTCTCATCAGGCCATGAAGGCATGTTAGTCATGCTCTTGTTCACAAAGTTTCTGACACTTCTGCTTTGCAGTAAGCCACGAAGCCTTTCTGCCTCAGAGAGAGACTCTCTGCCTTATGGGTGTCATGCAACGAGTGAGACTGTAATATCTTAAATTTTTTTCCAGGTTTGTCTGATAAGTGGGTGGCAACAGTTAGAGGCCAATTTGTGCTTTTCCATCACTCTGTCTAGACATATTTGCAGGCACTGCTTTGCCTAAAAGAGGAAAGGGTATATCATATATTACACAATAATGGGTTATTTTTACTTGTAATGCATTAAGAGGCTGTTTTCAATCAGAAACCGTTTGATATGAGGGTATGTTCTGGACGATAAATGGAAAAAGTGGAGCATATCCTTTTTTTTTTCTTTTTTCACACAGCAGACAATACCCATACTTTCCATATAGACAGGAAATGGCTTGGGTTTATATATAGCAATACAGTATATTTTATACGCATACATAATGTATTGATTTATTTTAAAACTGTCACTGTGTAATTGGTTGAAGCTGCAAAATTGATACACACCTATGTAAACACTTTAGAATAGCCCAGAAAAGACAAATCTGGAAAGTTTAAGTGGGATTCCTTGCCTTCAGACTCATGACGTGCATGGTGCGAGGGTCATGTGCTGTTCAGCAGTCACTCAGAGCCACCACATCTGCTCTGTTCAGCTTCTGTGTGTCGTAACTTATAGTCACCCTTGATTTTTACAATATCCTCTCACAGTCCTGTCTTCTCACCACCCCTCCATCCCACAGCTCCCAATGGGGAAGCAGCTCTTTGTTCTTTACTGGCACTGCAAACTGCAGGGCTGGGTCTGATTTTGGCTCAGGGCTGTGGGGGTCCCCAGTCCCATACTCCCTGGCTACCTGCCCCCTCTTTTGGCTGGAGTTGTCCACTGTCGTCTAAATGCGCTAAAGCCCGGAATGCTCTCGAGGTAGCGACAGCGCTTTTATGTGTGCGTGAACCCTGCTGGGATGAGTTGTATAACTCTTCCAAAGGACAGAGTCCCAGCTACCGCAGATAACCTGTTCCTGCTGGCTCCTCTAGGATGAGAG
>VZRZ01008881.1:248764-295223 GCA_013398175.1 Climacteris rufus | reverse complement strand
GATAACAGCCATTTATTGTGAGTCCAGTGTGAATCCAGTGTTGCTTCGTGAGGGTCCAGAGTTATCCAGGTGGCTGAGTAACCCAGAAGAAAGAGAAAGTAAGAAGCCCTGCAGGGCTCTTTTGAAGGAAGATGGGATCAGGAAACACCCAGTGGGGAACAGCATAGCTCAAAGTGACCAGCGGGAAAGAGCTTTGCAGGGCATAGCCATACATGGCATCTGAGATATGGGCACAGGTAACACAAGGGAAATATGTGATTTTACCACAGCTCAGGCAGAGAGTTCAGATATTGGAAGAAGAAGGCCGAGGGCTTAGCCTGGGCTTTCTTCCCACCAAAACCTGAAGCTCAAAAGCAGCAGCTTCTACCAAGCGTGCTGCTACAGTCCTCTTCTGTCTCTGGATCTGGAGAAGGTGCTCTGTGTTTCTCAGGAGTGGGGTGTATCCATAGCAGAGCACTTTTCTGCATGGCCATGTACTGTTTGCAGCCACCGCTTCCCCAGGGGAGCAACACATAAAAAACTTTCCTGGGAGGGGCACAGTTCCCAGGCAGCAGCTCAGTTTGGATTTTAGGGGTTTTTTTCCCATATCTTTGTGGTTTTGCACCTGAGGACATGAACATTGGGAAGGTGGTGAGTTGCTCCCAGGTTTTTGGAGTCCAGGCTGCTTAAGCCATCAAAGAATCCCTGTTTTATCAGTGCTGTTCTGCAGTTCAGCAGAGCTAAGTCACTTTTTGACTTTAAATCCTTGTAGAAGATATTTGGATTGTTTTAAGATGATCTTCCACTAAGCTGAGACTCCAGGGGTTAGGAAGGTTAGGAGCTACGTGTTTAAATCTGTGTTCAGTTCAAATTGGATGAATTCCTGCTCACCAGACTATGATCCACAGTCAGGCATTATGGTCAGATTATTTAATACATTAGCAAAAGTGAATTTGATGGACACAGCCACCAGCTGGACTGTGATCTGATAAGGCCGTCTCAGAGAAGAGACAGTAATAGGCCAGAAAAAAAGATATTTGTTTCTTTCAGACACTGTAAACAGATCTGTGTTTACTTTATTCTAAAGAGCTTTTTTTTCTTTCCTGTGCTACCAACATGTAATATTTCACTTGACTTAATATGTGTTTGATATTGTTTGTTTGCTTGCTGTTACATATGCTACATCCCTTAATGGAATTATTTAGCCTTGTATTTCATTTCATATAGATAACAAACTTCTCCAGTGCTTCCCTTTAGATTTCTCAAACTCCACATGGCCACTTTTCTCTTTTTAATACATTTTTTTCCCCAGCTGTTTTTTAATAAGGAAGGAAGCACAGTGAGAGTACTTGGCTACTTCCAACTGCAACCATTAATGGCCAGGGTAGGCAAAGGCTCACAAACCCTGTTACAGATAAGAAAATAAATCTCTCTCTACCATGAAGCTGTGGTGTAAGGACTGAAATACTCTGTAAGCCGTAAAAGTTGAACTTGGAGTGAGGAGAACTCCAGCCGTCACCTTGCATATTTCATTTGTTACAGGCCATCTGTGTGCATCATCAGGGCTCTCAGGAAAATATTACTCAGCTGTCTTTTATCTCTGTCTAGTCTAGCTGGAGCGTGGGTAGCAGAACACAAAGAAACACGTTCCTAACCTCAGCCTGATGATAAAAGATGCTGGTAACTTAATAGAAGCAAATGTTCTGTATTGATTAATAATACAGGGCTATAACCTGCTGAATCTGCTGTGCATGGAGCAGAGTTTGGAAAACAAATAATGAGTTTCTTCCTTCCTAATAAGCTCTTTATTAGTTGTTGAAGTGGAATGTGAGAGTAGAAAGTAAAGCTCAGGTATCAAAAGAAGTGGTGATGACGGGTTGAGGGGGGTCACTTGTGAAAACAGTGGAAATCAAATCAATTAGGCCTGTCAGCTGGAAAACATCATGGGGAATTAACACTTGTTTGTCTGGATTCCTGCAGCCTGAACAAAAGTGCACCAAAAGTGTATTCACATAACAAAGAAAGTGTTGTATTAAAACTGTGGTTTCACTAAAAGAAAAAAAAAAAAGTGTTCTGTTATGTAAGACTTACATCCACTGACAGATGAAATAAGTAAATAGGATACAACTTTTAAAACAGCAATGAGCTTTTAGCCTTCAGAAGCAAATGCATCTGCACAACAACAATGGAGGGAGGTAAAAGTGCCACCTCTGTATACTTTAGGGCTCATAAAGAGTAGAACCTGGCAAGGAACTGCTGAAAATGGTGAGATTTTGTCTGGTTACCATGAAACTGAAATTACAGATGGTGGCATAAACTGGAAAGGCATGCAAAAAATCCAGGGAATATCTGGATCATGGGGCTACAAAGGAGGAAAACCTTGGGGGCAGAGGTCTTCAGGAGTCTTTGGATCTCAGCCTAATTTCTGGTTTATTTTGCTTTCTCTCACTTCAAGTTTTAAATCTACTGAAAGGCCCTCCCCTCTACTGAAAAAGGGTTGTTTTGTTTTGGTTTTTTTATTCATATCACACTCCAGGAGAGCAAAGATGGTGCCAGGGCAGTTACAACCACAGCTTCTACTGGATCAGTGCCTGCCTGAGGGAAGCAGGAATTCAGGTCTATGGTCTCCAAGGCCTCTGACTAAACTCATTAAAACTTGGACACAAATACTGAGCGGTGAGATGCATTGGCCCTGATCCCTTCTCCTCTCCTAACCCTGGCAGACAGCAGGGAGTTCCCCCCAGCCCCTGCCCCTGGGGCTGCCAGAGGGGCGACCACCCTGGGAACAAGGCAGGGATGTTCTCCTGCATCAGCCTGGACTACACAGAGCACAGACCTGGCTACCAAAGCCAGCAGCTCGAGGTTACCTGCACACAAAATCAAGCCTCAGCCTGCCAGATGGGCTGATCTCATGGGTGCTTTTTATCACTGGTTAATTCATGTAGGTTCTACTGAGAGACCCCAAATTGCCAAAAAGTATTCTAGGAATAAGCAATAGGATCAAAATGCTTCAACAGCTTGCACTTGTGCTAAAATAGAAGGGGGTAGTGAATAACTTCTTTATCTTTTAAATTTGTGCTACCATTACGGATTTTAAGTGCTGGTTTTTGTAGCAAAGTGGTTGAGGTAGCTTTCAAAGTCTGACCGGATTCCAGAATAAAAAATGCAATTGTTCTTTCCCTGTTCCTGTGTTTTATACACTGACTACACATACACATTCTTGGCACACACCACAGCCTTTACAGTGCACAATTTTTAATGCAATTAGAAAAAGAAACAATTTCAAATGACAGGAATAAATTAAAGGAATGGCTTGAAGGTGCAATCTCAAATGGCTTAGTACTTTTCCTTCAGAGCTAATTGCTTCAGAAAAAACATTTCTTCTGACTGCCTAGCAGTTTTTGAATCACCTTGTCCAGTGTTTCAAGTGTCATGGCCATCCCTAGCTGTAGTCTGAATTATTGTACTTGTAAAAATGTGTATAAACATTTTTTTCTATACTTGGGTGAAATAATAGAAGAGAGAAGTGTTGTTTAACTTTTGTCTTTGTTATTCCAGCCATTGAAAAGCCCCGGTGTCTCCTGCTTTCACATATTTTATTTCACAATGAAGTTGGGATATTAAGTCAACCAACTTACACATTTCAATGCAAATAAAATATAACAAAGCAAGAGCTCCTTGTTGCCCTTTACATATCAGTGGTAAGGAAGGTGTGGAAAGCTATTTGGAACTCCCCTGCTCACCCCTGTTAACACATGCATGCTTCCTTAAAGGAGTGATTACACCTTGTTGTTGGCAGTGCAAAGCTTAGTAAATCTTTACATTTTCACTATGGAAGAAGGGAATTTCCTCTTACTTCTGTGGGCAGCCAGCCAGTGAAAGGTGATGGGAAATACATGACATCCTGTTCTGCCTACCTTTCATCTTTCCTGTTCACAGGCGCATTTTGAGCCTGACATGCAGGTGTAATTAAAAACAGGTTGATGCCATGCACAGCTCAGCAGATGCACACAAAATTAGTACCTGCTGTGAATCCAAGTACTTTGGCTTTTATGAAGCAGCCAGGCATTTGCAAATTGTCTCTTGTAACTGCAATAATATGAACATAAGAATAAAGTGGATTGTGTGGCTTTCACTAACATAGAAAAATGGCAAACACTTTTCTCAGTAGTACTCAAAGCAATGCAATGCTAACTATTCATGCTGATGTTTTTCAAATAAGTTAACACTTACGCACTGGTGCATTTCACACTAAGAAAAAAAACCCCTTTTTCCTACATTCCCTACTCTTACAGGCAGCAATGCAGCACGCATATTCTGCAGCTGGCCACTGCTGTGCTGAGGCTGGAAAGGGCTGGTGTGCTGGTCATCCTCCTTTGATGTGGTCTTTAAGAGGTGTTTCCAAGAAGGATTCAATTCTCCAGCCTACTCTCTGGGGGCACCATGCCTTATGCAGCTGCCATGAGAGTCAAATCAGGAGAGGGAGATGCAGGCAGGAGGTGCTTGCTCTGCAAATTACCTTGCCCTGCCCTGCTGCAAATGATGAGAGACTCTCGCCAGGAGGGGATTCGAGGTGGGGACACAGCCAAAGTGACAGAGAGCAGAGGACGGGGCCATAAAATTTGATGGCACCAGAGCTTTCAACTGCAGCACTTCACAAAGATGCCACGCTGGCTCCTCCCTGGCAACTGGCAGCAAGAAAAACACAGTTAAAGAAAGACCCATCTCTTGCCTGCCTCACCAGCAGCTCAGGCAGGTTTCCTTGCTTTCAACACCGGGGCGAAGTTGGCTGCTGCAACTCTCCCTGCCTTAGTTTAGTGATCGCAGCCCCTGAGTAGGAGCAGCCATTCACCTCCGAGGAGCACAGCCCCATAAATCTGTTCAGCTGCACTTTCCAGCTCCCTGGTGTCAGACAGGCATAACGAGAGCTCCAGAGTCCAAGTGCCACCACTCCGCTCTGCCAGCAGTGCCCACGCTCCGTGTGAGTCAGCTGGTGGGAGGGGAGCATTGGGCCCAACATGTCTGGGCTGAAGCAGTGATTTAGTCAAACTGCTCCTTCCACCTCTGACAAGTGTCTTTTTATGCTTCGTGGTGTTTAGTTCGAAGTTGCCAGTTGGAATTTTTCACACCTGTGGTTTATTTAAGTCCTTATTCTGCTGTAGCTCTCACATTTAAGACAATAAATGTGTCCTGTAGAGCTGTGAAGTATTAGGTGAGGGAAACATTTATGTGCAGGCGATGAGAATAAATGAATGATACGTGCAATGCTACATTTTCTATTACTTTCCAAATACAGACAACTGCTACCCATGACCTCCCAGCTCAGAAAACCTCTGTTAAATGCACTGAGGAGCTCCTGGCTGAGTTCTCAGAGTGTGTGTTCTGGCTATTCGTGCAAGTCAATTTTTCATAGCACATATAAATATTCCCAAGAATGATCACAGGGGCCAGTTGTGCTCACCAGGAAGAGTCAATAAGAGAAAAAGAATTACCTCAGTTTAATGCAATCACACATGAAATAAAAATCTACTTAACAGAGACAATATTAGAAAATATTTACAGAACAAAAATTCTAAAAATATCTAGGAAAACCTCACTGGGAAAAAAAAAAAAAAGGCAATGCTGGCAGATCAGACTGTAGGAGGATATTGCCATACTTGAAAAGTGGAGTTACAAAGCAACCCTAAGTCATTTCAGACAGTAGAGACAGTATAGTGGGTTTATCAAGACTTTTAATCAGGTAAGCAGGAGATTATTTGTTTTTTCAATCATTAGACATTATTGTAGTTTGTTAATCATTCGTTTTTTTAAAGTTAACCAAAGTATAAGAAATTGTATCTATTTGAATTACCTTGCTTCAGACACAGTGGAGCTTCCATTGTCAGGGCAGCAAGAGCCAACATTTCCAACTTCTATTCTCAGCTGTAGCAATTCAAACTGATTATTAAAAAAAAAAGAATTTAAAAAAGAAAATAAAAATAAAGTAACACATTATGTATTTTCTTGTTATAGCATCTTCTTTCAAAGCATTTTATCCAGAACAGCTGTGTCCCTGCTACCTTCCATCACTGTCCTGTTCATCTCACTTGCACTATCAAGATAAATGATTTTTAGATGTACATGGCTGGACCTTGCATTTAAACAGGCTCTAATCCCCGTGGCCAGAGATACCATGAATAACTGAAATACCAGAGAATGAATAGTTCCACTAACCATGTTTTGCCTTAAATAATCAGAGCACCTGGTAGAGCCACACACATTTATTAACTTGCTGTTTGCTCCATTGCATAATTAACTATTTCATTTCATTGCCCTCTGAATATGCTCACATTAATTATTTCTTGCTGTTTCATTAGTCAGCTGCTTGTACATCTTCCTGCTTTTCTAGGTACCATGTTTACCGTCTACTTTACTATATCAGCCCTCCACACTTTTCTGTACCTTCCCAATTTCCATTCCTCTTTCTTTCCTCTCTCAGCTGCTGCTCACTCTTCTGTCTCAGCAGTGGACCAGCCCAGTCCTCACTGGGGCACAGCCACTGCCCCCAGACAGAGTGGACCTGGCTGGGCACCACGTTCAGGTGAGAGGGTGGGATCAGAAGCTGCTTGAACTGTGGTGATCCCAGTGCCATCCTGGCTACAACTGGTTCGTTTCCAGTTATTAAAGCAAACATAGTTGGACTGGGGAGACGTGGTTTAGGACAAATGCTGCTTGAAGTTGTTTGAAATGGGAAGGGTTTGATGACTTGGGGATTTTCTGTTCCTAAAACAGAAACTGCTCACTGGCTGATGTCTTAAACTTACTGTTAACACTTCATGGCATCCTGCAGGTTGCTAAAAAGAACACTGTGTGCAGAATATAACAAAAAATTATCTAGCAAATTATCTCCTATGGGTACACACAAATCTTTGCTGTCTTAAATAAATAACTAATGCCTAGAATACAGAGGTTTTTTTTCCATCTCCTCTTTGAACCTGTGTGCTCATTGTCCAATCTGGGCTCACTTCATTCTCCCAGAAGTCTATTTCTACTAAACATTTTGGATACAATTTTTACTCACAAACTGCTTTAGTGAACTTGCACTCCATGCTGCAGCCTATTCAGTCAGCAAGTTTTAGGAATGTGATGGAGACTTTGAATTCAATCTCCTGATGTTAGACCCTCATTATCTAAGTGTAGCCGATACGTTTTATTTCTGTGAAGGCTTGTTTGGATTTCTGTCTGCCCCACTCTGTTCTGGTTTAGATTTCTTGTCTGAATGCTGTCCAGAATCCAGTGCTTGCACTACCATTCACCATATCACTTTTTGCTAATTGCTCCCATATTCGAGGCAGTCACGTGGGCCAAATTGCTGAATTGTGACTGCACTCTCAGGCAGCTTCTAGCACCTCCCCAAAGAGGCAATTAAAACTCCAAACAGTGCAGGGACAGGAAAATTGCCTGTGAGAGGCTCTGGGGGTCATCCGACATTCCTTCAAAAATGTCTTTTTTGTGCGTTTGACCTTTCTAAAAGAGGGAATATTTTTACTGCTACGTTTTCCTCTCTCTTTCAGCAGACTGAAAGCCTGTTTCAGACGATCATTGCTTGAGATGATCAGGCAATGTTCACTCTGATGGATAGGAAGATCACAGCAGTTCTGCCCCGATGGTGGCTCAGTGGAGGACTGAAGCCAACTCTTCATTTCATGGACATGAGGAACACTGCTGACCTCAGCAGGACTGCATGCACCTCTTGATCCTGTCACTGGCAAACTGGTCCCAGAGACAAAGAAATACCTCAACCTGAGCTGAATCTGCAAAAGAGATCAGTATGAAACTGCATGTCTTGATGAATTAAGCAATTTTCCTTGAGGCTGCTCCTGCAGGTTGATACCACCCTTGGAAAAGGGCAGCACAGAAACACAGAGGAAACTGAGGCCTGGTTACTGCTCAAATCTAGTCCTAATTAGGAGCTTTTTGTTCCCATTATCTAATAAAAGGAACAAAATTCCTTAATTCAATATTCTAGGTAACAACAGGTGAATGTGGCAGGATGAAGGCAGATGACATTTCTGGAAACACAAAGAACCTCCTGTAACTGAAGGAGCATCATTAAAAGCAGTAAGAATGATGGTTTCAAAATTAGTTCAGAATATTGGATCACCCAGGAATTCATTTGGGTCAGGTGTAACAGAGGAACTAGTGGGGCAAAAAAAGATGTAAAAATGCTTTCTGCCCTGTGCTGATGAGGATCTCTGAATAGCTCCATATCCAGTCCCATGTCCTTGGTGATCTGGGAAAAGCATCATTAATGCTGTGTGAGCTCTGAGCCCCAGAGCACCCAGGATGGGTCATATTTCCCTTTACCTTCCAGAGGAGCGTCCTGTGGCTGTGGAGGGAACCCAAAAGTCCTAAAATGTCGGGTGAAAGCATCTCCATATGAAGCTTCAGTCATGTTACACCTGAACACATGTTTTTGGACATCTGTCTTCCATTTGAAAAACAGAAGGCTGAAAAATATTTCTGTGTCTTTGGAGGGGGAAGGGGAGGGAAGGGACAGAGGATGCAGCTTTTCCAGCATCAGGATCCTTGAACCAGTTCTCCAGCAGGGTCAAGTATCTCATTCTTTCTCAAGAGCTCATTTTTATGCTGCTTTATATTTACCCAAGCCCCTCCCTACACACAGGGAGCTGCTCAGGCCTGGCAACAGACACATGTAAGACAAATTGTTCAGGGCTGGGTAGAGAGCTCTGTAAAACCCCAACAGCTCTTGGCGTTCTGGTTTGCAGCTTGGCAAAATATATGTATCCATTCACCCTGAAGGTGGGACTGGCAATAGAAAATCTTTCCATAAAGAGCAAGAAAACCTTCAGGAAAAAGGGGAAAAGCCATTTTTCAACCAAAGTGTTCCACTTCTTTATTTTCAAAACCTCCCCAGAGGGAGGACAGTGTGGGCGACTGATAGGAAAGGTGAGGCTCTTCAGAGGTCAGGTCATCCCATGGCAGCAGAAATGGCCCTGCTTGCCAGGTGCAAGTGAACTTCTCAGAGGGGCATCTCCCCTCTGAGGGACACCAAAATCCCCAGAGAGGACAGGTCCAAGGGACTGGCTATGCCTGAGGTCTGCACATCCCCCTCAGAGGTCTAGAAATGACGTCTTTTGCAGATTCAGCCCATTTGCCAAATACTTGAGCTATTTCTTTGTCTCTGGGACCAGTTTGCCAGTGACAGGACCAAGAGGAGCAGGAGTGTTCATGTGACCCTGCTGTGAAATGTGGGGCTGCTACAGCCAATCCCTTTGGTATCTGCTCTGTCAGTCCTGTTAAGGAAATGTCGAGGGGTGAGGAACAAGGGTGGATTTGTCTGGGTTCAGTGGCTTTGAGACAGCACCTGGCACCATAGTGCCCAGACAGACACCAACCTTCAAAAAAAGTTGGCTCTGGCCCACAACAGGTGCTGAGGTGTGCTGGGCAGAGGGTCCAGGCAGTGGATAATTTCCTGAGGAGATATTTCTGGCATAAGGGGAACCTGGGTGGAAACAGTTCTGGTTTAAATTGCTTAGGAATATGTTTGCTGGGGGAAATAATTCCAGAGAGGGTTGTCTCCAGCCCCAGTGGGGAAGATGCCTGTCAGGCAGAGGATGATGCTGTGCATGGTTCCTCCATAGTGTCTGGCAGGTTTCTTCCCTGCCTCTTTGCCCTGACTCTTCCCTGTCACCTGGTCATCAGTCCCATGTCTGGCTTGCTTTTCCTTGCCTCTCCCTGCCAATTCCTTCCTCTCCTGCTACTTTGTACCAGCAAATCAGGGCAAGTGAATTTCTGAACTTTTCAGGAGCAAACGGCCACTGGCCCCACACCAGTGTCCTCCCTCACCTCTGGCTGCACTCAATCCCTGTCAGGTCTCTGGTGGGGGTGGGAGGGGGCCGGGGGGAGCGGCCAAGTGAAGTGCTTCAAGCTGTGAGACATTTTCTGTTTACGTTGCAGGCCAAACCTCTTGGATTTGCACCAGAATGGCCACTCTTGTGGAGGCAGAGATGTCTGTGGAGAGCAGGAAAGAGTAGCACATATCCTGGTCATGGTGTTCTCCCTGGGAAAACAATACTGTGAGGTAACACTGTCCCTGCTGCAGGCTGCACTCGGTCCTGCTGGGTGGGAGCAGTGGCTGGGAAACCTGGCATTGCCCCCTAAATAGGGAGCAGCCCTCTGCTGCAAAAAGTCACCCCTGCACCATTGCCATGCTGCTTCAGATTTTCCTGTGGAGGGGAAGATTGCCCAGAAGGAAGTAGCAAGGCAAGCCCAGTGTCATGTGGAATAGCTGAAATTCCTCAAGTTCCTTTTTGCCAGGATTTCAAGCTGTGAAAGACACATGATCTCCGCTGCTTGAGACTATAACTGAGGATTTTCCCCAGCAGAGATGGATAGGTAGCTGTACAATTTTTTTTTTTCCTACATCTGAGTTAAATCATTGTTAGGGCCTGCATTTGGAAACAGTAACCTTAGATGGGGTTTATCAAAAGGAATATATGACTCCTTACCCTGAGGAACTGATCTGGTCTATGATCACTTTTAAAGGAAAATACAGTTAATTCAAATTTTGCCTCCTTTTCTGCCATTCACATTGTTCACAGCACCCCATGAAATTAGGGGTTGAGATCTAGTGGCCTCAACCCCCTTACTGCTGTATTTGGTCTCAGTCAGGGGCCAGTAACAAGCTGTATCTATAAATCTCTCCTGTATGTCTGTAGCAGGAGCTGCTGTCCATTTTCACATTGATAGGGAATGAAGTTTAAATACTGAACAGCTTCATGCTGATATTTGCTGATTCATCAGAAGTTGATGAGATGAGAAAAAGAGAACTTTTATTCCTTGCCACATCAGTGATTTGCAAATTGTCCAGCCCAGTCCATCAGGGGGTACCTGGTTAACTGAAGAAGCATTGCCATTTGAGGGGAGAAGAGGGCTGTCAATAATTTCTGGAAAGGAGTGTTGAAACTGCCTCTTAAATAAAGTTAGAGGTCAGCAACCTTTGGGGAGGGGGCAGGAATATTTGAATTCAAAAAAAAACAACTGTAGGAGGCACCAAAGGAACATGGTGTAAATGAAGGTGTTTTACCAAGAAGGCCCTATGACTCTGAGCTCCCTGAGAGAAAATGAAGTGTAATTTGCTTTAATTTCTCTATCACTCATGTCGTTATGAACCTTTGCAATTCTCATCTGTTCCAGATTTTTTTTTCAAATAAGCATCTTTACTGAACTTAAGATCACAGTTCATTTCCAGATAATTTGCAGATAATTAGCTGACAAAGACATTACACATAGAATTCCTTCTCCCTGTTCTTCTGGAGCACCCATACAAAGAGCCAACACCTCTGCAAGTTTTTCTGCAGTGCCCAAGGTCTCCACTTTCTGTGCCTCTGCTTCCCAGGACAGCTTGAGAGCAGATAGTGCAGGGGAGGAAGGATTTCCTGGTGACCCCATGCTAACCCAGAAAGACCGGAGGGCAGTAAGGAACATCCCTTTATCTACAGAAAGTTTGCCACAGGTTTCACTCAGGGCCAGGATTTTACTCAAGGTCTGTCAAGGTCTCGTGTGGCCTGTGGAGTTCAGTGGTTTTGGAGCACGTTTGCCCAGCATGAATGACCAAGTCAGCAATATTCAGCTGCCAGCTCAGCCATGGGGGCTGCCTAGGAATGCAGGATGAGCTCCCTGCTGGGTAAAAATAGGGCAGGTAAAAGCACAAGGTACAATGATGCTATCACAGCTCATTTCACTTTTACCCACAGCTTTGAATGCAGCCAATTACTGCTGGTGAAAAGCAACTCTATCACCTCCATTTGACTTTTTTTTTCCTTCTAATGCAGATATCTACAGCTTTGTATTATTGCTTTAATTTTGGAAATGAGAAGGGAGAACAGAGAAGGAATGACACTTGTCCCTGATGATACAGCCATTGTCAGACCCATGAGAGAGGCTCTGAAATGCCTCTTCTTAGTCTTGTTCTCATTCCTCTGGGTTATAAAGATGTGACGGATACAGTACATGTTCTGTTCTTACACTCTGCTTAGCAAAATCAGACAATTAGGAAGACACTTTGAACATGAAAACTGAAGACTGACAGATCCAGAAATGTACTTTCTGCTGTTTTCTTTATTTTTTTTTAATGGAAAAACTGTTTATTTAAACTCTGAGATAAATCCTGTCAATTTGCTACCAGGTTAAATCTGATTTTATTTCCTCAATTCTTCTCTCTAAAGGCTTTTTTTTTCTCAGCTTGCATTACATTGGATAAAGTTTAAAATTAATATCACATAATGTTAGTCTAAAAATACATGTACCATTATTATTATCAAATAGAGATAAGTGTGCGTTGCCAAGTAAAAAGAAAGCTGTGAAATATAATGCCACGTATGAGTATTTTTTTCATGATCTTCCAGAACATGAAGGATAGGCATGGGCTGCCAGATACTCATTTCTGATGGATAAATGCAACTGTGGTTTCCATAGCTATGCAAGGTTTTGTATAGCACCCATCACCATGGTATCTAAGCATCTGTTGCTGCTGCTGTACACTCGAGCTTGTGGTGCACTGAAGAGAATTAAATGAAATAAATGAATAGAAGGTCCTTGAGCCTGGCCATCCATAGCGTGGAGTGACTTGGGCCAGGTTCCCTTTTAAAGCAGGTTGGTTGTTAATCTACCTTTCCACAGCTCTCCAATTGCTAAGCTTCTTGTTTGGGTAGCACCTTACAGGAAAGGCATCCCTGTGTCTCAGCCAGTGCCTCTCCCACAGCCCCAGGACACGGCTGGGCAGGATGTGACCACCAAGGTCCTCAGCTCTGCACCCAGTCACACAGGCTGCTCCACCCAGTCTCACTGCCTGCTTTAGGACCTGTGGATTCCAAGATCCTCCCCACTTGGAATCATAAAATCATATTGATCAGTTAGGTTGGAAAATGCCTTTAAGGTCATCAAGTCCAACCACTAACCCAGCGCTGCCAAGTCCATCACTAATCCACGTCCCTAAGAGCCGCGTGTGGAAGTCTTTCAGATACCGCCAGGAATGGTGACTGCCACTAACCTGGGCAGTCTGTTCCAGTGCTTGACAACCCTTTCAGTGAAGAAAGTTTTCCTAATATCTGATTTGCACCTCTCCTGGTGTAATTTGAGGTCGTTTCCTCTTGTCTTACCACTTATTACCTGGGAGAAAAGCCCAACCCCACCTGGCTACAACCTCCTGTCAAGGAGTTGTAGAGCCATAAGGTGCCCCCTGAGCCTCCTTTTCTCCAGGCTAAACACCCCCAGCTCCCTTAGCTGCTCCTTGTAAGACTTGTGCTCCAGACCCTTCCCCAGCCCTGCTGTCTTCTCTGAGCACACTCCAGCACCTCAGTGTCCTTCTTGTTGTGAGGGACCCAGAACTGGACACAGGATTCGATGTGAGAATTTTGTGCCTGGCATCATTTTTAGAGGTTTTCTTTCCTGGTCTCTCTAGCTGAAGACCTCTTATGTGATTGTCAGGCTTTCATCCTGTCTGCACTACAGGAAGTGTAAGTCTTGGAAATTTGGCTTTCCCTAGGCAGTTGAGATCCCTGTTTGGCAGGATCCCTCTTTGAAGATTTATTCAGATTTTTCTTTTCTCCAGGAGATTTCCTTTATCTTTAATCAGAGAAGTTTACATCTTCCTTTTACCAGACCATTGGTTGTTCTCTCCCTTTTAACAAAACAAATATTTCTTTGGGATGGTCTGATGCAGTTTTTATTGGCTCAAATATTAAATAATTCCTGTGCTATCTCATCCTTGGCTATACTTTTTGATGATGCAGATGCTCCCCATACTTGGAAAGCAGTATCTGAACTCAGAGCAAAATCTTCCTTTAATGCAATCCGCACGTTGTACAAGAACATGTGCATTGACAACATGACTTTATGCAGTTATATAAAGAGAATCAGGGGTGTAACCTTTTAACTCAGCTGAGCCTGAGACCAGGTACAAGAGTAACTGAGAATTTTGAGGCATTAATAGGGCCTGGAGTAAGCTGCTCCACAGGTTTTTCTATGAGAGAGATTTAATGCACCTCTGTTGGTGAAGGTGAACAGCTGTGTCTGTACATGACTGCTCTTAATCACAGAATCATAATGGTTTGGATTGGAAAGGACCTTTAAAGGTCATCTAGTCCAAGCCACTGCAATGAGCAAGGACATCTTCAACAAGATCAGGTTGCTCAGAGCCTGGCCCAACTAAGAGCTAAGAAGCCCTTCCTCAGATCACAAATTCACAGATCCTTTTACACTACACAGACCACGAATGAAGCAGTCCCACCATCCCCCAGCACCTCTTCCTTCACCCACACCCTCCTTTTGCTTGAGCTGGCACAAACCTTTGCACCAAAGTGGTTTGGAGAAGTGAAAAAGTCAAAACTAACTCATACAGACACTTCATTTTAAACCTGTCCAGTGCTCTGCTCCAGTTCATGGCACAACATGTGCTTAAGGAAGGAGATGGCATTAGGCAAAAAACTCACAGCTGGGACTGGAAAGCATCACTTCTCCTGACAGGAGCCCTGGTTAAATCCTGGTTTAAGGGAATTGTTAAATTGTTCTGTTATGGAAGGGTTAACTGGCTTTTGAATGCTGAAACAGGTAGGGTACCCCACTAATTGCTGAGCTAGGTCGAGCATCTCCTCATTAAACTCTGTCGTGTAACTCCACCTTACTCTGGATCTGTCACATTACCTGTCTTGAACCCCAATGTTCCCATCTTTTCATCCATGTCTTGCAAATTAGCTGAAGGAGTTCAGAGGATGATTCCTTAACCAGCCCTTTCAGAAGGACATTCATTTTAGTGGGGGGGAATTAAAACAGGCTTTTGTAGTACCGGGTTTTTTAGCTGACCTATTTCCTCTGGTTTTCTCAGCACATTGTCATTGGTTAAATAAAGCCTCATTAGGAGAGCTGGCTCCTCTTTCTGATTGCAACGTTCAATTTTGTATTCATGGGTTCCTTTACTGTTTTCTGCAGTTCCTAAGAAAGTCTGGCTGAATGTGGGGCAGGAAAGGGAAATCTGAAATGCTCTCTTTCTGACTGCATTAACAAATACTGTAAAAATCAGATTCTAAAACTTGCTGTAAAATCATATGTTTTGAGAAAAGCCTGGAGCCCCTGCTCACAGTCGAGTGGGTGGATGTCCTGCAAGAGCAGCAATTATTGTACAATAAACTAGTCAACATGTCTTGTGTAACTAGCATGAGCCTTTATTAGAGGCATATCAACCGTGCTGAGAGATCAGGCCAAGAAAACCACCCTTCCCCACACACATGAGCAGACAGGAGGGCTGTGAGGATGCACCACTACAGCACCCCCCAGCTCCAGCTGAAATCACACTCCTCTTCTTTCACTCAGCACTCACCACAAGCCTGGAGATGGTGGATTTTTTGGGACAAATTGAAAAGGGACCCAAAAAATAGATTCTCTTCCCCACCCTCTCCCTGCCTCACCCAGGGCAGAGACCAGACAGGGCAGCAGCCATGGGTTCTGAGCAGGGGTGGCTGAGCTCTCCCTGTGCTGCTTCAGCACTTGCACAAGAGCTGTCGATGGCAGCAATGTCTCTGCCATGCACTGCACAGTACTCACATCCCCTGCTTTGCTCATGGGAGGGGGCAGAGTCCCTCTTTGCCACTTGAAATCTCACTTGAAACTTGAAAAGATGAGTGGGAGAGAGAGAGAGAGTAAAACAAGTTGGCATTTAAATTTGTCAATTAAATCTGCAAAGACTCACTACCTTGGATTTTTGCTGTATCACTCCCTAGTTATCCTCTTTCAGTGCCTCTGTCCTGCTTCCTTCTGCAGGTTTTGCAACAGCCTCCTGTGCACATGCTGCCTTACAGAGCACCACAGATAATTTTCTGGTTTTTATTAGCTTTCCAAACACACATGTAGCTGAACTCCTTCACTTCAGCCCCCTTAAAGTTTAATAGGGTGTCTATTGTAACGCTAACTTCTTCATTCATTTGCTCATACAGGGAATATTTCCTTTGAACAGCAGGCATGTTCTGCTAGAAAAATCCCTCTGGGAAAATATGAAGCTTTGAGAAATGTTCTGTCCTCCCTCAAAGAGGTCCCATCTGAACAGAGGCAACTTCTACTGCTCTTTAAATATCAATAACCACCCCCTGCTGTACCAGTATCTGCTGAAGTACCGAGCTCTGCAGCAATCCATAACTTCCAGAGAAATGTAAGCAATTAACTGAATTTTAATGTTACACAGGTATGTTACTGACAGTCATCTGCAATTCCTTAACATTCTTCTCAGTGTAAATCACCTCGGAGGCAGGGCAGCCACTTTTCTGAGGAATTTCAACAAATGCTGAGTTATTAGCCATGGAACAGAGAAATAACCTTTAAAATGAAAATATAACTCAAGATTTTTCATTAAAAACCCAAACAAACAAACAAACAAACCACAAACCACCCAAGAGGAAAACCTTCATTTTAAATTAATTCAAAATGTAAAAAAAGGGCTTGGTAATACGGCTGCCCATGAGAATGATTCCAAAGAAAATCTTTATGGGATTTTTTTTAAGGTAACTACATTTCATATGACTGCACATGATTAACCAAATATTTCTGCAGATTTGGAGTTTGAAATGCATTTGAAACCAAACATTTTGGTTGCTCAGTGACCACGTAGGTGCATGGGATCCAAGTGGGTGCTGGGTGAGGGGAGGACAGAAGTTTCTCTTTCATTTGCTTTCCAAATCCAAAATTCAGCCTTCTGCATTTAGGACCAAAACCCAAAAAACATTCTCCTGCATGTTTGGGCTCTCCCACTTGATGCCACTGATGCACAAGTGTGCAGCACATGAATTCCCATTGCATGCACCATTCCCCTCCCAGTGAAGCCATCCCAGAGAACTGCTCCTGCAGAGGGAACGGAGCAGGCCAAGCTCTATTTTCAGTGTCACCCTGGCAACCACTTTCCCCTCCATCTGGATGTCACATCAAAGAGACATTCCTGCCACCTCTCAGGTTTAACACAAGCCTTACAACTTCTGGGGAGGTCTCCCAGCTCCAACCCCAGTGACTGGAGAATATCTTCCCTCACACCTCCCTTTTGAAACTTCGGAGTATTTAGCTTTCACACAAAGAAAACCAAGAGTTCTACTTTAAAAATCAGAAATCAAGGGGATTAATTTAGGGGATTTTGTTATTCTAAGCTTATCCCTGGATAGTGGAACGCCTGAGCTTAGCAGTACTGCCCCAATTTAGCACAGGAATTTGAATTTGTATTTATGCAGTTAGTAAGTGAAATAGATTTTCCATACATTTTACTAGAGCGCCTATAAGGAAGCCATATTGCTTAGCCAGCAAAAGTATCCAGATTATTGGGAGTTTAACCTTCCTCCCCATGGGAGTGTGGACAAGTCACCCAGAGCAGTGTCTGCTCACCCCCTTGCCCCAACCAGCCTCAGTCACTTCTGCTCCTGCAGCTTTAGGCAGCCCACCTACAGCAGGCCCTGGTGCTGAGCATCCTCAGCCCTCAGCCCTCCTGCACATGTGGCAGTGGCAGCAACACCATCTCTGCAGGTGGGTGAGCAGAGAGGGATTTCCACTAGCATTTTATTCTGTATTTATTTTTGCTCCACTTTTGTGTTGTTGACGCTTCAGAAGTCCCAATCTCAGAGCATCCCTTGCTTGGGGAGTCACACAAGCTGGAATGTCTCACAAGGCCATTCAAAATTCAAGGACTGATCCTGAGTCAATCAAAATCAGAAAAAAAAAGATTTGCACTTGTAATTATTTTCCATGGCCAGAGCTGCACAGTGCAGAGCAGAGAGGACAACATATGGCCTCTTTCTGAGGCAAATGTTGCATCTGTCCATTGCACAGCCTTAAAGCACTTTCCACCCAAGCTGCTCACGGTGTTTGGACCTTGTTAAGTATTATGATGCCCATTTTAAAAACAGGCAACCTGTGACCCATGGGGCTTCCTACAGTCACACAAATTGTCTGAGATACCCTTGAAACTGCAGGAAAATACCATATGCCTTCAGTTCTGTCTTTTCCTTCCTTTGGCTGTTCTTTAGTGCATATCTGAAAGATAAAAATAGAAAAAAAAATTGTAAAAAAGACTGTAACTCCATAACTTAGGGAAAGCAATTATTCTCCTACAATATCAATTAAATGCTCCCAGAGTCCATCACTGGGTCCACAGCCTCCCATCTGCCACTACTGGCAAAGAAAACCAGTAATTATTAGCAACTCCAAGAAACTATGCAACAACAGAGGTGAGAAAGCAGCCTGTGTGTTTCTTGCTGCCTGTTAAGTTGGGGACAGGAGAGGAAAGTTCTTTGCTTTTAATACACTGTGATCTCTGACCAAGTTGCCAGTGCTTGGGAAAGGAAAACAGACACTCAACTTCCACATAGCCAGCACAGTCACTCCAGATCTCTGGAGCTGCTTTTGCCCATCCTGAGTGCCACAGAGAAGTGGGACAGAAGCAGGGTGGGTGGGAGGAGGATGTCTCAGACCCCTGAGTGTAACTGGGAGCTGCTCCCCTGGCAGTGACTGGTGCTAACAGCAGGTGAGGGAGCCTGTGCTGTGAAGTTCTACTTCTGCGTCACTTGTCAGGGGCAGTGTTTTAGGGCAACCTAACAATAAACTTTGTTATAGCTGGTTCTAGAAGTCTGATCAACATCCAAGCTGCCCATGACTATGGAGGAGCCTTATCTCTCATTCAATCCTGGTGTTTGAATGTGGGTAGCCACTGGATCAGCTACAAGGACTATTCTAGACTAAAACCTTATCTCTGTCTTACATCTTGGGAAAAAAAAAACAGGATAAAAAGATGAAAAAAAGAAGAAAAAAGACCAAAATCACCTTTTAGAGGATTAATTTACGGATAGATTATATACTAGTGGAGCCAATAGAATCTGAGTGGAATAGGAGATTAAAAAACCCAAGAATTCTCTTCAAAGTATTGAAAAAAATATCCTAAATAGACAAAGATATTTTCATTTAAGATGACATTTGAGATGCACAGCAAGAATACAAACATACCCAAATCAACCCTCCCTGTAAGATCATCAATACAATTGCTCCAGATTAATCCTGATAAAACTGAAATCTGCCTTCCACCCACGTAAGAAATCTGTGATTAGCAGGTGGGAGATCACACACAGTTCTGCAGAAAATTTTTATATATGTTTAAAAAGAAAATCAGCAATGAAACAGAGCTAGTTGATTTCCCATTCTGGGTTTGTTCCCAATAGCACTTATACAAAGTTGTGGCTTTTTTTCCTCCTTCAGGCAGATTTTGGTTGTGTGAAGCAGCCCAGCTTCCCCTGGAGTGCACTGCAGAGCAGCAGCAGCAGCCGCCTGCCACGAGCTGCTGTTCTGCAGGTCTCTGCTCCCCCTGAGCATCCCTACAGCCAGGGCAGAAGTCAGCAGCACTCACAGTCAGATGTACCCCCCCTTCACAGGGCTTTAAGTGCTGGAGGTGGAGAACATGTGGAGGAACTTTTTTTTTCAAGAAGAGGCAGATGGAAGCAGGCACTCAACAGAGAGAATGTTTCTGAAATGCTGTGGTCCCACAAAACCCACTGAATGTCTCAATGCCAGGATTGCACTGAATTTAAAGAGGAGGAAAATAAGTGGAAAAGCAGAATGACTGAAAGGTCTATCAGATCTGACACACTAAAAATATGGGAGACAAGTGGGAGAAATGTAAGCCACACTTCACTCCGTGTCTGTAAGCAATCAGTGCTGGTGAAAAAGGACACAGATCTTGCTCCTGACAGTAAGTGGCTCTGATACCTTTGATGTATTTAACAGTTTCCAGTTTCTCAAGCAGAGCAGGATAGTAGAAATTTAACAATCCCATACTCCCAACACAATGAAACATGTAAGACATTTCCAAACAGGTTTGTAACATGAAGGTAGAAAAACGAAGGAGAAAACGTTGCTGATCTAATGATTAATCTTGTCACGTTGGATGGAGGGGGAAATGTGATTTAAATGTGGAAGAAAAAAACAACTTTGGTTATGGTGAGGAGAGCCAAAATCACCTTCAGGAGAGGCATCACAAATGTGAGGGGACAGTGCTTTGCTGTCAGGGCTCTGCTCAAGGAGCCACAGCACCAGCGTGGCTGTGTGCCTCAGGGGAGCTCAGATGGTCCCCAGCACAGCCCAGGCTGCCAGCAGGTGTAGGGACTGGGCTGGTCAGAAGGGCCCCTAACCACCCATATCAAAACCACATCTATGGTTCCTTACATGTTTGGTTTTAGATAGAGAATAACAATGAATGGTTGGGAATTTTTCATGCGAGGGACTTGATTTTAGGGACAAGGGAGCCTGAATGAGGTTGCAGAAGCCAGCCAAGCACTCACAGGCTTCTTGCATCTCTCATTCTCTCTCTGGGCTCTGCTCCCCCTTCCTCCTCTGGAGGGGGTGCACCTTGCAGTTTGGGAAACATTGCTGTAGCATAGAAACTGGAAGGTAGGCGAGGAGCTGGAGGCTGTTACAGGGAGTGTTTTAGTTTGACAGGGTAGGGAAAAAATGGAGCAATCTGCAGTAATGGCAAGGGAAAGTTTTGTTTTGTTTGTTTTGTTTTGCTTTTTACTCCATGCAACTCTTTTGCTGTTTCATTCAATTCCCAACCTCTCCCTCTCTGGTATTGCTCCATCCCTGCTCAGCCATCCCCTTAAGCCTCCCACTCACACGTTCGTTAAGGATTAATTGTTTCCTTTACACTCATCCTTGCCAGCCCTGGCCTTCCCCACATGTGTAGAGCTTTCCCAAGCGCCTTCACCTCTGCACAACTCAGCCTCTGCTCACTTAGAAATCCCCTGTTTGAGAGCAAACAAGCCTCTATCCAACTAGCCAGGACCATTCTTTCTTCCCCTCCCCCAGAGTAAACCATCACCCCAACCTCAAAGCCAGGCCTTCCCTTGGCCTTGACACTGAGCCCGTAGTGCCACATCACCCAGAAAGCCTCACATCCCTACCCTCAGTTCCACCTGGGCTCAGAACCCCTTTATCTCTTGTTCTGGCCCTGGAAAACTGAAGAAAGTGGTAGGAAATCCTTTATTGGATCAGTCTGATCCAGGCAGAAGCTGATGCACTCTGTGCTCGGGCAGCCCAAGGGCTCACAGGGATGCTCATCCCAAGCAGATGCAGCCAAGCTGCTCCAAAGCAGTGTGGCCACCCTGGCTGCCATGCAGGTAGTCCCCAGGACTGACCACACTGCAAATTGCAGGATAAACACTCCCCTCATCCTCTACAACCCAACCCAGCCCACCCCAACACCCAGGGTTTTAATAGCTGCAGTTCTGGCTTAATTGCTGGGGCTTAGTCCATCACCGGTGTGACCGAAGAGCAATGCAGCTACATGAAATACAGCTTGTGTCTAGGGGAAGGCTGGAGGCAGGACAGGGGAAGACACAAATCACCCAGGCACGGAGAGGAAGAGATAATGAGGAAAGCAGGTATTTATAATTTTTTTCCCCTGCAAGGACACCTACACCTCACCCACAACAGGAGTGCCAAATGCTCAGATCATCCAGAACTTGGGGTTTGGGAGGTGGAATTTTTGTCTGGCTCTTTCCCTTTTGACAAAAGTGTTACTCCATCTCAGCAGCTGAAACTTAAGGAGCCTCCTGAGAAAGGGGTAGCCCCTCCACCGCCACTCAGGATGAATACATTCATTTAAAGACAAAACAAATGTGTTTGTCCTTGAAACAACTATGACGCTGCTAGCTGGAAGAGCTGTTTGCATTTAAAACGGTATGAGAGTGTGAAGTGTGACATTTATATATACAACACAGACTAGAGAAGAGCAGCCTTTCCTCCTTATTAGGAGGAAATTTTTTTCTCCTTTTTAAATTTTTTTTTGCCATTTGGAGCCACGCATCACCGGGAAAGCAGGTACTGATAGCGTTCTTCCTTTGCGTCCTGAAACGCAGGAGGGTGTTTGCCTAAACATGCAAGCACAGAAGCAAGACTTGTGTATTTTATATAGGAAACTGCTTTTGTTTGCTGCCAGTAGGATACACAATGTGCTCTCCACAGGGGATCAAGATGTAGGGCTGTACAAACACCAAGCAGCAATACCTTACATAACTGGCCCTGGGGGAGAGCTGTGTGTCATGAGGAGAAACAGTTTTGCCAGGAAAGGTAAAGCACAAGAGGCGATGTAGAATTCATGGAAGAAAACAAGAGGCTGGTGGAAAACACAAAACCAGAGAAAACAAACTATCTGTGCAGATTATCACCGGGCAGACGGCTCAGTGGGAGCCACGACTGCAGATTCACAGTCAATTCGCTGCTTATTTGCAGCAGCTGCATCCGTAACTCTTCCCTCGTGGGACTTGGCTTGTTTGCCAGCACCAGGCAGGTGGGAAGACAGAGGACACCAGCCTCTCCCACGGGGAATTAAAGGCAAGGGGTTCTACAGTGGTGCTGCACACGGGACCAGCTCTGGGGTGGGAGTAAAGGTGTGGTTTGGGGAAAGGGGGTTACTGTGGGACTGGGGGGGGGTACCCAGCGGTGGGCACTGTCCCCTGAGTAAAGTGCTGGGCTTGGAAGGACCAGGGATCTTGGGGACCTCTTAATGCACCTTTGCTTCCCACCAGGGGACTGCCTGGATATGGGATGACAACAAAGCACATTGGGTTCCCCCCAGTAGAGCTGTTCAGAAACTCTCTGTTCCCATAAAAACCACTGTGGACCTTCATGTACAAAATAACCCCATAATGGCATGACACAGTCTAAGTTCTGCACATGAATGAATAGATAGGTCCTCCACAGCTGACTTGGAAAGAGAAACTCTCTGGGAAGAGAGAGAAACTGGATGAAAGAGGCAAATGGATTTATAATGTATTGACAGCCTGAAACTCTGCATGCAAGAAGGTCACTCACTGCTGGGGCTGCTGAGAATGTGGCCAGTTTTAACAAGCAGCAGCTTTTCTAAACCTGAGTCAAGAGAGGACAGTGAGAATATCACCAACCATCCCAAGGAGTACCCCGAAACTGCAGATGCTCTTGTCCTCCCTTATGCACCAACAGCACCTTCCCGCATCTTAAGCCAACCCATTAATGTTTATTTCTGTTTGGGAGACTCGGGGATCTCAGGTGACCTCTCAAAAGCCTTGCAGACCACATGGAGGGCAGGTGCACAAAAGCAGCCTCACCAACACTGTCCATCCGAAAGGAAAAACTTAAGGCTTAGGAAATGAAGAACAGCTCTTCCCTTCTCCAGCTTCCCACTGGCATTGCCTTCAAGGACAATCCCTCTCTTTACAGGTGTCTTGGCAATGCAGGACGCTGTAAGGAGCTGAAGGTCTTAACCAAGGCATTAATAAACATCCAAGCCAAACAAAACTTAATGTTCTCTTTGATGATGTACGTTACTCCTGCCACTTCACTGAGAGTCCTTCACCTGACAGCCAGCGTTCGCCAATGATCACTGCAGGGTTCCAACAAAAAGATGGAAAACCTGATGCAAGCTGGAAGCAGCAGTGAGCTGCTGCACTGTGTCTGATGCTAAGCAGGGAAATGGGCTTGATTTTTATATATGTCTTTTGCACTTCAGAAAAGTACTGTAATTGCAGATACCAAACTGAGTAAGAAACAGCAGTTCTGCTGCCAGGGCAGACGAAACACTCCCCAAAGCCTGTTATTAATAGAAAGGCAGGGGCATTGCTGGCAAGATAAAAAGGTCAGGGAGAACTTTTAGCCATTTTCCAATTAAAAAGGGGGGGGGGGGGAAAAGGAAAGTCACCCTAGCCATGTTCTGAAGTGAAGCAGAAGTCAGATTAGACTTACAGTGAACTCGCGGGCCATGAATACAAATGTCCTGAGTGCTGAACACCGACAGAGCCCTGGCTGGCTCCCCTTCCCTCCCAGGCATGGCCAGGCTGCCCCATCCCGGCCCTGTGGCTGCAAACAGGGAGAGCCACTGCTGGGATGGGTCTGTGCCCTGGGTTCAGAGCACTGGGAAGAGCAGGGCATTTTTAGTGGTGTTGCTGTTGAAAGCAGCAGAGCTTTGCTGAGGGCTCCAGAACGAGTTGGGAGAGACTCCAGATCTGCTCCTACGCCTTCTCTGTCTGTGAAAAATGCTCAGAAGTCTCAAAGCCCCAGAACTAGCAGGATTTTTTTTTGTTGCAAAGTCAACAACTGAATCCCAGAGTTCCTGATCCAAAAATCTGAAGGAGATCTGAGGAATAAAAGAATCCTTCCTCAAAAGATGCATAACAAATTGTATTTAAAATATTAAAACCACTGAAAAAGACCATACAACAAGCCCTGTGGAGAGCAAATGCCTAAATAGAATTTCAAGAAGAACTTCTGTAAGAGGATGGATTTGCAAGAAGTGATTTTTCTACTCTTTTGCAGTATTTTTTCTTATGTACAGTCTTGCTAAAAGATGAAAGTATGGAATTGACATACACTCCACCTTTCCTCCTAAAACTGCCTTTTTTTTTTTTTTTTTTAATAGCACTGAACCAAACTGAACCAAATAACAACCCGAAACCCTGATTTTAGTGAACTCTATGGAACCTGAATTCAATTTACAATCACAGAAATATTTGATCCTGGATTTGGTGACTTCAGTTTATGCTTGCAGGTCAGACACAACCATTAAATCTTTTCTAGAAGTGTTTAAAGCCCCAAGTCTGAAATTATTTGTGGTACTGGTTTAAGTGTTTTCAGCATTGGAGCAGAATATACTTCTGAAAACAGATTAATTGGTAATCTGTTAGGAAAATGTATTAGAACTACAATTGCAGAACAATTTTCAAGTGTGCTGTTCTTTGTAGCACGTAACACTTTCTTCTGGCCAACAAGAGACAATCCTGAAAGCATTTAAGTATTTTTTAGAATATTTACTTCAAAATCTTGATACTACGGTATTTTGTCAGGGCCTTGATAAAAGAGAAGTTCATGATTTTAATTATTTTAGAATGAAACCTCAAGGAATTATGACTCATATTCCTCAATTCCTTTGTAACTTGTAAAACTGTGTAAAGCCCATGCAAAGTGTCAATGAAACAGTGGCTGAAAAAATGCAAAATGTAAAAGACACTTTAACCTACCAATAAAAATATATAATTATTCTTCCAATGTTTTAAAGCACTGCAAAAAGATTAATAACTTGTTGGAATTACAGCTTTATTTCTACCTCTATCAAGGCAGTAGAATATGATAGGGAGAAATAAGTGTTTCCTACATTGATAGGAAAACTTTGCTCTTAACATAAAAACATGATAAGATAGAAAGATAATTTATGTAGTTCTATGATTCAGTTAACTAATTTATCTCTTCCAAGATAGATATGATATTTTAAGAGGCTTTATTCCAGTCTAAAGAATTTTTGATATATTTCAACAGATTACATGAGATGCCAACACATCATTAAGGGTCAGTTTTCCTTTTGATATAAATCACTGCAATTCTATCATGGAGACTATTCAATATGAAAGGTAAAAAAATATTTGTATAGCTCTTTGAAAAATAAGTGTTTAATTAGCATGTTTTTATCTCTGCACAATTGAGAAAGTCTAAACAATCATTTTTAAAATAAGTAAAATGTCAGATGCTCAGTAAATGCTTTTTAATTTATAATAATGTACTTCATCATATAAACAATCTAGCATAACATTTCATTACAGAATAATTTTCTCAAAATATATGTTATATTCAAATTCAAAAAAATGTAACAACTCAAAGTGAAATTAAAAAAACCTACTATTTTGGGGAAAAAAACAATCAAATTCTGTAATAGTAAATGTCGATTTTTTCATACTTTTTCTTTTTAAAATTAATACGATATTTGTTTGGTTTTTGATTTTTTTTATTCCTCCCCTCCGTGCTCAGTAACACCCCCTTTTTAAATTCATAGAATCACAGATCATCAGATAAAACCAGCTAACATAAAGGCAGGCAAATTGGCAACAATCTGAGGTGGTTTTCAGTGTTAAAAAACCTGAACTCTGAACACTCTTAAACCCCATAAATCACTGGTTTGGGAAGTGTTCCATAGAGGCTGTAAAGGAGAGGCATGTAAGGGAAATGTAAGGTTTTTTCCCCTAGAGTGAATGGATGTCCATTTTCAGATCTATACCTCATGTTCTTTGATCTGCTCTTTCCTTTATACTTTAAATAGGAAAAAAAAAAAAAGTTTAAAAGAAGTCCAAATGTAATCTGAAATTGGTTCAAATCCAAACAGGTCACCTGTGCAAAGCTGCTTGTACCTTGGTGAGGTCCTGCCCCTGTCTCAGCTGGCTGGGAGCTGTTCCCAGCCTCGCCTGCAAGTCGGGGCAATTCTGCATTCCCTGTGCTAAACAAATACTGCATGGGGAACGACTTGATGAGGATTTAAGGATGTTTCAAAAACCCCAGGAAATCACATACACCAGTACACCAGGCTGAGCAGAACATTACCTGCCTACGTGCGCGGTGTTTGTGTGTGAGAGCTGGGACACGGTGCTGTGTTAGCTGTTCACAGGCAGGAAGGGGAGATTAAGGAAAGGATTTCCTACACACATAGGAGGCACAAAAAAAAAAAAGAAAAGTCTTCAGCTAGCAATCTGCTTTTGGAGTACAATTAAAGAAAAAAGTTACACAAGAGATAGGGAATTAACAGGTTTCATATCTTTGTATCAGTCCTAACATTAATTTTGGTTGCCATGTCCATGCCATAACAGAGGGCAAAGTCTGCAGTTCAGGGAACCAAACACCTCTCTGTACTGCAGAAAAGTCTGTTTCTGTTCCATGAGGAGCACAGAGAACTTCCTCATGGCACATGTACTCCCTGAGGCAGCATTAATTAATGCTAAAGACTATTATAGAATGACTATAATAAAAAAAAGACTAATAATTCAGAGACTAATGATTATATTAAGTGTTTTATTTTGCATGGATGTTAACCTCATTGCAGGCAGTGGGAAATATCTGCTACCCTGGCGTCACCTACTTATCAGTGTATCAGTCTTCATCAAGGTGCTTGTCTCTTAGCCCTGAAGGTATTGATTTAAAATCCCACTAATCCTGGTTGGGAAATACTATATAATCCACCAACATTTTCCACATAGATTTTGTTAGAATGTCCAGGTAAAATAAAAAAAAAAAAAAAAAAAAAAAAAGACACCTGATTTCCAGATACTCTTAAAAGATTTAAAGCAAATTATTTTGACATAAGCGTTTCTCTCTTCTCTGGCTTTTTAATGTTAAATTTCAGCCAATTATCAACAATAATAAGGACAGAGAGAGATACAAATTATTTTCTTTTGTCTCTATACACAAATCAAATAGTTTTTTTCTTACTGCAAAAAGTATCGAAGAAGCAAATGCCTTTCTCCAGTAGCACTGCCATAATATTATAGATTTTCTGGTCCCCTTATGCCTGCACATTCCTCTCCAGCATCACTGCTTGCAGGCCACACTTCCTCTGGTTCAGAAGGTAGCTGCTGAGATGATTGCATTGATTTCCTTCACCCCTCCATGTTCTTGGCTCACCTTCTCCCTGCACATCCAACTGCCTTCAATTACTTCTGTGAGGCTTCGCTGTCCAGCTCTGACCCTGCTACCCAGGCAGGACCCAGCAGCAGGGCCAGCTCCTCCCTCCCTTCACTCTCTTGTGCCTGATCTGAACATTTGTGCAACTGACTCTGCTGATCCTTGCAAACTGGGAAAGCATCACCTCTTCCTCCCCTGAGCCACCTGCCAGTGGGGTTTTCAGCCAGGACTGGGCTCTTATGTGCCTTCCCCTCTTCAGACTCTGCTGGGTTCCATCCATCCCCCTGTTTCTGACTCTGAGTGTTGCTCCTTGTAGGTTACACCACGTTGTGCCTGGCAGACGCCCTGTCACCAAAATGAATGGCCAAATTAGGGAGCTGGAAGCTCTGAAATGGCCACTCAAAAGAACAGCAGCAAGAGCTGTCTAAAAAAAATATCAGTCTGGAGACCTTCAGCTTTCTTACTTCAGTTTGTTTTTCTCCTGGCATTCTTCACCACAGAAGGGAAATGAGGAAGGAGTTATAGGCACTTTTGCTTCCTATATTAGCCAGAATGATGTGGGATACTCTTTTTTTTGTTTGTTTGATTGGGGTTTTTTTGTTGTTTTGGGTTCTATATTAATTGTGAGAGGATTCTCATAGTTTCAGTGCAGATTTAGTGTGTGACATAAGATACATGTGCCCCACAGACCATGGTGCTGCCTTTCCTTCATTAATGTCCCCTGGACCAAAGTTGGCCCTGAGCATGAGATGGTGTCAGGAATGGCCTCGCTCTCTTTCTTTGCTGTTGAGAAGCAGGTTTGGGTTTGCACTTTCCTCTTCCTTCTTTTTTGGCATCTTGTGCTACAGTACAGAAAACCTCAGCAGCACAGAAAGCAGGCAGTTTCTCACAAATTTACATTTCTCATGAAGCTTTATTCCAATGTGATCCCCTATTTGTGCAGGAGAAGGATGCTCCCATAGTTAGGGCTGCAGTCTAGGCCTTCAGAGATGTGCCCCAGGCTTCTCATGTGGCTGGGGGATTTGTGGTATCACCCTGCTCTACCCCTATATGTACAGAACATTTTCACATTTCACCCTGGTTCTGGGAGTCCAGAATACCTGGGAGATGCTCTGCTGTCACACTGAGTGCTGGGGAGAGACAGGACTGCCAGCTTGTGACAGGGACTTGCTGGAAAGCTTCCCAGTTCTTGCTGGGTTCAGCTAACAGTGGTTTCAGACTGCTGCACATGAGCAGTAGGGCTTGACAAGCTTTAAATGACCTGGAGAACAGAGGTTTGACAAAAACCGTGCCTTTTGATGGTTCTGTAGTGTGGGTACCACACTTTACATCCCCACACTATTCCTTTCCTGTGGGGACGGCAGGGATCCCATGATCTTTGGTCTCCAGCTCCAAGACTGCATTAATAAAAGACATATTCCAAACTCCCCATCTGTGGTCATGAAGCCAGAGTCTAAATCATTTGTAGACATGAAGGAAAACATATATTCCTGTCATAAATACTTATGTTTATACACATATACCTATATATGTGCCCATATATATATGCATACACCTTTATGAACTGAGTTATGAAAATATATTTCATCATCCTGTAAGGCTTGACAGTCAGCAGCAGCCTGAATGCAAGAATAATTATTTTAAAGCTTCAGAAGGAGGAAACAATTCAAACATATCTCTGTTCATGGCAAATAAAAATAATTTTGATCCCATACTTCAGCATAGCAAAAACCTTGACAAAAGAGAAGTCTTGTGTCTCCCAAACTCCAAAGGCAATTGAGTACTTCAAAAGTTTACTGAAGGAATGCCTGACCAGTGCTTTACCTCCCAATCCCCTGTTTTCTACTCCTTTCAGATAATAGACTGACTTTCCTGTTTAGGTTTGAAACTGTAAAGCTGTTCTTTCAACATCACCAGCCTGTATGCTGAATCCTAAGCTTATATTTACTGACCTGGAAAAAAAAAATCCCCATTACCTTCTGAATCAGCAGTCATTTCAATGCTGTGCAGAACTCACAGAAGTAGACATACAAAATTTAACACCAGTGCAAAGCACACGAGGAGCAATCAGAGCGATGGAGGGCTGGAACAAACAGTCTGATGAACCTGAAAGATTCTTTGGAAGAATACTGATAGTGCATTTGCAAGTGAGAAAACTGCTTGAAACTTCAGAGATTTTTTGGGGGCGAGAGGTTTGTGTGGAGGCTTTTGATTGTTTTGGACTTTGCTGCAGACAAATATCATGCTGATTTTTGTATTTTAGAGTCACTTCTTCAAGAATGAGAAATACAAAGCAGTAAACTAAAAGCAATTAAATGCAGCTCTCCATAAGAGTGGAACTGCTTTGTGTGTAAGTCCTTTCAGACAGTAAATATATGAAGAAAACTGGCAAACTCTAAACACCTCATCTTTTGAGTCAAAGCCCTGTGCAGTGCCCAGCATGTGCTCCAGCAGTACCTATATTACTCACTGGAGAGAGAAGCCCATTCCCACACAGAAATTTTGTGCTTGAAACGAGGTGATCTCTGGGGTATAAATGAGTCTGTGTTTAGAAGCTGCCCTCAGTAAGATCCCAACCTGTGACTTGAGCTCCAGGACACCAAGGGTTTACAAACAAATAATGTGAAAAGCAAATGCAGACTTAATAGCAATCAAAACCTGAATTTTGTAAACCTTGTAGATGCTGATTAGAACATTCAGTCTCTGAAGTTTTGCTGAGGTTGTGTCTGAGAATGAATTTGATCTGACTTTCTATTTTGTGGACATCCTCAGGGAAAAGGGTGAACAGCTGAGAACTTTGGAAGTCAGTGAGGTACCACATTAAAACACAGCAGGTCAGAAAGATGTAATTTTGTGCTAGGCTGCTACAGCATGTAATCATCCTTGAAATGTCTCATTTCTGTCAGGAACAAGTCTACTGTATGAGTGAGTAAAAGAAGTAGGAAGGAACACAATATTCTGAAAGTTCAATGTGGTTGATGAGGCACCATAAAAACCCCTCATGTTTAGTATAAACAAAGAGACATGACATTATGCCAACAGAAGGATAAGGAAATGCTCCATCAGGAGAAAAGGATGTGGAAAGTTCACCTGAAAGAAATTGGAAGTACCAAGAAATGGGGACCAGAGGCAGATGGACCCAAAGGTTCTGTTAGAGGGCTGGCAAGGGGCAGCCTCACTGGCAATTTACTCTGACAAATCTGTCACCCAGATAAAGTCCTCACCGAATTAAAACTGGATGGAATTGGTTCAAATTTTGCATGCCATGAAAATTGGACTTCCAGTTTGCTTCTGAAAGGAGGCTGTAGTGAGGTGGGTGTGTCTCTTCTCCCAGCTAACAAGTGATAGTACAGGAGGAAACAGTCTCAAGTTGTAGCAGGGGAGGTTTAATTGGATGGTAGGAAAAAATGTGTTCACCAAAAGGTTTGACAAGCATTGGAACAGGCTGCCCAGGGAAGTGGTGGAGTCACCATCCCTGAAGGTATTTAAAAGATGTTTAGTTGTGGTGCTTGGGGACATGGTTTGGTAGTGAATTTGGCAGTGCTGGGTTAATGGTTGGACTCAGATCTTAAAGGTCTTTTCCAATCTAAATGATTCTATGATTCTATAAGCAAAATTCTATATGGGGTAAATCAATGGGGAACCAAGCCCACCCTGGCTGCCTTTTCTTTTACCTCCTCCCCGTGCCCTTCTCTTCCCCTTTTTGTGTTAAAACCTTCGGGTTTAATACAAATGTTGAGATATTCTGCACCAGGTGAATTTGAACGTGGGACAAAAAAACAACCCATGCTTTTGAAAGAGCAACCCAGGCATTTTGTGAAATCAGGTTTTCCCTCCGAAATGAAAGCCTGGGTAGAGCCTACCTATTGCTGTCTGAGCACCCTGGTGGGTGGCTGCTCCTCTATGATGCCCTGGGCTGGTGTGCTGGGGTGGATGGCAGGTGCACAGGGCAGCCTGGGGTGACCCTGGTTCCAGCCCTCCCTCCCTGCCACACTCCCCTGGCCATATTTACACTCAGGGCTGCTGTCCTGGTGTTCCCTCCCAGCAGTGGGATCACACGGGGCCAGTGAGTCAGCTCTTGGAGCCCGGGCAGCTCCATCTCCTGCCAGCCCCACACCCCTCCCACCATCACCCACGTGGGCGCTCGCTGAAGTGGGTCATGCCAGGCCTCCCTGCTTCCCAGGGTGGCTTCTGCTTCTGGAGGATGACTCCCTCCTCCGTGCTGCAACACTCCAACTGTTGGAAGCATCTGCCCTTTGCAGGCACTCAACACCAGGACCTTGGGGATGTGAACTCATTTCTGAGTGTGAACACGTTCCGGCCTCTCCCCCTCCACAGCTCCCTGTCTTCCCCTTCAGCCCAACTCCCCAAAACCCTCACCCCAAACCACAGTGCCCAACCCTCCCATCTCTGAAAGAATTGCTGTAACTGAAATGGGAAAGGGAGGGGAAGGAATAAAAAAAAAAATTAAAAAAAAATAGAAATGGTTTCCATGGCAAATTTGCAGGATTTAATCTCAGCACAAAAAGAAGAATTTTAACATTCTTTCCCTGTTTTAGAACAGGCTGGATAGCAAATGAAATTGCCTGTTGTGTGTTGGCTTTCAAGGGTATCTCACTGATTTATGTCCACAGAGACTTTGTCCCAGTATTTTCTTATTTTGTTCTTGTAATCAGAAAGTTGCTTATCTCTGCCCTGTGAAGAAGATTAACATAATTTAAACCAAGAGCTTTGTCCACAAGCTAGTCAGAAGCCTGCAGAGCTTGCTAGGAAATAACCAAGTTTCTCGAAGTTTCTCCCTTCTGAAACCCCCTATTGCAAGCACTGATGGCAATGATCTTATTTTCTATTTGGTTCTTCCAGGTGGTACTGGATGCCTATGTGGAAATTGCCCTTTCTTAAAATGCTCCAAAGTCTTTTCTAAACTGGTTGCAAATATCTGATTTGTTGGCCTTGTGACTCATGATACACTCAGTGTATGGATACAGCAGGACAGACTTCAGCTTCCACTGGAACATCAACAGTGTCATGCTGCTTTTGGCTTCAAACCCTCATTTTTCTCTTAATGTGAATTCAATCACATTGATCTGTGAGGAGAGTGCCTTTCTGATTGGCATCAAGTCTGCACACTCTCCAGTTTTGCAAGATATAAACACATCCAAACAAAGCCTGCAAATGATCAAAGATGATTAAATGAATGGATCTTTTGTCTTCCGTTTCTTTCACCGTGGTAACTGTTCTCAAATGTTCTTGATAAATAGCTTCTGTCCCACCCCTCAGCTCCACTTTCTTCTGCAAATCACACAAGTTCAGAGGAGATACCAGGCAGTGAATCTTCTAGGTTTATTTCCAAAAAAGCAGTATCCATACTGTTTATAAAACCACTTCTGTACTTTACTGACACATTTCCTGGCATAGCACGCCTTTTATTGAGAAACAAAAAAAAAAAAAAAAAAAAGGGAAACAGTAGGAAAAATACCAGTTTACATTTAGTTTATGTAAGTGAAACAAGATTTTTGACTTCTGGTTTTCAGTTTGATTGCTCCTGTTATCTGTAAAAACAGAATCAGTATACATTTATAGGCAGATAACTCATTGAGCAAAAACCTATATATTGAAAAATGTTAACATGTACAGATAAAATTGAGTTACATGAGACCTGATTTGTTGTTCATTTCTAAGTTCCTCTTCCTTGCTCCTTCCTTGTATAGGAATGTACGATTCTATATTATGCTAACTTCAAATGTCTTCCTTGAGACCTCCACCCTCTTTAGTCAATTGTTTGATCTCAGTACATTGAGTATATATGTATGTCCAAATATCAGCATTAAGGATTTTTGAGGATCCCAGTCATGCTTGCCCCACAGAACAACTACTTACTGCAGGCAGGAAAGAAATGCCATTACAATCTTTGTAAAAATGCAGAAATATGCAGATTATTTATTTCTCTCCCTTACAATTTCTACACAATGTTCCAAGAAGTAGACCCAACATGCAAACTCAGGCCTAAATTTCTGAACCACCTTCCATTTATGAAAACAAAACCCACACAAAACCTGAAGGATTTGTTTGTACTCCCTTATTTGTCCTAAAACACACTCATGCAGGAACTAAAAGGATCTGACAATCTTTATTCTGAGATCAATATCTTCACTCCAGAGCTGTTTATTATTTGTGCAGTGCCAGCTCCTACAAGTTTTGGTGGAGGTCTGGGTGCTTTCCACCTGTGGGATTAATTTTGTGTCATTATGGGCTTTTAAAGGCCTAAATACAAGGATCTTCTTGGCACCAGTAGAAGACAAATAGTCACAAAAATGGCAGGTCCTGCTCCACACTTAAAGTTTGGGAGCTTTTATAATTTTTATTTTTCAAAAATAAACAATACAATAATCCTAGATAACAAAGTATTACCCTTTTTTAAAGATAAAGGTAGAATTTGCTGCTTGTTATGAATAGTGAATACAAGTAAGTATAGCATAAACACATGCTTGTTTCATTGCATATACTTTTAAAATACTTGTGAAATTATGAATATGTGTACTTTTAATTGCTCTATTGATATTTTTAGAAGTTTTAATAAAAAGCTTAATCAACAGTACTTAAACATTCAAAAGTGTTAAAATATTAGATGCATGGGAAAAGTTCATGTTAAGATAAGAATTTTCAATGAAAATTTATGACAGAGGCACCTTGATTCTGTTGGGTTGGCTCAAGAGCTGCTCAGTCTTTTGAAGAGCTTATTCAAAATCTAAGAAGTTAAACCTAAACAGAAGAGATTCTGAGAAAGATTTTGGGCTAAGAAAGGAAAGTGTTTACAACCCATGTTAATGGGAATATAGTGAAAATGGAATCCATCTGTAAATCATTTATTACACTTCCACCTCTAAACTTTTTTCCTCACTAGTGGCTGGTGAAAGGAAAGAGAAAATAATTTCATATCAACAAAACATGTTGTTACAACAGGTTTTTTTTTTCCAATGCATTCCCAATATAGAGAAGCTTTTCTTTGGCTCTGTTGCTTGCGAGTCACAGACAGTGAAGTGGAAGATGCAAAACTCCATCAGACAGAGTTCTCTAAGGATCTCTGCACACTTGGCGCATCAGCTAATTATTTCTGCAGATTAATCAAATCTGTGTTTGTCCTGAGCTCAGTGCTAAGCTAAGGCCTGCTTACAGAGATCCTGATGATTTCATTCATTTCAGCACACCCAAATTCACACAGTGGCTCTAGAAGGAATTTTTAATTGATGCTAATTGCATATGAGCCTCCTAATGAGTCAGATGAGCTCTTGCTTTCCTACTGCATTCCAATGAATTCATCTGGGTGTGGGAGCTGGGGAAAGCTTGTTAAATACAGAGCCCTGGCACTGAGAGACAAATGCAATGCTGCAGGACTGCTGCTGTTTCTTAAGAGTTTGGGCTGGGTGAGGGCTGTCCTTGCTAGCACTGCATAACCTTTCATAACTTCTTTTTCTAAATCAAATAGCAGAACTTGAGAGTGTTAAATATACACTAACATGATTTACTTGCTGCCTTCATTTTCATCTTTAGAAACACAAACATTTATGTATTTGTGTGTCTCTCATTCAGACAGATGCCACTACCTGTTTTCTAGGCACGTGCATTAAAGAGGTTAATCTCATGAAAAAGTCTATGAAGTACAAAACGTACAAGAAAAACTGGAAAAGAGTCTACTCATTAATTACTGAACAGGCTTTGCTGAATTTTTTGCAACAGAGCAATTGCAATGCTTTTCCTTGGTGCGTTAAATACAGCTATTATTAATTGAGTAAACAAAAATCAGACCTTGAAAGTATTCTCAGGAAATATCTGTCATCTTTGCCAAAAATACAGATGCACAGCATGTATGGATCTTCCTTTTGTATGTACTGCTCATCTCCAAACCTGCACAGTGCACTTATTTCTGGAGCTGATATACCTGGATTTAATTCACGGTTCTAAGGTTTTCTGGGCAATCTCTGTCCACACACACACACACAGAGTAGAGTCCATTTCTCAGTATAGCTGTGCTTAATTCATCACAAAAATGCAAGTAGGGCTGATTCAAAAAGCAGAACGTTTCCACCTCTGTATGAAAGCTCTGTAGGAGCTCTCTGGACAAGCTGGGGCCACCATCCAAGTCACTGGACTTCCAGTCTGACATCCACCCAGCTGGAAGGCTGCTTTTGCAAGTGCCATTTGGTGACAACACTTTCTATTGTGTAGCAGTGAATTAAGTCTGGAGATTGCTTTTTGTAGGAAGAAGTTTCAAAGAGCAGAGAGCACAGCAACAAAGGAACAGCCACTCAGGAGTGAGGTCCGTGTTCTCTATGTCAGAAATGTCTTTATGATAGGAAATCTATAAATTTGAAGTGAAAAAGATGTCAAAGTCATGTTCTGTTCTCCAGCAGTGAAGCCTGGCCAAATCATACTCAGTCATACTATGATGAACACTTCTAGTTCTTTTCAAACAACATGCTCTGGCTGAATTGTCAGAATATAAATAAAATTTACCTAATGATTAATACATGCTATACCAGCTCAGCACAGCTTCTCAGTTCTTGCCTTTGATAACATTTCAGACAGCTCTATGCTAAAGAAGAAATCCCATATCCTTGCAGCAATTCAAAAGGGACCACAGAAATTTAATCATGGCCAACTTCAAATCATTACTGGTTAAACAGGCTAAATTCCTGGGCTTAATTTTGTTACTTGCTCAGCAAACACTGCAGAAAATAGTACAGGATGTAAATGAAGAGGGCAGGCAGGCATTGAAAAGGAAAAAGAGTTCAGGGTATTTCCTGAGTTTTCAGTTGTAATCCTTTCTCTTCCATGGAGCGGCTGCAGTGGCAGGTGATCTATAAAGGCTTCTCAGAGGCTGTACCAATATTTGCTGACAGCAGAGGAGTAGGATGATGTGTGTCCTGGGCTTGGGTTCAGGCTGTGATGGGCAGCACCTTTTTTCCACTCTTCTTGAGCTTTGGTTTATCTTCACCAACTTGTCCCTGTCTCTTCTCCTTGTTTGTGGCACTTTCTTCCCACACTCCTTGATGAGTATTCAGTCAGTCTTAGCCTACAGCTGAGGATTACCAGACCCAGTCTCTTTACTCAGCCCATCCTTTCTCTCTTCCCTTTTTTTATCCCTGCTCTCCTGCACAATTCACTGAAACAAACACTTGACACCCATGGCCCATCCTTCTGGTTCCTCATCTGACCAGCCTCTTTCCTTCCCCTCTCATATCTTGGTTTCTTCTCTCTTCATCTGGTCAGGCAAGATGTGATCTGTGCATCCCCACTGGGCTGTTCTCTCCCCTGATGGAAAAATTAAATTTGGGATTTATGCCCCATAAAACTGTTGTATAAACTGCATCTCTTACGACATCATTTCTTGGGATCAGGCCCTGCAGTAGTAGAAGTCCTTGAACCTTGCTCATGATTATCCACTTTTCTTCCCTCATCTCTGGGAATAATGTGCCTTTCAACTCCATGTAGCTTTACATTCTTCTGAATGCTTATTATTCGGCTGTATTTTAAGTGCTCTTCCAGTTTTCCCTCTGCATGTGACCACCCACCTCTCCACCTACAGTCTCTATAATGTGATTTCTATCTGCTGTAGCTTATAACAGTTTAAATTATGCTAATTGTATTCAGAGATTAAAGTAAAAATCAGTTTGACTATTATTCTGCCCATATAGTGTACCGGTGCTGGTAGTTATTCACTTCAGAAATGAACATGGCTAATAAGATAAGAAAATTACACTTGCATACACTTAGTCAGTTTCATATTTAATTAGCAAGAAAAAAATTATTTCCATGTCTTCTTATTGAAGCAAAATTAACCCTTTTGCCTCTGCCTGTGCTCTCTGTTGAAACTTGAATTCATACCACGCAAAGTGCCCTCTCTAACACCTTGAGATTTGGCTTCCTAACTCTCTTGGGCCATTTCAATAAATATTTTTTCTTGAAATACCAAGGGAAAACATGTCAAAAAGCACCACTGTGGGCCATGGAGGCCATGTCTTGGCAGCTCACACAGTGGGGACCACACTCCCAACAACCTCACTCATTATAAAAGCACGAGAGTTCGTTCAAGAAACATTTCCTGGTCTAATTTTGTTAATGTGTCATGAACAGACTGGTCTCCAAATCACTCATAAATTTAAGATTAAACTTCTTAAACATTTACCGTGGCAACAACAGAAAAAAAAAGAAGTGCTTTCAGGATTTAAGATGGCCATGATATGCTGTCAGAAGGGGCCAACACACTCCCACACTTGCTATAAATAACGAACCAGAACACAAGTGCAGCCTGGATTTAACTGAATTCCTTCAATCGCTGCAAAGTACACTTTGCTACATGGTGAGGAGATAACGTGTCACAACACATTTTGCATGAAGTGAAGAATCTATCCAGAAGAAACACTTCTGCTTTGGATTTCCCTCCAGCCAGCACCATGGCAGGGTCCCTCTCACTAGAAGTAGTCTGAATATCAATCTGAAGCAAGTGGACACCATTTCACCGAGGGAAATAGAGGTTCAACCATCCCTGTGCAGGTGGGGTTTGCCATGTGGAGCTTCACTCTGGCTGCAGGAGAATGGGCAGAGAGCTTCAAGAGCTCTTGTACTCATTTCTCTGACAGAAGTTCCCAATATATTTTAAACCCTCTGGTTAGTTTTTGATAAAACCACAGGTGAGGGCAGAGAACCAACTCTGCTGAAGGAGTTTGATTTTGTTTGTGCATCACCTTTCAGAACATTGTGCTCAGGTTTTCAAAAAGCCCTTGTCAGCAATGGTGAAACCCCTGCTGCCAAACCAGTATTCTGTCCTTTGAAAGACTTTCACACTTACCTTTCTTACTTACTGTAAGTAAGGGCATTTATGGATGTCATGTGTCCTAGGACTGGGATACTTTTGGCCTGTTGGTTATAAAAGTCAGTTTGCTTGCCTTGATTCACCAAAATCTGAATGTTCTTGGTTGCATATTGCAAATTTAACCCTCTGTGACCGCAGAGTTTAATCCACCCTGAGCAGCTCAAATGTGAAGCAGGTTCAGCCATGTCAGTGCAAATCAGATACTCCATTTAATCTTTTCTTTTAACAGCATTTTTAGCCACACTTAATTGGTACCAAAGATGTAGAGCAATGGAAAATCAATCATAGCTACTACAGATGCTCTGCCTTTCCTCTTATTGGACTTTATTTTGTTTGTGTTGTGACTCTGTTTCTGATCCTGCAAAATTTATTTCTTTATCTAATACTCAGTGGTTTGACATGGTCCCTGTACTTCGGTGAATCATAGGCCACAAGTCCATACTGCATATTAAACACTACAATTTAAGTTACCTAAAGATTAGCTATTTGATATATTTTATAATGCAATTCAGTATATTTGTCTCCAAAAAAAAAATCTGGAGAAGTCATATTATTTTACACTCCCTTCCCCAGTAGATTTTAATTTTTAGTATTTTTAAACACGCACACACACACACACAGAGGTAGATTGTTATCCTCCGTGCCAACAGAAAGACTTATGGATGAAATTTGCATTTTGTCACCACTGGAAAACCTACAGTGCACTTGCCTAGAACATCAGGAACATCTAATCCCTTAGCACATGCAAAAGAACCTTTTTTGCAATAGCAAAATCTGGCTCTCTGCCTGGGATGTTGAATTTCTTTCAAGCTAGCATGGTTGTGGGGATTTAAACACCTGATTTATAGCTTTTATGATTCTTCTCAGTGCATTGAAAGTGCTCCTGAGCACGTGACTGATGAAACCAGCAAGAAATTTGAACGGCCTGCTTTTAAGAATGGCAGATGTGTTACAAGTAATATTAGTTTTGTAAAAGCTGCAATTTATTATTCTGGACCATTGTAATCATTAGGAAAAATTTGGGGAAAAAACGTGTAGTCGTGTTTATGTAGCACAGCCAAAGATGCACAGCTGGGGTGGTGTCTTGGTGTGGAATTACTCAGGTGAAGGGAAATCTGCTGCAGCCCCTTCACCTGCTTAAAGTATTTGTCCCACACTTTTCCCCTTGGATCTTCCCATTTCTGTGACTGCCTGGATTTCCAGAACTGCTCAGTACCACCTTCCCTGCCTCACTGTACCACATCCATCTTCTCACAGGGGTTCTTTCTTCTACCCCTCCTTCTGCCTGGTCTAGTGAAAGGTGTCTGTGCCCAGTTGGAACTGGATGACCTTTAGGGTTCCTTCCAACCCAAACCATCTTATGAGTCTATGAGTCTGTGAATGGCAGTAAAGCAACCAAATTAAAAAAGTTATCTCACAGTGGTGACACTTCTGCTTTCTGACATGATCTGTTCAAAGTTGCTCTTCAGGAAAGAAGTTCTGTTCTCTCCTGGCTCATCAATAAGCAGCTTTGTATAAATCATTCCCATTAATGATTATGTCTTCCTGCTTTGGAAACCTCAAAATGAAGTGCATGAGGATTTTTCTGCTAGCAGGGTAACAGAGTTTATAATAGCAGCATCAAGTATAGCCCAAAAGAGTGTCAGCCCAGTCAGTATCTGGTAAAAAGGTGGGTGGGAGTAGGCAGCAGTTGTGGGATCCCAATCCAGTTTGTTCCCACAATCACTGTGGCAGTGGCCATGTTGTAATTTGGCTTTACCTACTAGGAATCAGCCAGTCTCTTTAAGTCCTGGACCTCATTTTTAAATTTATCCTTTTAAGCTTCCTTGGATCTCTGACACTCAATAAACCATCTGCGCTGCCTTTGAAGAAAAGCATTGAGTTTCAGCACTCTGCTCTGGAGAGAAAGTCAAACTCTGCATCAAAATTAGCAATGATCAGCTGTGGTCCAGACCTGAAAAACACTCAGTTTTACAAGAAATCAAGACTGGGGCTCAGAAAATGGGAAAAAAATATTTGTTGATCTGCAAAACCAAACACTTCATACTGATCTCAAATGCTTTGATAGAATTGACTCTTCCTGTGCTCCACCCCACCACAAAAACATCAGCTGGGCACTGGGATCGCTTTGCTCTCCTGGCACCTTCATTCTGGTCTCCTCCCCAGTGCTGCCACAGCCCCTCTGCCTCCTGGGGACACTCTATATGCATGGAAAGAAAGAGAAGGTTCAGGCTTGGCAGAAGATGGAGAGGAACAGGGTTTTTTTCTGCTGATGAAGCAACAAAATGATTTGGTTTTGCCTGAAGTAATGATTGCAGTGTCACAGGAAAGCAACTGGTGCCAGAAAATTAATCATCAGACCTTTGCACACTCGCTTCCCACACTCTGAAAATTCAGTTCTGTGTGTTAGTGCAAGCTCCTCATATTGCCATTGCAACCGTGAAACCAATTAACCTCATGTGACCATGCTGGATTTTACCATCATTTTTAATGTGCTGTGTCTTAATTGCAGTCAAGGTATTGCCAGGTAAATGAAATCCACACTGCTGGATCACCACTGAACTGCTCAAATTAAAATACACTTCAATATTTTATTTTGTTATCACACCAAAATATTAATTACTAAGCTCATCAACAGATGCTCAAATGGAAATCAACACAGCCACTTATCACACAGACATAAAGAAATTACTTATAAGGATTATATATTTAAACGGTACAGAAATCCTGACTACCACTTAGCAAAGGTATATCTGGAAAAGACTGGAAACACAGGAAAACCTACAAATCTTGTGCATTGAAAGCTCAAATCTTAATTACTCTTACTTAATGATATCTCATAGCATGACTCCATGCATCTGAGGAAACAAATCCCTTACCTCCTTAGGAGTCCAAGAATAGCTCTTCCTGCACACAGCAATTGCTGAGAGCCTTGCCCAGATTAACGGGAACGCTTTCTAGAGCACTCTGCCTGGAGGATCTCATCTTTCCAATGTTTGTTATGCTTATCTGAACTTTTGTTTAACTCCTTTGCTATTCTGCATTTCCCTCTGAAATATTGATTTTGATCAGACGCCAGAAAGAGGGTGGGGTTTTCTAAAACTCGAGCCATGGCATCTGGGACTGCAAGGATTAAAGACATCAAGGAAGAAGGCGTCCACTTCTCTAGGATCAGCACTTCAGTGCCACTGCTGGGAGACTTCATAAATATTCACAGCCATTAGCTAATTACAGACGCTTGAATCAGCTCCCATTTCGCTCCTCTTTCGTAAGGTCTTTCTTCACCCATTTGCTTTGTCACAGTTTGGATTTCTGTTAGAAAACATCAATGGTAAGGAAGTTAAGGAAGAAGTTGTGAACCCCATGGATCTGTATCACTGTGTCTTGGAGACCATTTGGGGAGCCCAGGGTCAGGGAAGTCGCAGCCCATGGAGCTGGGAAGATCACTCCTTGGGTTAAGGTTCAAGCACAGCCTCCATCTCTCCCTCCCCTCCCAGGCTTCAGGTTTGTTTCAGATTGTGGCTACACCAAATAATACAAATTTGGAAAAAACCTCCAGCTACATTCCTCCTACTCAGCTTTAGATGACATCTGGAGAAAGGCAGATTACAAATTAACAATAAAAGCGTATCTCACATCCCCTGAGACCACAGGCTTGGCTTTCCTTAGCAAAACCTCAGTTCTCTTTTTCAGATACTTAGAAGAGCTGGATTCAGCTGCAAGTGGCTCTTTCACATCCAGGAGTGGATGCTGAATTCATCCTTAATGCTGTCCGACAACATCACACTCCTTCCTCCCACGAGACTTCCCAATGAGCTGCCATGCAGCAGAACCAGAAGCTCTCCCCTACGGGCCCTGGATGACATCCATGCTCTTGTCACATCTCTTTTCCCAACAAAGTCAAATCCTTGGATTATTTCTTGGGAGAGCTCGTTTTAATTCGGAGCTGCTGCCAGGCACGCAAAGGCTGATGGAAAGGGGAGTGCAAGATGTTGAGCTCAGCTCTGTGTCAGGCTGGATGCAGAATATGACTTCAAACATGTCTGAAAGCTCATCTGGGATGGTCTCAGGACATTTGGATAGGAACAGCTTGTACTTCCCTTGGTAGGAAAAGTAGGCCAACTGGTATCACGAGAAAAATAAACTTTTGGGTGTAGCAATCTTCTTTAGGTGTATGGTATCACTTTCAGTGACATGACTGGGCAAAATTTGGAGATTTAGCAGTTCTTCCAGCCTAGGATACATGCAGCTTCAGTCATGGTTAATCATCTTAACTGCTGTAAAAACTCCCTTGCTTGAGGCTAAGATAGGTCTGGAAATAAGAAACGCAACACTGTTTCTGGTAAGATTTACCCTTCTCTTGTGTTTTCTACACCTGAGATACACAAAGCATGCATTAAACATGAAAGAGTTGATCTTGGCAAGGTCTTTTTGAAATAGTTGAATACACTTGTAGTTTTGTGCTGGAAGCTGGGACATGGGTATGGTGTAGGGAGTGGCTACTGTCATATATAAGTACAATCAGGACACCAGTCTGTTTTACTATAGTTATTTAACAGCAAGTTTTAAAGTTTTTCTTTACTATTTCATCCACAGGCTTATCTGGTTTCAGTGAGGAGTTTGTGTGTGTCTCACTGAGTTAGCTTAAAATTAAATAGCTTAGAAGCAAGATAGCTCTCTTGGGTTTGCATCTGGGTTTCTACCCTTTCCCAAATATTGTAGAATCTTAGAATCATAGAATGGCCTGTGTTGGAAGGGTCCTTAAATATCATCTACTTTCAACCCTCCTTCCCTATGCAAATTCAACATTGAGATGATGGATTTTCCAGTGGCTGCTCATTTTTCAGTTTGCCAGACATCTTATTTAAAGTCTCATTGTGAATAGCAGAATACATATCTCAGAGCTTCCCATTCACTCAGAGCAGCTCCAGTGGAGATGCAGCTCTTCTTCTGCAGAAATGAATTATATCTTATATTCATCCTAGTAAACCCAAAAGGGAACACAAAAGTAATGAGAAACTTGCCCACTACAACTTCAACTCAGAAGTGAAACCTCACTCAAGCTGGCTGGTTGGCAGTCCTTTGTAGCATCTAAATCTCACAGCTGTAATTCTCTCTTTCCAACAGCAACAATGAAGAGACAGGTGAGACCCTTTACTGCTTCATCCTCATTAGTTATGATTTTAGTCAGGATTTTCAGGCCTAAATCCCAGACACTGTAGAAACCAAAAAATGTCAAACCTGTGTGAGCTCACTATGCCACCCCTTTTTATTCACAACTTCTATTGCATTAATTAATTAAGCAGGGAGGAGAGGGGCTGCATAGCCCATGGGATTTATGCACAGGGCAGAGGTCCCAAAAGCTGTGAAGAATGGAGCTGTGTCAGTGCATGGAAGCAAGGGAGGAAAGCAGCATTTGTTTTCAACTCCAGTGCATGCTTACAAGTGGACAAGGCAAGGTAGAACCAGCCTTTGGGCTGGTAGGGCTCTCCTCCAGCCTCCTAGGTTTTGTGGGCAAGTGAAGATGCTGCAGCAGAGGCAGAGGTGCAACTACAGCCGCAGGAGGAACACAGTTCCTCCCTGCTGGCATCCTGCCCCTCCTGGTCTCACGGGTTTGCATAGGTTCCAGCAGGCAGACAGGGCTCTGGAGAAGGTTTAGCTCAGGGTTGAGCCTGTCTGTGCAGGACCATCTACATTTTTATGTGCTAAGACCCCAAGGAAAGGGTCTTAGGTGGTGAATGAGGCTGCTCAAGAGGGCAACCAGCCAGGGCTGTAGGGTTTAGACTGGGTAAAAGAAGAACAGCACTGACCTGAGGCAAATGGATCTGTGGAGCAAAAGCCAGGCTCAAGGTGTGTCAACCTGCACCTTGCCAGATCCCCTGGGACCTAGTGGAGGACAGCCTCCACCCCTGGGACTCTGCACTGACATGGAGCACCCAACCCTCTCCTCCAGCATGCCTCACTGCAGGGGGATCATGTATCAGGAGAGGTATGTCACTGCCAGCACCCACGGGGAATCCCAAGCCTAAAAACCCCACAGAAGTATTTTCTATCTCCACCTACGGCAATATTGTAGGCTATAAATTTTGTATGTGGTCACTGTGTTCTTCCAGAGCATGTAGGCGGCTGTCAGTTTCCTAATCCTGGATTTATTGGCAGCAACGAGAGGAGAGAGGAGAGAGGAGGCTCTTTTCAGGGACCAAGAGGACAACCTATTCTCAGCACCTTGGAGGACTCTCCTGGTGGTGGTTAGAGGCACTGGAGTCCCCACAGGCTCCTATGCATGTCACCCTTCCTAAACCTGAAGATGATCCACCTCTGCAAGCAACCCCCTCATGTTTCCATTACAACCAGCCCTCAATTCCCCTCCCTTTCTCATACCCACATTCTGGATGGTAATTCAGCAGCAGCACCCTCACAGCTACTGATGAGGAGCTCAGGCAGAGAAGACAGCTCAGACTCTGTCTCCTTGCAGGGAGACTATTCCCAGGGCAGCATCAGACCTCTGAAACAGAAAAGGAAGGCTTTGGAAGAAATGTCAGTGATGGACTATGGCTGCACCATGATGCTTACAGGTTGCTTACAGCTCCAGGGTCTCCAAATCAGAGCTACTGATGCCAGGCTTGGATTTATTACCAGGTTAACATGAGGTTCCTCCCTGCCCTCCATTGATTTCAGCATTTCTTTCAGAAACAAAAGGATTGTTTCTCCGTTTGTACTTATGAAAAGAATGAGTGCCTTTATGTGGAGTGCTGTTCTATGAAAACCAGGCAAGAAAACATTCCAGAAGAAACTGAAAAGCAAGGAAACCCAGAACAGTTTCTTTGCATTATTCACATGGACTCTGCTACCTAAAGACAGTCAAGCACAATTTGTGCGTGTCACATTGTGCAAACATGTGAGCATCTGGCACAAGCAACTTGCCCATGGTGTGAGTGAGTGGAACTCCTGCATCCAGCAAAGACCAACAAGTATTGTACTGTTTAAATAAGTGACAGCTTTGGAAATGAATTCATTTTAAAAGAGCCTGTTCACTTGAAACCTGTCCACTTTGCAAAAAACATTTCAAAACATTTTCAGGTTGATATCTTCCCTGAATTTTCCCCATCACTCTTGGTATCTCATTTTTGTATCATTTAAACTTGCTCCCTCTTGTTCTGCTGTGAAGAATACACACACACACAGAGACACAAATCTAGAGGAAAACCAATCATCTATGCAGATTTACATGATAAGACAAAACCAGGAATGTGTCACAACTGAGGAAAAACTAACAAGAGAAATCAGCATGAACCGGAGAGGGAAGGCAGGAGAGGATGTTAGATGACTTTATCCACCCAAAACAACTTTCTAACATACCTGTAATAAAATTAAGCTATATCTGTTCACCAGGACAATGAACTCCAATTCTGTAAGGTCTGCACAGACATCTAAACCAATGCAGAGCTGCACTATTTTAATTTAATTTTTGTTTTGTTTTATTACTGAGTAACAGCACAGCTCAGAGCCACCTCCAACACATTATGCCTTGATGCAGGGAACTGGGTTTTCACAGCAGCACTGGTCTGCAGCAGCACCAATTCCAGGCAAAAGGGTCTCATCAGGCTTTTTTGCATTTCCCATTTTGGCTTCATCCACTGCTAAAAAATGAAAATGTTTAAGCATAACTCAGAGTTATCTCTTTCAGTTCATCCATAAAATGTTAATGTAACGTGTTGCCATTTAAAGCTCCCTTTGCACTGCGAGAGCCACGTGAAGCAGTCTCTACAGACAGGAGCGCGCCCAAATTAACCTGCCGTGGAAGCCGGGAGAACGAGGAACCTTTCCAAAAGGCACGGTGGGATCCACCCCGTGGCGGCAGCCCACTGGCTGTGTGGGCAGGCGGCAGGATCGGGATGGGCGACTCTGTCCACCCTGGTGCCAGAGAGCTCCTCGGCTCGATCCTACAAACCAGGCAAGATGTGACTCACGCAGTTTGCTTGCAAAGAAGGAGGACCATCTGCTAGTCATGAGCAGATGACAAATTCACTGCATTGCGTCTTGTCGCTACTTCCAAATTTGTAAGTAAACACATTTTGTATAACCTCTCTCGGAATATCTGCGAGCTTCGATAATGGTAAA
>VZRZ01008881.1:163073-248262 GCA_013398175.1 Climacteris rufus | reverse complement strand
ATCCCCGCCCGGCCGGCGGCCCCGGGATGGGCGCTCCCGGTGCCCCCGCACCGCGGGCCGGGGTCCCGCAGCTGCCCCGCGGCGTCTGCGCGCAGCCAGCAGTGCACCCGCGCAGCTTCATCGCAGCCCAGTCCCGCCGCCGCCACATCCTGAGGCAGTTCAAGGCATGAGTTTTGGCCTTCTGGTGAAACAGCGAGGCAGCAAGGGTTTTCAGCACCAGCACCTGCCTTGACAACCTCTGCGCCTCAAACAGGTCAGCACAAAACTCAAGCAGGTACCTGTGCACTGAATTTAAATGTGCACTGAATTTAAACGTGCATCACCAAAGGAGCCTAAAGAGTTGCACCAGAGGACATTTAGACAGCATATTAGGAAAAATTTCTTCACTGCAAGGGTGATCAGCCATTGGAACAGGTTGCCCAGGGAAGTGGTAGAATCACCACACCTGGAAATGTTCAAAATCATCAAGATGTGGCACATGGGGCACATGGTTTAGTGGTGGACGTGGAGGTGCTGGGTTGGACTCAATGAGCTCACAGGTGTTTTCCAACCTTAATCATTCTAGAAATTTCAGCATCCTTATCTTGCTGTCTCTCAGTAAAGACTGAGAGAAAGAACAGAAAAAGCAACCAGGAAACACTTATTTGGCTTAGCAAGGACATTGTCCAGACAAAGTATTCCCAAGCTTTTTGAAGGACAAGAGCCTGTGATAAACAAAATTTTGCATTAACCAGAGTTCTGGAAGCTCTACAGTAAATGAAGATATAAGAAGGACCAAAATCATAGGACCACCTTCATTTTACATCAGTCCAGCCCTTACTGCTCTTAGACATAGTGCAGTCTTCACTGAATGCAACTTTACTGCTTTTAGAGAGAGAGTGTCCTTTTCCAATCACTCTCATGGTGAATAACTGCTTTGCTCTGTCTCTGCCATCTGGACCAGACTGACAGGATGATGAAGGACTAACCATGCTGTCTCTGAAAGCTGAAATCGGGGGAGTGGGGTGATGATGAACCCTATAGCTGTGCAACTCATACGTTAGCTAGCCCAGGGAAAGCCTCTCACTGTTCTCCCCCTTCTTTCCCAGCTCTTTGTGTTCCTCAGTGCACCTGTGCAACTGATCCCCTGACTCTGGCAGCTTTCAGCACCTCTGCTTCTTCTGGGTTTCAGTAATGGTGATCTTTCAAATGCTGGAAGGTAATGCAGGATTCCCCAGCCTGTCCTCAGACTCCTTGGTGTTTGTTCACACCTGAGCAAGGAGAGCAGAGCAGCAGAAGAAAGAGGAAGAAAGAGATCAGCAAGAGACCTCTGCAGACCAGCTTGTGAAATCACAGGGAGCAGTGCACAGCTCTGAGGACACCACCTGAGTCTTTCCCTGGCCAGGCACACATGATGGAGCCATCATCCTCTCTTGGTGACCCACTGGCTTCTCTTCCTCACTCAAGTCTTCCTTCTGCAGATGCTCCTCTTCACTGCCCCATTCTCCAGGGATTTCTGCATCTGCCTCTCTCTTCTGCTCCTCTCTGTGTCTTCATGCCATCTGTGTGCAACCTCACCTACAGGCCCAAGTTCAAATTCCCTTTCCCTGTCCCTTGTAATTTACAGATTTTCTTCCCTGCTCCATCTCTCCCAGCTGAGGCCTCTCCCTCTAACGCCACCCAAAAGACAACTCCCCCCAGACGAAGCCCAGCGTGGTGGGAGCAGAGCTGCTCAGCTGCCAGCTCTGGGAGGTTCCACATGGCCTCAGGAGCATGCTGCCTGTCCCACAGGCATCCTAGGAGACATCCTTGGCTCAGACTTCTCACATCCTCAGTGATTTTTTTTTTTTTTCTGGATACCATCTTTACTCTGTGGCCTTTCGTCTCCTTTCAGCTAAAATTCCTGTGCAGGCTTCTGGCATTTCAAATCTCAGCTACTCCCACCTCTTTTTCTTTCTGGCCTCGACAAGCACTGTCTCATCCAACTTGTACCCAGCTCAAACACTGCTATGAGCATCCTTTCCTCAGGGGTGGCTTTTGCTCTGCTGGCTGCTGCCTCTGGCCCCCTTCCCCTCCCCTGGTATGTGCAGCAGAAGCCCCTTCCTTCTGCTTTCAAGGCTCCCTAGTGCATGATTCACTAGCCAGATATAATTTCTGCCCTCATCTAGCCCTTAGTATGAGCCTTATTTGCCTGTTTGATAGATTTTCAGACAAGCCCCTCTGCCTATTCCCTCCCACCACTCAGGTGTGAGACGGGCCCACCACAAACACCCACGCAGCCACTCTCTTGACTTCTGTCAAAATCGCTATTAAAAGCCTCTGGGATGCTCTCAGAAAATCTTTACTGTGGAGTGCCCCTGTGCTGGGTTCATTTCTGGTGCTGCTGCTCCATCATTTTGTTCTGCTTTCCCTTCTCTTCCCCTACTTTGTCATTTCCCTTTGCTTTGGTGCTAAGCTCTGTAGCACAGGGCCCATCTTTTTTCCTTAACCATTCAATGCTCAGTCTGGTGATGTCCTGGTCCTTGATTAAGATTCCTATGGTGATATGAATCATTAGGATTGATTTCCTGGTGCTACACTGTCATTTGGTGCATTTGCTACAGCTCTTGGTAGCAATTTGTATTTAACTTTGCTTCAGCACCTCAGTTCTGAAGGTAGGAAACGTGTGGTATTAATTACCTCTAATCATGGCTGGCATTAAAAGTACTAGTAGAAAATTCATAGAAATAAGTACCATAATTCCTTGTCTCAGAATGAAGATAAAAGTTTCTCTAGCATTATATTTTTTAACCATTTTGATAAAATTTAATGTAGTTATTTAACTTTCATTTTCTTCCAACTGCTAACCCCTCACCTAGTTTAAATGATTCATCCCTGCTGCATTCACTGCCCAGGAATGTTGGCTTTCAACAAACTACAGCAAATAATGTAAAATAAACACGAGTGTGCTTTCATCTCACAACAATCTGGGTTAAGTACATATTTCACACACTGCACCACAGGATATGTTAAATTAAAATCAGAACCATCAGATTTAAAAATCCAATGCCAATTCAAACCATTGATGAGTTATTTCTGTATTCACTTCTATGCAATAGTGGGCACGAGCAACATCCAGTCCTTTGTTAACCCTGAAAGGTGCCACTTGACAACTTTTTTCTCCATTAGTTGAGGAAAACCAAGAATTTTGATTTGAAGCTACTGTTTATGGAAATTACTCTTACATACTCTTGAGTATCCTCATCTCCTTGAACAAATCTGAGAGCATACCAGGAGTTGTATCTCCATCTCCTTCTTGTTTTAGTGTGCTACATTTTCAAAATTGCTTTCTATCACACTCTGAAAAAACAACCTGGAATGTCTTCCTTCAAATGATAAATGTGTTTTTAAATGTCTTCTCCCTCATGCTGCCGGGATCACACAGTCTGGGGTCTTGCATGTATTCATTTCCTAGTCAAAAGATGAAGGGGAGCTACATTTGAAAGAAACAGTGTAAAAAAGAGGTTGCAGGGATGGGAATCTGACAGAAAAATGTCGATGTAGTGGGCAAGACTCAGATTTAATACACTCTTACTCTAGATTTCCACAGTGTAACATTTTATAAATCTACATTCTCATTCTAACAACACCAGGATAGGAATCGTGCTTGGTTGTTGATTTATTTCAAAGATATGCAGAACAGACATTATATTTCCTTTAGACTTTAAATGCAAGACTAGAGATTCCCTAAAATTTAGAAAGCCTCTCATTCAATGCCATGTTGCTATGTTTAGACTTAGCAGAATCTAAAAGTCAGAAATTAAATACTGGGGCTAGCAAGAGGAAAAGACAATTAGTATAGTCCATTTCTTTTTCTCTGTATTATGGCTTGATTTGGCTACTGCTTTCCCTCTGCAGTGTCTGCCTGAAGAGATGAACAGGGATGTTTTGGGGAGCTTTGCTAACTCACTCAGCTCTCTCCAAGTTGCTTGGAAGAATCTGTGCTTATGGGAATGACTGAAGTGTCCCGGGGACAGAAAAAGAAACAGCTTCATTTTAATAGGTTAATGGTTCCTGGACACTGAAGGATCTGCCACTTGCCAAAACTGCTTCTTGCTTTTCTTCTTTCAGCTTTCATGCTGCTGTAAATCTAGACAACATCTTTCCCTGACCAAGGAAAAACATTGACCTTTTCTGGTGTTGACAAAAACAGAAGAAGACAAATCCAGATACAAATATTTTCATCCATTGCCACAGAAACTCCTTGAGAGCCATATAGCCCTGTCTGGTCAGCTGAAATGTGAACTTGAAATGTGTCTCCCTTGGCTGGGAACTGATGGAAAACCTTTCTCTAACAAAGCACTGCTATGTATTCTTCCACCCACCGCAGGAGGAGAAACATCTCTGTACCCACAGCCCTGCTTTGGTGCTTTTAGGCCAAGATTTGTATGAGGAAAGTGGTGAAAGTTCCTCTTAGGGCTAAAGGCTGGAGATGGTGATAAGAGCAGAGCAGTTGGCTTTAAAAGATGAATGCCTTTTAAAAGGTGTTTTACTCTGGCTGAGACTCTGAGAGACAACTGAATGTTTGTATTGCCAGACTTAGATCAGCTTTTTTACAGTGCTGCTACAGTAATTAAGGTTTAGAGCTCAGTTCAAAACCTAATACTACCACAACTGGCAAAGAAGAGAGGATAAATAAGCTAGCAGTTCTTCCTCCTTCAAAATTAAGGAGAAAAAAGAAAAGTTAAGATTTTCAAAATTATTGAAAAATTCACTGTAGGGGATTTTCTCAGTTGCCCTCAACGATCTTTGGATCCAGTCCCCGGAGACAATACTACTAGGAAAGAAATGGAGTATCAAGGGAGAATAGCACTCAATCTCATAGCCACTGTAGAGCACAATTAGATCTTCCTGCATTCCTGTGGGGGTCTGTATACTCAGTCAGAGTAGCTTTTCGGCTTCTTTCAGTGGCTGAAGCCCTTTTTTCTCTGATCTCCAGTTGTGCCCATATTACAGGTCAGGGGAGTGGTAGGGCCGGCTTGTACAAGGAGACAGGGAGCAGAAGCAGGTACATCAATGGAGAGGAGAAGGCTGAGGGAGACCCTAAATCAAGTTTTGTTCCAAACACTTCTTTTCTTTACCATTGGTTGATAAAATCGTTCCTAGTATTCTCCCAGACCAGCTCACTACAGAGCTGCATGGAAATCTTCCATGGTAACACCCTTCCCATTAAAAATACTAAATAAATAAATAAATAAATAAATAAATAAAGCTATAAATGTTAATTTGTTAAAAATAAAGGGTTTTATCTAAGCAGGCCAAATTCAAGGAGAACTCATTTTGAAAACCAAATTTTTAGAGAAAGACTTCAAAGGTCTCACCTGAACTTTCTGAAAGCAAATGTTTCACTTTTTCAACTTCAAAAGACAGTTTACCGGAGTCTGACCTTCATTTTATAGTACATGAAAAAAAAATATTTTTCAAGGTGCAGTAAGAATGAGACATTGAGTTTTTATCAGAATGAAACCTTGAGAGTAGTTCAAAATGGGGTTTTTAAGAGTGTTTTGGGGAGATTTGGTTTGGCCTCATAGGAAATTTGGGGAAAAAATTGAGTCCCTTTGTTTCATTCTGAGACAGAATTTTTCAAACCCTGTAGAGCAAAAAATCTTGCTTTCCCTGTAGACCAAAAAAAATCCATCTTTCACTCATCCCTGATAGTCAGGAGCCTGCATCTTTTGCAATGTCAGGGCTGGAGTCGTGCAGTGGGTGCTTGGTGGGAGCAGAGCCAAAGAAAAGCACAGTACTGCCAGGGGAATAGAAACTGCAGCTCGTGGGCAGGAGTGGGTGAGCCTGAGAATTACCCAGGCTTGTCTGAAAATTGGCAGCCTGGTTGGAAAGCATCCATGATCTCCAAGTGCCCAGAGTTTACAGGCCAGCCCAGGAAACAGCCTGATTTAACAGCCCTGGGACACCCGGGAGGCCTTTTTTGGTGAAGTGCAAACCTTTAGTCACAGGCACACGCCCCACCTTAAGCAGCAAACCCAGTCATTCTCAAAGAATGTCTTGAAAATAATTAAATGGCTTTACATCATGTTCCAGGAGATTAAATTTTTCTGCCTTGCATTTCTTAAAGCTACCAGCTTATAAGGCAGCATGTCAAAGCAACAAAAGGTCATACATGGCACTGCCTGCTGCTTCCAACAAGGAGCAGCCTGGTGCATTACAGCCCCTTTTCCTTGCTAAGGAGAGGAAAGAAGAAAAATGCAACAATCTTGGCTTGGGCTAGGTAGAGTCAACAGACTTTCCGCATCTACAAGCTCTCTCTAGTCACAAAATGTTAACATATAACAGCGATTACATTTAGGCAGAGGTGATGCTCACTTTCCCTACAAAGTTAGTTGTTTTGTACACATCCAACTGCTAAAACGTATATGGGGTTACCCAGCCTCTTTAATAGAAGTACAGAGTGGTGCATTTGGGATTGCTTTACCTCCTGTGAAGTCATGGATGTCTTCCAAATATGAAGAATAACATGGAAATTACGTGTTGAACATAAAAAGTATCTCCTCCTCAGGTGGAATTTGAAGATTCCCTTCATTTCTCCAGTACTTGTAAAACAAACAAAACCAGATTAAAAGTGAGGAAAAACTCTAAATAATGCCAGTGTTGTATCACCTGCTGAGCTTGGAAGCTTATTTTGTTTTTCTTTTATTTTCTTTTTTTTTTGTTGTTGTTGCTTTGACTTTCATGAGGCTTAAATACTCATATTTTAAGACTCTCTGTGGTGGAGAAAAAATAAAGTGTCATCAGCAATAGGCAGAAATAGCTCTTGGAATAACGCACTGCAAATAAATGCCTCGACCTCACAGCGAGACCTTTCTGTTACACCACCTTTACAAGCTGCTTTTTCACAATGTTTTTCAAACCAGCTTCATGGTGGTTCTTAGGGAAATCTCAGCTTCCTTTTCACATTAGGATAACAAAAAATTTAGGTGCCATTTTTGGCCACTACTCTACATCACAACCCTGTGTCTCATTCCAGTTCCTGGCACTCCAAACCACAGTACAGATGTGGCTCTAATAATCTCTCCTGGACTAGCTGGTAGTTTTTTCACATGGAGCAAGGGCATAGAGAAGACTGGATAGCTCAGGATAAATGAAACAGCTTTTCCAGATTTTTCTCTCTCTTCTCAAGTTTGACGAAAACATCGTGGAGATGTGGAGGAAATAGGGAAAAGCAAAAGTGGCTGTCTGTGGTCTTTATGTCAGACTCAGGACATGAAAGATGGGCAAGGAAAAAGAGACAAAAGAAAGGGAAGAAATATTATAAAAATGAATGAAAGAGAGGAAATGGCCAAGGTATGGAAAGAAAGTGAGAGACAAAGTGGCTGAGAAAAGAGGGAGAAGAAAATTTAAAGGACACGTGAGGCAGCAAAATAGTAGCTGTACATGTCTCTAGTGGAAAATAATTATGGGGCACGTATAAGCAAATATGACATTAAAAATTACACAATAGCAGATAAGTAAAAGCTGTGGGTAGGTCTGGATAGTTCTCCTCCAAATAAGGCAGCTGAAAGTCAGCATTCCCTTATTGCAGCTATTGTGAAGCTAAAGTTCACTTGTACTGAAATGTTTCCTTACTTTGTATCATACCCTGATAAGTGATTTGTTCCACTGGGAGAAAATCTTTTATCACCATGGCCCATGTGTGTTTTGTTGGCACAGTATCTGAAGTGCAATTATTCAATATAATTTTTCAGCTGGTGGGTATTTGTTTTAATTTTTAACAAAGGTGGGGTAAACCAGTGTTTTTCACAAATTCTGACTTGCACTTTCTCATCTCTTCTTTTGCTACTTTTGCTCTCTGTCCACAGCCAAATCCACTCCCTGAAGCACTGAGGCACTGCAGCCCCTAAATGCAGAACGCTTTGAGTGTTTTTAACTCTCTGCTCACCCACAGACACACACCCCACTTGTTCCAGTGGCCATTCCCACTGTCCCTGTGCTGATGGGCTCTGGGAGGCCAAGCAGTCACTTCTGATATCATCAGGGGGCCACTGCAGGAACTGCACACGTAGCAGAACCAAGTGCCATAGCTTCAGAAGGGCTACTGGTTCTCCCAACACAACCACTGCTTGGTGACAGCTTTTACAACAGTCTCACACTTGTTAAATTCCTCCACTCCTTGATTTCATATGCTGAACAGTAGCCAAAGCCATAATCTGTGATCTTTACACCTCCCAAGAATCTTCAAGCCATACGGTTTAACAAACAGGTGTCTTGCTACAATTAAAATGACCTGGAAATGAGAAAGAACTTTTCCAAAATGTGCCATGTAAACATCATGGTTTTTGCAAGATGGCTTTTTTTTTCTTCTCAACTCTATTACATAATAACCTTTATTTTGCTGGACTTCTTTCTCTTCAGTTCTTGAATTTCACAGGCTTTACATTAAAATAAAAGTTATCCCTTACCTTTGCCTGTGTAGACATGTGAGCTTTTGTCTAAACTGAAGAACATCCCAACTTTCTAGCATTAAGCATCTCATGTTTTATGGTAATGGTACCTTTGACTATTTTAACCAATAATCTTTGAAATGTACATAGAAATTAGGCAAGGTTGGGCAATATGTAAACATTATCTGCCAAGAGAAGCTGTTAGACTGTACAACTGCTATAAATCACAAGGTTTGTAAAAGCTGATGCTGAGTTAAATAACCTGAAACCAGTAATGAAACAATTTTATTTGTTTGATGATGGGTGACCATCCCCAAGCCACTGACCACAAGTCATGAGATGTGTCCCTAGGGATTTCCTTGGGATAAGTTGCAGATCAAGACACTGGAGTGCTGCTTGGCTGAAGCTCTATTAAAAATCACTCAGAGAGTGAAAATGAGGAGAAAGCAATCATTCAGCAAAAAAAAGTGTGGCCCTGGGTAGAAACCAGAACCCAAAACTTCTTTTGGTTAGAAAGCTTACTGACAAGTCCAGCCATCATTTCCCAACAAGGAAATGAACTTGTTGATTGTTCCCACTGGTCCAGGAAGAAAAACAAAGCAGGATAAATAAACAAGGTTGCCCCAAATAAATATTTGTCTCTAAGTATCAGTGTCAAAACAGCATCCTACTGGAAACGCACTGGAGTGATCCTAAATGTTGTATGTTCTGCTGGGATGAGGGGAAACTGCACACAGCCACTGGGCAGCACATGGACTTATGGATACAGAACTGGGGAACTAGGACATTGTCTCTCCTTCATTTGCAAAAAACCTTCTCAGGTCTAGGTAAGAAAGTGCCAGTAAGAGAGAGAAGTAGTGTGAAGTCAGTCTCACTTCTCAAAGTGACCTGCTTTCCCCTTTCTCTGAGCCACTGCTGTTGCCTTATTGAGCTGGCTGAAAACCGAAGGGAATTTTGCCATTTGAAATGGTTCACATTTAAAACAAAAAGACTTTCAGAATTCATACAAAGAAGAAATTTAATAACCCTGTCAACTGTGGAAAATAGTTAGTGCAGTATTCTGAGACTTCAATTAAAATGTTTTATCTTAGTGCATGGGGTTTCACTTGCTCATTGTTTAAAGTCCTGGCAGCAGGAGTGCTGGGCATGACCATGGAGCAGCAATTCCTCTGAAACACTGTCCCTTCCAGCCCAGACTCTTCTGTGGTATTTCAGTGGCAGCATGTTACAATGATCTTGGGAGAATAAGGAGGTTCAAAGTGATCACCGAGTCAAGAATCATTAAGGCTGGATGAGACCTCTGAGATCATTGAGTCCAATCCTTGATCACCCCCGTGTCAACCAGACCATGCACCAAGTGCCAAGTCCGGGCTTTCCTTAAACACCTCCAGGGGTGGCAACTCCACCACCTCCCTGGGCAGCCCCTTCCAATGTCCAATCACCCTTTCTGTGGAGAAATTCCTCCCAATGTCCAACCTAAAGCTCCCCTGGCACAGCTTAAGGCTATGTCCTCTCAGCATGTCACTTATTACCTGGGAGAAGAAACCAAACCCCACCTGACTGCACCCTCTTTTCAGGGAGTTGTAGAGAGTGATAAGATCTCTCCTGAGCCTCCTTTTCTCCAGGCTAAACACACCCAACTCCCTCAGGATTTGTGCTCCAGACAGTTCACCATCTTCATTGCCCTCTCTAGACTCACTCCAGCACCAAAATGAAGTCAGGGGTCCAGAACTGAACACAGGACTCGAGATAATGTCTGTGGGGCAGCCAGCAGGCACAACAAGGTGGTGGCACTGTCCCACTCATGGGTCTGTCCTTCTGAGCCCCTTCTAGCTGGGCAGTGCTGTGAAATCACTGCTGCTCAGTGTACAGGTTGTAACTACAATTTGCACAGACATGGAGAAGGCACAGGAACACAGATTAGCTCCAATTCCTGTAAAAGCTTTAGTTTTGGCGTATCTTTCTATCTTGCTGCCTCCTTGCACAACAATCCTTTTTATTCAATTATTACATTTTAGAGGCACGGAATGGGAAAAGACCTCTTGATTCACCATTCCAATCTCCCTCCTTAGGTGACTCCACAGGTGACTACAGCCTAGGAACACCTTCAAAAACCTGCTCAAACTCCACCTTAAAAATGTTTGGGTTTTTTTTTTTAACATCATGGCTTAACACAAATATTGAAACTTGAGACCCTGATAATGTTCTGACTGCAAGCTTTGAACTAACCTTTGAAAGCACTACAGGCGGGTTATTTTCTGCCATCAGATGACTTGTTATTCTGCAATGACATTTGCCTTTCCTCTGAGTGTGGCACACTGTGATTAAGAAATGAGTTGTTTATCTCCTGCTAACCATCACTTTTAAGGATCTCAAATACATGTTACACATCCCCAGCCACCCCTCCTGTGCTCCTTTACTTTGTCATTTCGCTTTATGATCAGTTTAACCTTCTTAAGCCAAATCTGAATGCGTGGGACAGCACAGTGCTTGTTCCAGACACTCTGAGAGAATGCTGAGGTAGGATTTTATACGCATCTCTGAAATCCCGTGGTGCATTCTGTTATGATCCCTCCACCCAGAAGTTTTATGAAACAGTCAGGTTTCAAGGCCAGGAGTTACCACCATGATCATCTGCAGTTTTTCACCCGCTCAGTCCCTTAATACCCCTGAGGGAATTACTGTTCCCTCTTATGTGAATGAACTCTCCCGAGCCAAGTAACTTCTGTTTAAAGTAAAATATGTTCCTCAAGAGGAAAAAAAAAAAAGTCCAGCCTTGCTTACATCACCTTTCACTATCAAATACCTTCTCTTAACACAAGAGCTAATAAACTATGAGCAAGCCATCTGCTGACTTCATCAGTAAGTTAAACACACAGTGCTTCCACTCTGCCTTTGTGAAGCAAATTTTTCCACATATCCAAGGCTTTTTGCACACCCTCCTTGAACTCTCTCTGGTTGGTCACATTCATTTTGAAGAGGATGCCAAAGCAGACACAGCACTCCAGAAGATGTCTTGGAGTCTGGCTTAGCCCAGATATCCAGAGTAGGGCTGTCTATTCCTGAGGCTGTCCCAAGGGCCAAACCTCTTCTCTGGAAATCTGCAGCACAGCTTCCCTGTGCTGCCCACAAGGAACTGCTTTTTAGGGCCTGGGAAATAGGAGCCATTTCTTTGAACCTCCATGAGGAATCCAGGTAAAGGCTGTGGGTCACTGGTTCTTTCTGGGGCTAGGAACAAGGGAGAGAGCCTGCTTTTGAGGACATTTCTTTCTCACCAGTCCTGATGCAGTTACCTGTTTAGCAGACAGGTTTTTATTGTACATTGTCACAGCATTAAGGAGATGCAGAATCAGGGTCAGAGTCCCACTGTGCTGGACATTATTGCTCCACATCCTAAAGCTGCTCCCTGCCCTGGAAACAACAATATCTGTCTTTTTTTCCCCGAGACCTAGAGTGCTCATAGGGCTTTTGCTTACTGTTTGCTTCACTGTGGTTTAAAGTAAAAAATATAGTAATGATTAACCTAGTTTTTCTGTATTTTTTTCAATCAGTGCCTTATTTGCTTTCTTCCAACTCTCCAGCAGTGTTTCCAGTGGTTCAAAATGCTTATAAGCTATGAGATCAGAAAACAGGTTATCAAGTCCAGCAGACTAATATGTGGTAAAAAATAATAGCAGACTTCCTTTTTTCTTAATTTTTCTGAAATTTTAGTTCCTGACCTGTAATAAAAATATGTATTAAATTATTGACATTTTAAGTGAAACAAGGAGGATCAGGGTATTTCTACAGGTATTAAAAATAATGATTTATCCCTCCATTAGGGTTTACTTTCCTGTCTAATTCTCAGTGACATCTCTGCTGGCTGTACCTGGCTAGTAAAGGTACTCAGTAAGGAAACTGGGGCTAAATTGAATAGGAAGCAATTGTGGAACACTTTTACCACAGAGCAGCCTTATGAAAGCAGAGATTGGATTCATTGGTTTCACTGTGGAAAAAAAAAGTGCTGGGTTGGGGGTGAGGAAAAATTAATTGATACATGCTGTTACTCTTCATTTTATTATCTGAATAATAACTGAGATGAACTCAAGCCAAGTCATTCAACCCTGGATTGTTTAGAAAGAGGGCCAGGAGTGAAGGAGATGGCATCCCATCCAAGGTTTGACTTGCATCTCACAAAGAGATGGGGAAGATGTAACTGAAATTAATTCCTACTTAATATGGTGGACTTTGGTTCAACTCCTCTCTAGAAAAAAAAAAAGTGGTCTATCCTTATTTAGGAAAGAAAGGCTGTGATGAAAGTGATGAGGCAAGAGACAGTGAGAATGTTCTAGATCCTAAGAGTACTCTGCTTTAGCTGCTCTCATAACTACCATTTTTATGGGCACTGGGTTGGACTGAGATGTGGAAGCTGTTTGTGCAGCAGATGGATGGTGCTGTGACCAAAGCACCAACACAGCATCCAGGAGGAATTGGTTTTGTTTCAGGCTTTGGCACAGACTTTCTCCATAATGTTGAACAAATAAGCTATGCAAAGAGAAAGCGTAAAGGCAGTGAGGCAAATGCATTCAGGGCAGTGCTTAAACAGTTGAGTTTATAGCATTTCAGCTTTAGAAACTGCACAGTTTTTAAAACTTCATAAGTTTTAAAAGAAATACAACATCAAGATTTACCTTGTTATCTTGCGATGTGAGGTTTCCCCTCCGTAACAATTTGGATGATTTTGTTCTTAGTAAAAACAAAATTAAATCCTTTAAGAGCAAAAATAGCTATTTAGAAAAAAAACAATAATAAGCAATCAACAATTATGTGATTACTGCACTCCAGAAATGAAGCCTTTCTGAAATCTGCTCTCTGAATCTTACTCCACTGAGCTCCTGTGGGCACCCAGACCTCAGTGAAGAAAGAAGAGGTGGCAGTGGACAAATGAATGAAAAACTCAGCCAATAAAACCCAAGAGTTGATAAAACAGGTGGAAAACAGTAAGCACAAGTGTCAAGCATGAGTTAAGGAAAGTCACCCATTTAATTTCCCTCAGCCTATGGTTGGCTAAGTTAGTTTATGTCCCCAGAAATTGCTCTCTGCAGGAGAAATTGGAAGGCCACCTCTGCCAACCCAATCTTAGGACCATTTCATCGCGTTGCAGAGATGCATGGAAGTATCTGCCATCCTCCTAGGCACCATATGGACCAGAGCCTGTGGCTGTTCTCATAGGATTCAGTAATTATATTGTCATTTTCCCCCTTGTTTACTGGAGGGAAAGATGCTATCAAATTGTAAAGAACCAAGTGGAAAAGTCATGGAATAAAAGGAAACGGAAGGACTGAGTGCTGCATTACTGAAGAGTGGAAGGAAAAATAAGCCACCTTCCAAATCTGTAATGCTTCCAACAAGAAAAAAGAGCCACCCAAATGCAAAAAGAACAGAAGAACCAGCAGTTACTTTGAAGGTCTAAACCTCCTCCTCTGTGCTGTACAATGTGTGCAGTTTTGACCTGTCTACACACACAGAGAGAAAGTGAAATATCATCTCTGCTCTAAAAAGTTTAATTACTCAGGAGTTTTGAAACATTACAAGACGTGTTCTTTAAAATTTGCAATGAGTTTAGAAAGTTGGAGGAGATGCAGCAGCTCCACCTTTCTTCTGTAAGACAACTTTGGCACCTCAAAGGACATGGTGGCCATGGAGAACTTGCTTTTCGTGGTCCCTAATTACACCTGAAGAATGCCAGCACCATTCCTGGTGCCCTGACGAATAGAAAGTATACATAGCTCTCACTAAAAAGAATTTCATGTAAAGGTTCAACCCAGGAAGCAGTGTGAGGGTTGCAAAGTCATTCACAAGAATACAAGACTGTTTTCCAAAAATGCCTTCCTAATGTAGAAATACCAGTCCATGATCAAAACTGACCTGGACTCTCAAAATTGTAAAACCCACTGCCAGACACCTCAAAAATGCCTCTCTGCTCTTTGCTTTTGAAAATGCTGTGCCCAAGAACAACTAAAAGCAACTCACCCTGTGGAAAGCATACTGAGGGAACCGCAGACTCCTTGAATGTCACTGGATTTAGAAAGCAGATCTTGTAGCCACACAGTGTCCCCAACTTCCTGCTTACAAACTGCTTTAGCATTGACTCAGTAGGAATAACACCATCCACTGAATCACCCACCCATCTGCAACACCTGCTTCTTCCTCGGCTATTACGCCTTCCCTGGGATGACTCAGTTTGGCTGCTCTGAGCCTGGGAGATGGGAGAAGACCATACCTTAAGACACATGGGTTGAGGGGCATTCAAGGCCCCCTACTAATTGCTGGCTTTCTGCAGTCTGGGATGCAATAATCCCTTGTCCACTCCCTGTGACTCCACACAGTTGGGGGGTGTTTTGTAACTTTTCCAGCCCTGCCTATCTGGAACACTTTCCTGCCGAGACAGTGACTCACTTCCTCTTTAGGAAGCTCACCCAAAATCCTTTTCACTTTAGCTTATAAACTATTATTAACTCCATCTGTAAAGAAAAACTTTTACTCATCAGTAGTGCTAAATGGGAATTTTCCAGTGATACACACTTTTTTTTACTAAGATGTTGATTTGTTAGAACATAAATCTTTTTTAGAAAGAAACCAGTCTTGCTTATGCTTTCATCAGAAAAAGTGTTTGCATCCAAAGAAGGAGAACAGCTCAGCTTAGCCAAGACACCAGTGGTTAGGTCACTGACATAGCAAAACTGAACTTTTTTGGCAAAATAGGGACCTGAATCTGGCCCCCCTATCCTACCCAGTGCCATAACAGCAATGATAGGACAGAGCAAGTCCATGGCCTCCCATGCATGATGTGTTATTAAGTGAACAGTCAGTGTTATCAGAACTTGGTCCTGATATCTTCTCCATTTAAAATCAGTGCTTAATCCTTAGATGAACTGGCAGTTCAGGAAACCCACCCTTCTTTTTCAGTCTTTCTCATTTTCCTGAGAACCTTCCAAGGGTTTCAAGTTGTTCCCAACTAGGAGCAGGATGTTTTCAAAATCTTCAAGGTTGTCACAGAACAGAACTACAGAAGATTCCAGATGAATTGTATTTAATGTTTTTCTCAACAATGGTCCCAAGCAGGAGGTTGCTCCAGTCACCTCACAAACACACAGGCTGTAGCAGTGTAATTCTTAGGACTAGTGGCAAATTTTTTGTGATATACCTCCACCAGAAAAGAGACCACATCTGTCAAAGTGTTTCCTCTATTGTGCCTCATATTTATTAAACTTCTGATGAGTGAAATGGTTGGTTTCTGTGGCCAACGGACACTCCAAATTTGTTAGAACATAGGCACAACTGCATGTTTGGATTTTGTTCAGATAATAAATTTTGCATTATCCACATGTCTAGGTTTTTCCATGGGCTAAAGAAGCAAGACTCAATTAGCAGTTGTGGCTTTTTTTCCTTCTATTTTCGCCCATGGCTCAGGATGTGTCTTTCAGAAGTAGCTTCAGATATGTACTTAAGATTAAATCCTGATATTTGAATATATATTCAGCAGTTTAGTCTTTGAAAATGTTAATTTTTGCAGCCAGAAGAATGCCATTATCATCTGAACTACACCCCTATTTTGTATTCCTATTTGCTCAGTAGGAATCGTGAGGCCACTGTTCCCACTCATTTATTTTTTGTAATCTGTTATTCATCAAGTGTTGAGCTTCTGGGCATCTTACAAACTGTATTAACTATCTTACAACTATAAGTGCTCCCCATCTGACAGCCAAGACATCCTGGAACTGCAGACCACCTTGGTCCTGCAAAAGCAATCATGTGCTGTTCAGCAACCATTGGATCAGCACATCCAAAGAGGATGGTGCACATCTTTCTGAAAAGCAAAGGTTTTGTTGCTGTTTGGGCTGGAACACCCTCCTGTATGAGGACACACTGTCTTTCAGTACTGTTTACTTAACTGTGAGGCTCCATGGTGAGAAAGGGCTTCTTTCTTCATCATTGAAGGTATCTCATTTCTAGGGAAAATGCTTGTCATCTGTTTCTAGGAAAGACATTATTTCAAGGATATTTAGCCTTGGCTCTGTCTGCTTTCCATGTACATGCTGTGGACCCATATTTACTGCTAGAACAAAAGGACAAGGGAGGGAAATGTCTGTGCAAAGGAAATTTTCAACCTAAGAGTGAAGAGTCTCAAAGGGTTTTGACTGCAAAGGAAAAGGAAAGAAAAAATACAAGCCAATCTGCCTTTTCCACCCCCTCTATTTGTCAGTTGCTCCCCCTCCTTTAGACTGTCAGATTTCACTCCCATTCTACTGTATGGGCACATGAATCTTGCCAGAAATGCTTCACTCACTTAACACCTACCTGCTGGAGCTTAGATTCAGAGAGAGGGGAGAAAAGCAACCTCAAATCCTGGCAATTCTTATAAATCACAGTGTTGCTAATCTCTTTTCAAGAGAGTCAAATGTAAAGTCATGTTCCTTCTTGTGAAAACATTACTAGCCTGTGGGTGTCAACACAGCCTTCTTTTCCAAGAAATCTGTTGCATCCCACAGCGACTCTAGAGAAATTGCACTCTGATGACAGTGAAGAGAGTCTGCTAGAAAAACATCACACGCCAGTTCCATACAACAGCAACCTCAACAAGCACTTGTTTTTGTAAGATCAGCTCTCTCTAATTTCACAAAAAGCAGAACTGAACTTGACCAAGATGTATTTTATGGGAGTTGTTTTTACAACCTCATTGTTGCGAGCTCTTTCCCCAACCCCAAAATCACATTTTCAGCTTCCTTATTCATTCCATGCCAAGAAACACTATCCCATCTCTTTACAGCTCCCATATAGAATAAACAAGAACATAAACCACCTGGCTGCTAGCTTTACACATCCTTCTACACCCTGTCTTTTAGGACTGTGTTTTGGGACTGTCTCCTCCTCAGCACCAAATAGGTCAGCCCTTGCAGTTACCTTGTTTTGATAAAAGTCTTGTCTCTTCTTGCTGAAAAGGTCATCCCAGTCCCTCAGATCTGAGGAAGATCCCAAGCTACTTCCTGGATCTGGAGAGTGTCCATAGACCACTTGCAGGGAAAGAGCCTTTTCCAGGAACCATTTTTACAACTAAGTGAAGAAAGAAATAGATGCTTTATGAAGAGAGGGCAGAGTCTCAGTCAGAATGCAGCACGTTACTGAAAGACAGCACCCTTTAAGTATATTGTTGCAGTATTTAGAGGGTGGCTACAAAGAAGATGGAGACTCCATTTTTTACAAGGAGTCACATGGAAAAGGCAAAGGGTAGCGGGTACAAGTTACTGCTTGGGAGATTTTGATTACAAACAAGAGAATAATTTTTACAATGTGAGCAATCAGCCATTGGAATGATCTGCCTGGGGAAGTGGTGAATTCCCCAGTGTTTGACACTTTTAAGATGCAGCTGGAGAGGGTGCTGGGCTATCTTGTGCTTTTACCCAGAGAGGTTAGACCTGATGATCCTTGAGGTTCTTTCCAACCTGGTATTCTATGATTCTAGTTGCATTTGAATTCACTTGAAGTGTGGGACTCCTCTATGTTAGAAGTTATCAGAACAGAAAAAATCGTTTGAATTCATGTGCATGATGAGGAGCACCATAAAATGACCAGAGATCCTTCTAGTTCCTGCATTAGCCAGTCTGAATCACTGGGGTTTACAATCTGTGTGTGTGTGCTGGGTTTATGTGTTCATTTATTTGGGTAGAGAGAGAAGTTCATGTACCCATTTACGTGTGTTGGAGTAGTGTCTAGAGCTCCAACCACAACTTTGCCTGGGCTGTGTTTCCATCCAAAACAATGACTCGGCGTGTGACAAGTTCATATGAAGTCATGGGGCTGTCTGAGAAGGCTCCACTCTAGACAACACTTATCCTTTCCAGTCGTCCTGCTGCCCTCTCTGCAGTTACCCCACTGCCAGGATGAAGTCAAGACCCTGCCTTTTCAGACTGCCCTGGAAAAGCAACCGCACATACCAGGCTGTGTCTGTCAGCCTGGCATGCACATCTCAGGCATGAACAGGCAAAGCTTTGCATCTCATAGCCCTTGAGGGGTGCACTGGCTGGCTGACAGATGTACTGTCACCGTGGGATGCTTCATTACAGGGGGAGTTGTTAAAAAATAAACAAAGTTTGAGGTACCAAAAAAAAAAAATCAAAATCAAAAGCAGCTATTCACATAGACATAAGTGCCTGCTCAAGAGGAAACAATGAGCAGTTCCACTTCACCCATGGTTCTTCACCTTTATCTTCCAAAGAACAAGAGGAAGAAGTCACCTTCTTCTTCTAAAGTCCACCCTCTCACCTCATCATGCAGTAGGAAACTGCTGCTGTTTGTGATTCTCTCTCTCCCTCCCTCCCACATTCTGGCCCGCACTCCTCAGACCCTGCAGAAATCAGCCCAAGAGCTGGCTGTGCAAAGGGGCTTGGGGCAGCAATCCCAGCAGGGAGCCCAGCAGTCCCCACCCCACAGCATCAGTCAGCCCCACTGCCCGGTCTCACCTCACTGTGACCACCTCTACGGTGCATCTGTCCTCTCCCAAATCTCTTTCTTCTTTGATGATCTAGAAGTGGGAAAATCTGACAAAACCTTTCAAAACCCATCAACAATAAGGCAGAAAAAGGAACAGAAGGAAAAGTCACTGAAAACAAATGAACCAAAAGATACAAGAAGCACATATACATTTTAGAATTACTATCTGAGATATTTGAAAGCAAAAAAATCATTTTTCTATGAATTGTTTCCTATTAAAATTTTGTAGCAAATTATGACCCCAATAAGAGGATTGGCAAGCTGGCATCTATTTTGTTCTGGTTCATTAATCCATTTTGAGAGGTGACAGCCCATATAATGATTTCTTGGCAGGGCAAAGAGGCAGTTCTTTGGGCAAATCATAACTCCTCTGGCATCACATGGTACCATAATAATTTATACCACACAAGGGCCTATTCCACCATCTGAATTCACTTGCCCATCACTTTGCAGTTTGTATCCAGGCCAGCTTGACTTTTATGGTTAACATCCCTGTCGTTTGTTATTCGCACTGTGGCAGAAACTTGCAGTCACGACCAGGACGCCGCTCGCACAGGGTTAGATGCTGTGACAGCACATGCAACACGATTCCAAAGAGCTTTCACTCTTCCTCTGCTGTTATCTGTCATGTTCCTACCCTGAGTCCATCCAAACAGATTTTCACCAAGTGCTTAAATGGCTGAACTTTGGCCAAGAAGGCACCGTGGAATTACTCACAGTGGCAGGCCAGATGAAATGTAAGCATCACCAATTCATCCAATTATTTTTCAATAGAAGCTGGGGCCAGAAGGGACTTTGTACCTCATTACTCTTGATATTCCAGACATTCTTGTTTGGAGTTTCGTTCTGCAGAAAGAAATAATAGTTTGTTTCATTGACAAGAGAGGACAAGTAAAAATTAGCAGATTTTATGGGACATAAAAGCCCATTAGAAAATGACAGTTAGAGAGAGATGTTTTTCATTGTGCAACACAACTCTTTACCATGTTTCAAAATAAAATATTGATGAAAAGAGTATGACTATACTTACCAAATATTATTTTTTGAGTCATCTGTAAGTTTAGAGAGATTATAAGAGAATAATATAGGAATGTGAAGGATAAAAGGAGGGGAAAAGTGATGGTAATTTAAAAGAAGCACATCCTTATTTTTGGCTTTGTTCTCTGAAGAAGCTAATAGTGGCTTCCTGAAAGTTGACTTTGGTAGTGATTCACTTCCATGCTTTAGTTCATTTATTGTCCATGTAAAACTGAACTTCAGCAAAAATCCAAACCATAAATATGGGCACCTCAGGTCTTCTGGATTGCTTGAGATCTGAATCCAGATCTCTGTTCTGCATATGAGCCAGGACAGAATCCAGGTCTGAATGACCTCAAATACTTTGGCTCTGCTTGTGGGCCCACATATTCTCAAATGGGGCTTCTCTCCACTGGAAAGGAAATTATTAACCAGGAAACAAACAGGCACAAGCTCTTTAAAAATACTTACAAAAGGACAGTTGGGCAACTTGAGATGGAATCTGCCTGGAAGTGGCTCTATCAACAGAACTACCCGTGAATCAAAAATCTCTTTAAATTTTAGTTGCAACTTCATTTGAATTTCTGGGTTATTCAAATTTATGTGAAATTTAAATAAACCTCCAAGATTCAGTCACTTTTAATAGCATGAGATACAGACTTCCCAAACCTGCTGTGAAAGCTGAAACCTGGGCCAGCTTTTCATCCACAAGCCGAACTTAACATCAGTAAAAAAGACATCAGGCTCTTCTCTCATTTCCTATACAGTTTAACAAAAAGAAAAAAGAAAAAGAAGAAACAACCAGGAATATCCAGAACAGAGAAAAAAATTATTTCTGAAAAACATAGTCCTTTCTCATTCTGGCACTTCCACTTCAATCAGATGCTTTGTTTCATACATCTACCAGCTTCCATGCATTCCCAAATCTTCATGGGAGATACACAGCCTCTCTACAAGGAGGACAAACCTCAGAGGTGACCCAGAAACCCTCTCAGCAAAGCACTTGCCTGCACCCGTCAGAGGCTGAGCACAGCTGAATTGGCACCTTAACCCAGACCAAGCCACCACTGCCAACTCCAGGCAGGATTTTTCTAACTCCTAGTTCCAAAAAAAAAAAAAATCTCTCCAGCCAAAATCCCCTCCTGGCCTGCAAATCTGTTCAGGCATACACCTCTGTGTTGTAAATGAAATATCTGGCGCTCTGCAAAGCCACACTGAAGGAGCCAACTGGAACCGAGCAGAGCGAGCACTGGGAGAAGGTGTCTGAGCTGTTGAGTTTGGTGAATGCACTTGTGTCACATCCAAAGGAGCACTGCACATTTCCCTTTAAGGGTCATGTTGGTGGGTATGAATTTACCACCTGGTCTTTTCATAGCTGATAATGAGTATTTTGAGGAGGACTTCTTGAACTGCCTCACGTGGAAGACACTCATCTGTCATCTTCTGCAAAGGAAAGCAAAGCCCTTGTGTCATCCACTGACTTCAACAGTAAGAGTCACAAGGGACTCAGGGTGTCCTGCTTAGTCCCAATAATGTGGTTATTGTGCACAAACTGTGTCTTTTCAAGTCCAGGCCAAAGAAAATGGAGCCTTTGCAATCACTAATGAACACCAGTCTGCAGACTGCAACCTGTACATGCCTTGGATACACAAAGCATTTCTAACAGGGTTAGTATGAACTGCTTAAAATTTCATACTATGTTTTTTCTGCTTTTTAGATTTCAGCACTTTTTAAAGGGTCACATTAGTAAGGGAGAGAAAAGGGGGAAAAATTGAATATTAGGTAGTAGGGATTGTGCATTTTTCTTAATGAACTAGGAGGGTCACTGAACACCATTCCATCTGGGGCAGTGAAAAGACCAAAGCATGAAAGCATAAACTTTCATTCTAAGAGTAAATTGGTACTGAAAACTGTCTGAGTCAGTGCCAACAGTCTGATTTCTGATCTTTAGTATACATGCATTCAGGTTTATTCCAGTGAAATACATGAGGTATTATGAAGTAATAATGGAGTAAATAAGTAATCCTGAATTAAAGAAGAGAACCTAAATTTTCCCAGATAGCGGTAGCAGAGTATCTTGCAGTCCTGAAAAACTGTGCAAGGTTTGCAAAGCACTGTACCAAATATTTATTGGGCAGAGTTTATATATTACCATAATTTTCCTCCAGATTTTCCTCTCTTTAGAAGTCAACAAAGAAAAGCTGAAACAAAGGCTGGATGATTCCTTAGGAATCATCAGTCTATTATTTTCCCAAGGGCATGACCCTCCACACCCAACAGACATCTGTCTGATCTGGTATCAAAAATCCCCAGCAATAAAGAATCTACTAAGCTCTTGTTGAACGCAGCACATGGTAATTCAAACAAAAATTCATAAAGGTGAATAGCATCTGTAAGGCCCCACGTGTAGGGGAACACAAGAACATAATTGTGCAGCAAATTTTGGGAGGCAGCACCCAACCATGTGAGACACTGCATCCTGAATAAGCAGCTCTTCCCCTCTCGTAAGCAAGGAAAAAAAGAGGGGAGAAAAGAAAAACATAGCCACTCTCTGTAAAAATAAATAACAGGAACACTTATTGCAGCAGTCTGAGTTTACTTAATTTCACACTTTCCATGTGTGGATGCCCAACAGGTGAATGCAACTTCTACACATCATCCACGTGCATCTTTCCATCTTCCACACATTAAAGCTCAGCAGATCCTTTGCCATTCACATCCACCTTTCCAGAGGCCAGTTCTTCCTGTGTTCTGTGTGTGTAGGAAGTTTGCATGAGTCTATCATTGCTTAGAAAGAAACTTTTCCATCCCAGGAGGTTTCTGGACCCCACTGCAGTCCTTTGGGAGCTGTAACGTTTCCCAATTGCTCCCAGTCTGCTGCACTTTGCCTGTGTGAGGTCTCTGCATTCAGGCTTTCCCGTCATTCACCAGCAAGGGGAGCAAAGGACACTTTTCTCCTTGGAGCTCCTGGCTGCAAGATTTACAGTCTGGGATCTGTCTGGGATTTTTTTCCTCATTTGGCAACCAGGTCCTTTGACACCTTATGTACTGTGCTGTCATATGGGTCCCCAAGGCCAAGCCTGCTGAGATGCATTGTACTTGATACCCAGTATGGTGAGACTTTGGTGGAGTAGCATCCTCAGGAGAAAGCACCAGTGCTTTTCTAAATTTCTTAAGCAGCTATTGCCACATCCTCCATCAGACTACAGGCCCAGCAGGCACTGTCCTCTTACTCCATGAATTTTTGGACTGCAGGGTTGAGGGGCAGTGAGGGATGGCTGCTCCCTAGCAAAGGGGAGCCAGGAGCCCAGACTCATAACAAGGCATCAATGCATCAGCTCCAGGGCTTGTTGGACTCATTGTGCAGTTCCCTGGCCAGACAGAAAAATTATTTTTAAAAAAAAAAGAAAATTTTAGCTCTTTCCTGACCAAAGGAGCTGGGTTAACTCATGGCAGCGCTGAAGAGAAGAAAGGAAGGGTCAGGACCATGCAGGCAGGAGTGGGAACAGGGCATGGCATGAGGAGAGGAGGAAGAAGGATGCAAAGGGTGTTCTTGGAGGTGGCAGAACATAATACTGATTCATCTGCTATGGGTGAGGACACATTGATCACCTGCTGTGCTGTGCTGTGCTGTGCTGTGCTGTGCTGTGCTGTGCAGCAGGACAAACCCTGGCTAGCAACTCTATGGAAATGGGAGCTGCATGTCCTCCCCTGTTTACCACTGTACAGTGGCAGGAGATCTTTCCTCTCTGAAGCATTTTTAGTTAGTTATAAAGCATTGCTATGCCTGTTCTTTCCCTTTTTACCTATGGATGGGAGTAAAGAGCTTTTTACCTCTCAATCTCTGAATCACTGGGCTTACAACAAATATATCCACTTTAAGAAAATGCAAGACATAGGAAGTGTTCACAACAGTCATGAAGAATAGATTATCACATCAGTCTTGGCAATATTTATAGTTTTCCAGGCTTTTGTACATTTCATGTGGTGCAGCTGACGTAAAATACAACCCAGAAAAAACAAGTTGGCCCAGCTTGGAAAAATCTCATGTGCTTCAAGGTATTTGCCTAGGCTCACCAAGTTCATTTTTTGTTTTGCATTAAAATTCTACAAGGACACAGAACTAACCCCACACCAGCTGTTTCAGACATGGCAATGTGGTATTTAAAAGTTTAATATTGTAATCTTAAACCTGTAACTTGGGCCAAATCACCCTAATATACTTTCCTTGGAGCAACATTTTATAATGATCTTTGGGACCTGTATAGATGCTGTGCATGAATCTTTTCCTTAATTTTGTGTTTTCCATACAATTTTTTAAAAGCTAAAAATAATACCTCTTTAAGCATGTAAAAGTCAAATATATATATTAAAAAAAATACCTCCAGAAAAATACCCAAGCAGATGACAAATGCCAACATATGTAGAAATGAGATAGTTTTCAACTTAATTGTTTTCTTTTAACAAAGCTGTTTTGTTACAAAACTACTGGTAGAGATTTGATACTCTTCCAGATACGTTTTATGCTACAGGTTTTATCAGAGAAGTTGTGAACGTCCCAGCCCTGGAAGTGTCCAAGGCCAGGTTGGATGGGTCTTGGAGCAACCTGGTCTAGTGGAAGGTGTCCCTGCCCATGGCAGGGGATTGGAACAAGATGATGACTCAGGTCCTTTCCAACCCAAACCATCTATGATTCTGTAATACATGACTGCCAAATCATTCCTTGCAAAAGAATAAAATAAAAACTATTTTCTTTTTCTCCCTAGCACAGTCTCTTTATTCTAGCTAAAGCACGTTATGATGATGAAGACAAAATGCTTTTTTCTGATCACCTGGTCATGTTTGCAGAAAAATCTAGATCCTGTCCCTGCCAGGTGAGTTTCAGGACATGCCAGGGTCAAGGCCAGGCTGATGCAGAGAGCTAAAGACCATGGTATGTAGGCAGGCACTGCCCCACACCAGTTTTGCAAAACAGCAGGTAAGTACCTGCAGAGCTGTGGCACACACAGACACTTGGTCTCAGCCCCAGATGACTTTCTTTGCAGCTCACCTAAGGAATGTCTGTCTCCTTTCCTGATTAACCTCCCCTCCTCTGTTTCCTCCCCTCCCAAGCCTCGATGGTGCACAGTGTTTCTGTGCCAAACACGCTCCCATTGTTTCCCTGTAGGACACTGAGTGCAGCATAATTCATTTCCATGATTTGGTTCAGGAAGAGCATCAAGCAAGAGATTTGAAGAGCTCCATATGTTTAGCCTGTCAAAGAGAAGATCAAATACTTTTTTATTATAAGTACCTTATGTACTTTAATCAAGCAGAAGCCAAACATGAATCAATATCTGGGAATTAAATCTGGAAAAATTCAAATGAGAAGGAAGGCACAGTCTTCTAAGATAATGATTAATTATTTTCCCAAACTACCACGTGAAGAGGTGAATCCTTTATCTCAAGTCCAGATGCCTTTCTGGAAGAGATGCTTTAGGCAAACACAAGATGTTAAACTGAGGTTAAGGGTAATTGGGTGAAATTTTTTGGAAGTCAGACCACTGGTTTACTTGGCCTTGAAGTGCAGCTATCTAATAATCACCTAATTTTAAAATATATGTAACGTGAACACAAAGGATTCAAGGCAGAAAAACATCTTAGAAGATTAAAAAATCTATCTGTAGTTTATGCCATTCAAATCTGTAAAGCCACAAGAAAAGATGATCATATTCCCTTCACCATGGAAACACAAGTACACTGAAGAAATCAAAATGTTAGTTGTTTTGTGATAGAAGACAAAATAGGACACAAGGGCTGTGAAGTGAGTGGTTAAAAATGAATTTTAAAAAAAAGAAAGCAACTTGTTACAGACAAAACTTTTTTAAAGACTGAAGGACTCAATTTGTAAAATGTGTCCTGTAATTGCAATAGGAGGAAGGCAGCAAAAGACACATTTCTTGGGGAAGATACTAGTGAACCCCAAGCAAAGCCCAACATGCAACAGCAAGTTGAGGAGGAAGGGTGTAAAGTGGCATGGCAAGATGGAAGATGATGAAAAGACAAAATCAAGCTATTCTAGAAGTTGGATCAATAGTTATTACTTTAAAAAATTCATACCATTTCACTGAGCTGATTTTAATGTCATTCACTTCTCTTGTGACAGTGGAAGGACAACAGCATGAGGTTGTTGCTGACCATTTTTCAATTTAGCAATGCTTTCTGTTGATGTGATTTTTCTGATTGCCTGAACATGATTACCAGTGAGTTTTCTATTAGAAATAAATGTGTAAAGTGACTATTTCACTGTGAATGCAGAAATCAAAGTCACAAACATGAGGAACTACATAAGGAGAAGGACAACTATAAATTCAGAGCCGCTTGGGTATTGTTTCTTCTCTCCCTGGAGTAAATCAGAAATAAGTTGGAGTAAGTAAGGGCCAAGGCTTCTTTCACTCTCACCAGCTTCTGGGAGGGCTTTCCAAGGTCATGGGGCATGGCAGCCTGTCACTGAGGGATAACATGGATGAGGTAAGTACCTTCAGCTTCGCCTCTCTTTCTCTTCTAAGAAAAAGTACCTTGCCTTTTTTTTCCCCCCTCAAAGCAACCACAGCAGTTAGCCAATATTGGATACCTTGGGGGTGGTTTCTATTGGTAAAAGAAGCCAGTGCTGGAGCTGGGTGCTGTGTGCAAGGCTGATTATTGAAAAAGGATGTCAGGAGCCTTATTTCCCTGAACTCAGCATGGACGGACAATAGGACGCAGTTACTATTTCAAGACTCTTTTCAGCCAACACAATCCATAACAAAACTTCTTTTTTCCCCTTCTCTCTCTCTCTCCACAGCTTTATCTGAACAGCAGATGACAAGTAATTTTCTGGTGTGTCCTCATTTTCCATCTCTCTCTATTTCTTTTCCTGCAGACAGGGCACGCACACTCAGCTGGTATTAATTCAGTCCCTACATCTTTTTGTTCTCTATGTTCTCATTCAGGCTACCATTTAAATGGGTTTCTCCCATCAGGAACAAAGAGGACATTAATTTGTCCACTGTTTCACTGATTCAAAGGTATTAATGCTCACCAGATTCAAAGCAGAGATGTGACTGCATATGGATCAAAGACTTGATTTGCTAGGGCCATTCACTCATCAAGACAACAGCACCTCAGCTGTAGCTGCCTCAGCCTCTCCACTTGACTTGCTGGCACGTGCAGTGACAAACCACTGAGGACAAGTTTCTTACTTAAAACAGATAGTTGCAAGCCAAAAACTTCATTTGCTGAAAGCTGTGCCATAGCAGTTTATGTCCACTTGAGATGCAACTGTCCAAGGCTGGAAAGTCAAAAAGGGGAAATAGTTCCCCCAAACATGAAAGGGTAGCTCTCCTTCTATACCAAAAAGACAATTTTATTTTTTTGTCATTCCTTGCTATTTTGTAGTGTGGTCTACACTTGATTTCAAGCCAAACCACAGCCTGGCTCACTGTGCTGAAGCCCTGTACATAATGGACAGGTGGACAGTGAGTAGACCCTCGACAACTCATAAGATAATGTGAGACACAGAGCACAAGAGAGCATAGTGTAAAAGCTTCAGTTCAGTTCCTATCTGAGCAGAAATCACTGCTTGTTTATTACTTATTTTCCAGGTTTGCTTACAAGTAAGTTGTTTCCTGTCAAACTGAGCTTCCACATTTTGAAGAGCCCCCTATATCAGCCCCGTGATAGAGGAGCATGTAAAACTCAGATGTCCAAATGCAATTTTTTAAAAATCAGGTCAGATAAATCCTGTCTATGAAGAGGGTCAAATAGTTGAAAGAAGAAAGAACAGAAAAGGAAAAAAAAAAAAAGGGATGTCTTTCCTGATCTCATTTAGCCTGAATAAAAAATTAAGGAGGGGAAGAGGGAAGGAAGAGGAAAGACAGAACTAGAACAAGGTTATTTCAGTATCTTTTATGGATGACAATCTTTATTATTTACATATAAAACCAGACTGGACAAAGCACTAAAAATACCCTGTATGTCATTGGGAACAATCCTACAGCAGTAGGAAAATACAGCAGTTGACATAAATGGCCTTTTTCTATCATTAGCCGCTGTGATTCCATACCCATTTCATCCACAGCGTGTATCCTTCTTACAAGTCTCTCTGTAATAATAGTTCCAGAAATACAATCCACCCAGCCCTCATTCTCTGCACTGCTGAGGAACTGATGCTTTTTAGTGCTTCTCATATTGGTATGGACATTAATGACAGATGTCCCGATGCTCCTCTCTGTTCCATTAGTTTTATACTATCATAATTCATGCAGGGAAAAATGTACAAGCAGAACATCTCACACAGGTTTTGAGGTGATTTCTGCAGAAAGAACAGATGATGCAGTGTGCTACAAAAGTTCTGGAGAAAATGAGCACCATTATCTGTCATTGATATACACAGAAATTACGTATCAGCCTTTAAACAACCGGCTTGACTTTTACACTTTCTCGCGGTTCTCCAGGTCTGGAGTCACCTGCCTTGATTATACTAAAGGTGTCTTGTCAGTCTTGCAGCAAAAGCTATTTTTACAGGGCAAATTCCCCTGACCTGATAATAACAGGGGATTTGTCATTATCAAAAATATTAGGCATATGAAGAGTTTCAGTTAACAACAGAATAAAAGTATGAGGCGTATGAATAGTTTCAGTTAACACCAGAACAGCCCTTAAAACACACTCTGGGAAGGTAAAAGGCCATATAGGGCACCCACTGTAAGTTTTGAACCCTACCCAGCATACAAATATAATATTCTGTCTTTCCCTTTTGAGGTCACAACCTAGCAGAAGACTCCAGCATGTTTAAGTATGTGGGTACTCTAACAGAAACCAGAGTAGTCAGGAACTTTGTTCAATAAATGGTTTTGTTTCAGGTTTTTCCCTCTGAGGTTATCTGACGATCACCTTTGATGTGACTTTCTGGTTTCACTGTATCGCCACAGACCTGACCTGGCATGGCATACAGGTCTATACCAAGCAAATATTATCAAGGTTGACATTCTTCTCTACATATTCAGTGTCTCATTGCAGGCTTGGTTGTTTGGTGTGACCAGTCCTTGGGGACAGAGGGACCTTTGGACTTGGCTGGCCCAGATTTCTTACTTCAGGTGCTCTTGCAGCATGTTGTGAAGTCCAAAGGTCAGTCCAAATCCAACTGATGGTCTTAGAAATATTTCTAGTTCCAAGCTGGCATCATTTCAAAGAAGAAGAGAAGAGAGGAGGAGATATGTTCTATGCACAGATTGCTCAAGAGCTTAATCAGCCCTTTCCCTCAAGTGGAGGAAGGTAAATGCTCTGTCAGAGTTAGAGTAGGTTGCCCTTAACACGTTAATCACGAACTGACTTTGGTTGTTTCTGACCCAGTTGTACAATTTTAACAAGAGAATGAAGAGCATTCCTTATGAAACCACAGACTTCCCACTCAAGCTGTCTCGCCTGTGATGTTTAATATCCCACCCTTCTGATGATCATTGCAGCACTACGTGCAGGGAGGAGAGCATCAAATGCCTGATGCTTCCTCCCCTTGCATTTTGGATTCTGGGCACCCATCATGCCCTTGCTTCACAGCAGCAGCAGCAGCCAAGGCAGTTTGTGCAAAAGGCCTGAAATGCCATGTTTTACAAGCTGAAATATGAAGTGATAACTTCAGGAAGTTTGTTCATGCTTTGGATAGGTGGCTGAGGGAGGAAGCAAGTGCATGGTTTCAGAATGAGTGAATTATTTAAGCCAGCAGTCCAGAAATGCAAAGGAGGGATGTCAGGTCTCTGGAAGAAACTGGACTGGACTGTATTCCCTTGTCACCACCAACAACAGCGTGGGTGTTCTGAATGCTACCAAGTCCTGGGTTTTGACATGAAATTTTGCATCACCAGAAAAAAACATCTGTTCAAATTTTCTTCACCAACACTTCTGTAATTTAGCAACTTGCCAGTTGAATAATAAAATCAAACTGGGCATGTTGCCTTATGTTTGGCACTCTGGTTTATTTACATTTTGCAAAGGTGCCCAAAGATCATTGGGCAATGAAATTCACACTATTACTGCAGGTTCTTAGATTATTAGTCATTCTTGGACAACTGATATAATGTCACACAAAAGCTGAGAGAGCCAGAGGGCTTTTTAAAATCTGCTTTTCTAAGCTAATGGGGGTTGTCTATTTCCAGTGTATGTGTATTTTTAATTATGTGCAACTGTGGGACCTGGCAATACTTTTTGAACCTGTTCACCAATTTAAAAGGAAAAATCTAACAGGAAGAGGGGGAAAGTTGTCAAGGATACAAATTTCAGCCAAATTCATTAAAACAGAGAGAGAAAGAGCTAATTAAAGTTTACATGGGAGAAAGGACAGGGCAAGAAGGAGAGAAAGAATGAAGGAGAGAATATAAATTACTAGCTATAAGGGAAAACTTAAGTTACAGTTCATCTCTTAGTAAAACTGAAGTTGACCAAACTCAAACAAAACACACAGTAAATTAGACTTCCTCTATCCCAATGCTTGGGGGGTTACTTGGAGTTTTGATTTCTTTATGCAATTACATTTGCCTGCATAGTATTCCTCATACTACTACTCAGCTACATATAAAGGGGCTTTAAACAATGAGGGGATGTTGGAATACTTAATGGATAAATTTACAAGGGAGGGAGGCTTCCACTGTACCAATTGGACTTCACCATCTCCCCTTCCTTTGCATCTAGAGAAAACTCCATTAGAAAAGCAAGAAAGCATGACAAAGTAAACCACAACTTTCTCCCTACTGAGAGCTTCAGGCATACAAATGAGTTCTTGCCAGATAGCAAGTAGGATTGTGTCATTTCCAAACAACTGACTCAAAGAAAAAAATAAAATGCAGGCACCTTGAGAATTCTCTCAGACTCAAAACTGCAGAGATCATTTTGCAGAATTAAGCTTTGCTCTTGGATTACAAATGTTTGTGCCAAATTCCAGTTTCCGATGCTTTTGCTTGTGTGTGAGTAAGTGTGAAATTATTAATCCCTGAAAGCAGGGATTCATAATAGCAGAGTTATTGACATTTTCTTGGCTCTAACATTGCAGATGTGATGCTGAAGACAAGAAACATTCCCACTGTTTGATGAAGAGGGTACCCAGGAAACACCAGCAGTCATCATTCTTCAGGCAGAAGATGTTTTCTGTCATCTGGTTCTTGACAACTATAAATAAAGGACTCAATCTGATTTTTATACACTATTTCTACACTGTAAGAGACAGAATGATATATCCCACAGTTTGCAATGGAAGCCATATACACAGTGATGAGATTATAAACAAAGTATGTGTTCGCCACAAATGTTTGTGTTCTAAGCAGTGTTGTGAAGCAGAGGTTCACAACTGCACTTGTTGGCCTTGGTTAATGCAGAAACACCATTTCTGGTGCTGTAGTTGAAGTGTTTCAGAGAAAAATGTTGATACATAGGCAGAGGATGAAATCAGGACTTGCTTGATAGCATAAAAGGACTGCTATTAAAAGCTAACAGAGTGAAATGCTATAATTATTTTTTTCTCTCAGCTATGTCAGACTAAGATATTTAAAAGCAGAAATACAGAAAATACAGTGTGGTGCTCATCCCTGGGCCTAGAAGATCTCTAAATGAGACATCAGCACTCCCTGGGACAGCAAGGAAGTTAAAGAACTCTGGAAAAGTACAGTTCTCCTCCTTGAGCTCATAGCTGAGCTCTGCTCTTCTGTTCCTCTGCAACAAGCTGGGAGCCCACCAAGAAAGGTTCAGAAGATGTAACCAGTGAAACCTTCATTGTTAGAGGAAACAGAAACCTTGGAATTTTCTTTACTTTGTAGTGTGATTCAGTGTGCCCTGAGTTCACATTGGTGCAAGTCAAACAGCTCAGTGGCTTTACCAGCTTAGCCCCACCTAGGCAAGGCACCAGCCTCAAGCAATGAGATTTTCACCAGCAGGACTACAGTGATGAAGTCCCTTCCCTTCCCTTCCCTTCCCTTCCCTTCCCTTCCCTTCCCTTCCCTTCCCTTCCCTTCCCTTCCCTTCCCTTCCCTTCCCTTCCCTTCCCTTCCCTTCCCTTCCCTTCCCTTCCCTTCCCTTCCCTTCCCTTCCCTTCCCTTCCCTTCCCTTCCCTTCCCTTCCCTTCCCTTCCCTTCCCTTCCCTTCCCTTCCCTTCCCTTCCCTCCAGCCATTTCATTACCACTTTGGGGGGAAAATAATAAACATAAGCCATGCAAAACACAAAACTACTGGGCAAACAGGTGAAGGAGGTACCAATCCAACCCTCTGCATTTGAACATTTAATTTCATTTTCTTGTGATGAAAACTCTCTTTCTATTCTGTTGCCTGAATCAGCATGGGCTCCCTTGTCACCATGCCCGAGTTCCCAGGAAAACGTGTTCCTCTCCCCTCTTTAATTCTTCCTGCAGGATTATGGCCATCCAGCCACGTGGAATCTGTCACTGGCCCAGTTGCAGACAATGAGGGAAAAATAAAAAACTGAGAAAGCTCTAATTGTCAGTGTTCACATTACCAAATCTGTAATGAGAATAAATCTTCACAACCATAGCCCAGCACTGGAGGATTATGCACATCTTTGGGAAGCAGATCTCACCCTCTGCCCATTCCTGCCTGACAATCTGCACTGCAGATCTGCCACAATTTCTCCATGAGCACAGACCTTCCCTGCATGGTAGTGGTATCAGCTTGCAAGCAAATGACCATGCCGGGAAGTGCGAGTTCTCAGGCTATCTAATGACTGTGTCAGCATGGATGTGTCATTGCTGTTCTCACAAGGCATCACAGAGCCTTGCACGGAGCCATGTGAGAGTGAGTGAGAAATCAGCTGAATCTAATCAGAAGGAATGGCATAATTAACATGAATTCTGTGAGGAGCTGTTGGTTAAGTGATATGCAGTTCTCTGTTTAGTGGCTCATTATTCAGCCAAGCTGGGGTAAAGCTTCGCTGTCTCCACGGAGCACAATGTAAATAGAAAAACAGCTTCATTCTCCCCATCCTGTCACTGTAGACCATAATTTAAACTGATCATAGTTTTCCATTTTTCACAGATTTTTTTCCACCGTGTGGATAGGGGCATCTAAAGTGTTATTAAAACATGTTAGCTGAGGAAAGGGAGGGAGGCAAGCTGGCCAGAGCTGCTTGGAGAGGGCAGCCCCACTGCTTTCTGGCTTCTCTTGAGTCTGCTCAAAGTTTGAGGAAACAAGAATATAATAACAGATTTCTGGTGAGACAAGGAAAGTATCAGTGAGGCAAGTTATGCAAAGAATTTCAAGCTCACATGGGGAGATTTTCTTGGAAAGTAGCTTTCTCTTTGGGAAATAACCAGATAAACTCAGTATTGTCAGGAAATGTGGAATTGCACCCACTCCATGACACTGCATTGAATGCAAAGAGAAATTTCAGTCAGTAGAAGGGTGGGAGGAACAAAAAGCATTAAAGTGGCTGTTGCTGAAGGAGTAGCTCCAACATGACATGACTTATTGCCACTGTCACAAGACAACCAGTGTTGCTTTTGCTCCACCATCCACCTCAGAGCATGGCAAATGCTCTTCCTCTCCCTACTGCTGAGGATTTGTGTGCTAATGGACTGCTGGCAGATGGGTGAGAACACTTGCTTTATTTTTCTCCTTTTCTTAATTTTTCTATAAAAACTCCCAATCCATTGGGGAAAAAAACAAATGCCAGCCATTGCTCTGCAGTCTAAGGAAATATGGGCACGTCCTGTTGATTTACATAGCTTAAAAAAAAAATAAATAAATCAAAGCCCTAGCATGTCCTGTTATATGAAATGCAATGATGTGGCATTAGACCTTCTTCCATTTTGTGCAAGAAATGCACTGATGTAACAGTTGTTGGCACATCCAAGCTGTGCTCCACAGCTGCTGCTGCCCAACAGCAAACAGGACACCACCACCATGGTAGGGCAAGGACACCTCAACACAGCCACAGGTTTCAGTGTAAAATCTAGGTAGGAAATCAAGGCTAATACATGACAAAAGACATAATTTAGCTGGAGAGCAGCACAGAGAATGCTCTCCCATCTTTATTTCACCTTTTTTAGTGCCCACAATCACAGTGTCTTCTCTTCCCAAGACTTCGACAATTCTGCCAGAGATGTCCTGAGCAGAAATGCATGTATCCATGCAGGATACTGGACCTTTACTCATCTTCAGTGTCTTGGATTCATGATGCTTGGGCAGAACATCTGCCTAGGATTCAAATTTACCAGCTGTGCCTTCTTTCTCTGCCCAGAAACTCTGTCCAGACAGGATCGAAAAATACATGTCCATTTGGCCTGAATTTCTCAGTGTTCAGCAGTCCAGAAGGAGTGATATTTCCAGTCAGAAAATGAGACAAGATCAACAAAACCCAGACATGTGGCAGTTGTGTCTCTTACAACATAGACGGACTGGATGCATCCTCCCTTGGAAAACACTTTCATCATTATACCTCATTTTCAATAACTTCTATTACAACTGGATCCCATTGCATCAGTTCACCCTTGTTCAGCAAACCCCAGCTCAGCCTTCCTCCTAGACTCCTGTTAGTGAGCCCTGACAGGCGGCTAAGGAAATTAGAGTGTGTTTTTAACTGCAGGGTTTTGGAGAACCAAAAGTAAACCCAACCCCCCCACAGTCATTAGCTTGCAATTGTGAGGCTGGTCATACATGTAAGGGATGTCTCAGTGGAAAGAGAAATAGAGACCAACCTTAAATCCATTGCTGATCATGACTCAGAAACAAAGGAGCAGGAAGAGCAGATTGAGAAGCAAACCACACCACTGAGAGACCCAATTTCCAAACAAGCTGCAGTCTGGCCAGGCTGTGCTAAGAGCAGTAGGTGTGTTTGTGGTAGAGCAGATATTCCTTGGGAACATGAAGTTATCCCTTCACCTGAGCAGAAAGGCACCCACACCTATAAGGTAAGAAAAACCCCTCCAAGAATAATAGTTCAAAACAGAATACCTGAATGTTACTTTCCCCCCATTTTCTTCTTTCTCTTTCTCTCATTAGACACATTAAATCTGTTGGAGGGATTTTTTTTTCCCCATTCATGTTTCATGAATGCAAAAACATGTGCAACATGTGCAAATTAAGGATATAATTGACAGACAAACAGCAGCTGCCAAAGTCAGGAGGGGAAAAGTTTCTAAAAGTTAATGGTGTCACAGATCCTTACAGTTGCATTTTGTTTATGTGCTTTTTGTTGTCTAGTATGTAGTAGATTCTGGTAAGAATCCCCCAAACTGATTGTTTTTTATGATTTGAAGCACTCTGTACATTATTTATGTCGGAATCAATAGAACAGTTTATATAAAAAAGATGTGTTGCAACAGTCAATTCAAAAGAACAATTTGTATGCAAGTGGAACTGATCAATCCAATAAAAGTGATTGCCAAGTCTCCTGAGACTTACAGAAATACTTTCAATAAACGCATTTTTAATAAAAAAAGCAATGAAATATATCACAGCATAGGATTCAAATGGAAAGCAAACCTTCTCTGAACAACAGAGGAAAAGAATTTACACTTTGATTAAAGTCTGTTTTCTTTCAATTATTGATGAAATATGGATATTTTAGTATGGAATATTATTTGTTTTCAAATCCTGGATTGTTCACTCAGATCCCATTTGTCATTCCAGGGGAAGTGCCTAACTCCGGGATAACTCCTCTTCCTTGACTTAAGGAAATAAGGTGCATCTTTAAGCTTGTATGGTGGTATCTCCACAATAAGATGTAGAAATATATCTGGTCAGAGAAGGTGCTCAGAGTCTGGCTTAGGCCATACTCAGCCTAACACAGCTATGACTGTCGGAAATTTTATTTTTTTATGTGTCAGGGAAGTTCTGAAATACCAGTGTAAGAAGGTGACAGTTTTGTTAAGAAAAAAACAGATTTTCTAGGGTAGACATTACAGTGTGTCTGTGCTGTTAAGAGTCTCTCTCATTGGAAAGCAAAGCACAGTTATCTGGTGTTCAGCTGAGTCAGCATTCATCGCAAAGAAACAGCTTCCAAGGCAGGAAGGAGAGGATGATTCTTTAGATTTGGGTAATATAAGTCTTCCTTCCTTCTGACTGTGGCAGGCACAATTTTGCAATAGGACTCTCCCATCCAAGTGTTTGAAATCCTGGCTGGTTTCAGTCCAGCTGCAGGGGCTGGGCTCTGGCATGGCTGGGTGTGTGGTGGCACAGCCGGGGTGACCGGCAGCACCGGCCCTGCTGCGGCTGACCAAAGCAGTGACCCTGCTGCTCGCCGTGCACGTGGCTTCTGCGAGCTCACAGTGCAGCAGGACCTGCTCACACATCATCTCTGGGCAGATGGGGAGCTCTTGCCAGAGGGTTCTTATGTCACAAGATGGAATAGTCACTTTTATGCTGTTATTTCTTTAAGCCACAGATAGATTCAAACAGGCGTCTGCTGGTTTGCCAGATGGAAGGAAACCTGACTTGTTCATCCTCACTTACAAAGTCTTCACTCAGATTTCTCAGACACAGACATTGGGTTTGTAAGTTGCTTCCTGCCCATGAGCTGAAGGGACCCAGTGTCTATGGGATTCATTTTTGAAATTGCAATTTCAGTGAATGGACTTGCCTTTTGTTGTCTTACCTTGAATCTCTAAGGTTCTGTGTGAACTCAGATACAATATCCTCCTGCTCCTTCAGCAGAAAGATGTGCTCACCCAAACTCTGCTGCCTGTTGGTGAGAAAGGCAGAGCAGTCAGGTTACAAAGCTGACTGTTCTAGAAGCCATTTCTCCCATCTACTGCAATTTCTTCAGCCTCTGGGGAATCATGACTATTAGCTGTGCAATAACTACATCAGCAGGATTAAAATCATGGAACTCAGGCATCCCTACCACAGTCACAAGCTCAGATGTTGGAGACAAACAAGAAGTGTCACCACTAGTCACCACCAGTCAGACTTAGGCTTGCATAGTTGTGGGGCACATAAAATGAATGACCTTTGGCGTGATACACACTTAGTCATAAATACAAAAAAACTCCCAGTCATTCAGCCTACTGCTTCTCCTACACTACCAACATGTTTCCATACTCCAGAAAATAAGTATTCCTGTGAAGTCATCCAGTCATCCTCCCAGGGTGCTCTCTTTTCCTAGATTCTATTTCTTTCAACTTGAGACCAAAACCCTGGGTAGCAGCATGAAAAAAAGTAACCACTAGAGACCCATTTGATGAACCTCTAACATTTGGACTCAGGTACAGGAGTAGTCATCCCTGACGTCAAAGCTTCCAGGGACATATGGCAGCATAATACAGGTCTGTGAAACAGAAATAAATGAATGTCTGGAATGAGCAACCAAGCTCACAGTGAGAAATAGGTGAGGTAGTTTGGAAGATAAGATCAACCAGTTATGTCTTGACATTGCACTATCATTTTTTCAGCTAATTCTTTGAGGAGAGCCAGAACAAATTCAAAAGCCTGACAGTGAACATCACCAGAGAGGAATATGTCTTTACCAAGAGTATTTATTTTCTCCTCTGAAGCTTAGTGATGTGCTCCACTAGAGTCAAGTCCACTGAGGGGTCAAGGACTCTGAATCAGATGTCAGCTTCACAAAACCAGTCTGGAGAAATATCCTGTGATTTTATCTTCTGAAAGACAGAATTGTTACCACAAAACTTACACTCACATGTGCAGCAATTCTTCCTTATTTCCTTATTCTAAACATCCTCAAATTCCCCAGATTTGTCCTGATTATCAATGTTAGTCACACATCTTCCCATGGAATCTGACCATCAGAAAATTGTTCCTTTAAAAACCTCAAATCTCTATTTTGTAGCATGTTGTAACACAGCGTAAAACTCTTAAATTTCATTTCCACAAGGTTAATTTCTTCATTTTGACCTGCAGGTATATTGCAGATTACTATTCTCATGCTTGCAATAAATTTAAAGATCAAAACAAAATTCTGCAACTTTATTGAAACTGATAGCTGGTATTTCTGACATAACCTAAAAAGGTATTGTGCCAATGATTTAAAATTGTAAAGTTTTACTGTGCTTTGGAATAAGGAGAACCATTGGCAGAGTACCACGCTGTTCCCCGAGGCAATCATGCACATTAACCACAAAAGCAGATAAAAATTTCTCGAGAGCAACCTCTGTATGTTTTCCTGACCGCAGAACACATGGAGGGAGAATATCATGCATTAGCCCTTTTAATAAACAGTTTCAAATTATTGAAAATACCGAAATAGGAATTTCAGACTCAAAATCCTGGATTTTGGGGGACTGCAGATGGAGAGCTGGGATTCAGCACTACTTTGTGTTGCACAGACAGCACTGACATTATGATGCAGTCATTTGATGTGACAGGGATCATATGCATTCCCAAAAGCAGCTCCTCGGGCTTACAGTCCTTGAGCAGTCATAAAAATAAGATGTCTCTTGAGACATTTCAAAGATAAGGCTGGAGAGAGAAGGGCCATGTGGTTTACAGCACTCTTGGATAAATCCCATGACGCACCAAGGCCATTTGCAAGGTATCCGGTTCTCCTCATGACAGCAGACAGAAGTGCTGTGCTGGGAGAGCAAAAGAGGAAGGAAGTATTTGGAGCTTTGCCACTTTTCCAGAAAAATTATGTTTCCATTAAAACGAGCTCTCAAGAGCATCTTTGTCGTAAAATTTGATTTTGGTGCTGGGTTTTATAACACACAGCCCCAACACCTCTGTCCCCACCCCATCCTTCTGATCCCCAGGGGGATTTCTCCTCGGGAGGCTGCCCTGTGACTTCCTCTCCCTTTCCGAAGGATCGCAGGCACTTCACTGAAGATTTCCACAGCTTTGTCAGTTTGTGCCTTTAGGACATCTGGTGTTTAGTCACACAGTTGTGTGAAGGAGGCCTATTAGGCTTAATTTCTGCCAAGTTCTCCACAATTAGTAAAGATGCTCCTGGTTTGTAACATCTGTGCAAAGCGTATCCTGGTATGGTATTTTCTGTCCTTCTTCCCTCCCCTTCCCACCTCCTTTGCCTCCTCCTCCTCCTTCTCTTCCTTCTCTTCCTCCTCATCCTCCTTGACTCATAGCAGGTGTCAGCAGAGCCAGTGAAATCCCAGGTCCCTGTGGTGGCCCTGCCATCTGGGTGCCCCTAGCATCGCCCTCCTGCAGGAGCAGGATGTGGCAGGCAGGGCTGGAGCTTTTGATCTGAGACCAGAGGTGGGGGAAGGAGGCTTCACTTCAAATCCCTTGTCAGCTGGGGTGGTTAATCTCTTCCCGTGCCCACAGCAATAAAAATCAGCATTTACATAACAACGGTGGGTCACCTGGGAAGCGCTCTGCTGTCAGTGAAGGATGATGTCCCAGCCTCAGACACCCCAGTCCCTGGCAGGGGAGCTTCTCACCACCAGGCACAATTTAAAAAGCCTCCTGCTCATTTTGGGATGATGGCTCACCCCCTCCAGTGAGGTATTTGGTGGGTTTGTGCTGAGGACAACACAGTGATGAGGGTCAGCAATCACCCTCCTGGGTCCTCACCACAAGAAATGACTGCTCTAGCTACACAGGACTAGTAAAACTGTTTAAAGCAAATCTTCATGCATATAAAAGAAAAAGCTTGAAGTGCTATTTCTTTTGCTTAAAAAACCCCAAAAATCTAAATATTAAGTCCTGGCTTTCTTTTTTGTGCTGTGGGGTTCCTTGGAGGGCTGGCAAACACAGGGAGCTGCAGCATCACAAGCATCAACCAGCAACGGGAATATATTTCACGTAAAATGCTGCTTATGTTAACATCTCTTCAGCACAAATGCCTGCAAGAACACTCAGGGGGCAAACTCTCTTTGTGGAAATTTCAATATCACTGCCTCTTTCTCTGCAGGCAAGAAAGGATTCCTTTCCAAAATAGGAAGGAAAAGTGTGTTACACGCTGGATATTTCTAAAAAAGAAAAATAAACAGATAGCATTACGAATGAAGTATTTAAAATATTTACATTGTTTGGAATGTGGTATGTATGATAAATTAGTAAATGAATAGAGAATTATCCATCTATACAGAGAAGTCTGTATGTTATACATAGATGTGTCTATATAGGCAGAGAGAGAGAAAGAAATGTATTCCACAAGTGCTGGGGGGCAGCAAAACACATCATTGGACACTGGGCTAGAAGGCACAAAACTTGGGATGAAAACGTGGCTCTGCTACCAAGGTTTGGCATTGTCTTGAGGAAAAAAAACTTAATTTCTCTGTGTCTGTCTTTCTCTTCTCTTCAGCTGTTTAAACTGTGATTCTAAGGACTTTCAATCACCTTGTGTTGGTACTGAGGATCTCAGGGTGCTGCTACCATCATCCTCAGTTCAATCTACTTCTCTTTCTGAGGACTGTCTGTAAACCTGGGAATGCAAACCAGAGGAGTTCGTTCCCTGTGGATTTAGCAGCTTCCAGATTGCAAGTCTAACAGCTTCAGTTCCCTCCAGTTTACAAAAGATTGTTCTTTGAAATGTCAGATTTCAGATGCATTTAAGCAAAAAGCTTATGCCTAGGTAAGATTTAGAAACGAGCAGCAAGTGCTTGCACAGTTATAGATCACAGTCCTCCCTATTCTGTACCTGCAAACTGAGAGAAAAAAAACTTTTTTAACAAGACCAAAATGGCAAAACAGAACCATAAATATGAGTGGGGTTTGCAGCAGAGAAATGCACAGTCCAAGTCAGCAGGCTGGTTTAATTGAGGTTGATCTAAAGAATGGAGATTTTCATCATAACAGAAGTATTTTTCTTGTACATCTTGGGAAAATGATTCAGTAGGACTCAACACCAACAATGAACTAGTTAGTGCACTTAGTCCTATGTATATTTCTTATAGAGAAGGGGGGTAAGAGTGTAACTGCAGCAAACCCTTGCTTAGGTAGCAGCAGAAACCCGCCAGGATTCCCCACTTCCCCTTGCTCTGGGCAGGCAGATCAGCTCCAGCCAAGCTTTTTGGGGGAAGTGATAACCTCCACCAGCCTTGAGTGGGTGTGGATGGAGACAGTGCTCTTCCAGCCCTTCCACAGCCATCCCCACAAGAGTGAGCATCAGAGAAGCAGCGCTCCACCAACTGGGCACACCTGGAGCATGGAAGCAGAATGGGAAGGAGACTGGCATGCCTATATGAAAAGTTAATCCCAAGTAATGATCTGCACATCAAAAGAATTTGCAAGCATGCCTTACAGGTGGGGATGTAGCAGATGGCAGGGGATTTTTTCTGAATTCCTTCTGAATTTAAGGAAAGCAGAGAATGGAGCATTTATGCAACTGCATGTTGCCTGGCTCTTTTCTGTTTTTTCAAGGCTTAGATATTTGATTTCTAGTGGTCTGGCTATGGATTTTGCATTATCTCTGCTTTATAAATTGCCTCAGGTATTTAAATTTTATTCTGTAAAAGACATTGAAAGTAGAGTGAAATATGTTTGTTTATGATGCTTGTTAGAGCACCCTAGAGTACAAAAATATACTGTCTCCAGATATGCAGTTCAGAGCTAACAACAGAAAATTCATTCCGTGTATTGATCTCTCCTCTGAAAATTTTCCATGAGGAATACCTCTTCTCCATAGGACAAAGGAAAAAACCCCCAACCTAACAGTATATAACTTCAAAATTCTGATGTCACATCCCTGAGTGAAGAGCACAGATCAGCTTTTCCAAGACACATGTGGGAAATTGTTTCTACTGGATGACTGTACAATCATTCTACAATCATTGTTTCTACTGGGCAACCGTACTCTGTTCAAAATGTTGTTTGCATTCACTTTTTGGTTTGATTGAAATGCCTTCAATTCTCCTGGAATATCTCCTAGAGAATTTTCGCTCAGAGTAATTCTGATATTACCAACTGACAAAAGCAGAAAAGGAGAGAGAATATGTCCATATCTATGCATACCTAGGTTTTGAAATAGCTAAAATCAATGCCTTAATGTGACAGAGGGTTAGAGGTTAAAGAAACATACTTCAAAGGGAAGAATACTACTTAATTTACTAATAAAAATATATTCATTCTCTAAGGCCATGTATGGTCCTTTCTAAAGAATGACAGTGAACACACTTATAACTCACCCTACCTTATGGTAGCTCCTACTATAAGGAAGAAAAAAACTCACCCAGAACTTCATCCAAATCTCAGGACAATTCAGAATGGTCTATATACACACTTCTAAGGTTAAGTACATTTTAAACATTGAAAGTTGTTCCCTCCTGTTTGCAGAGCTCGAAGTGGCTCCCACATCCCCTAGACTCTCCCTCCGAGGGCTGAGCAGCACTTTCAGCCCTCACTGCCCTGAGCTCATCTATTGCCCTTGAGTTCTGCCCCTGAGTAGTTCCCACACCTCTCGTCCAGGGCTGCTGAGAGCAGCTGATCAGACACCAACCCTGGCCAGAATGAAATGGATTTAGACACCCACAGAGGTGACCATATTCCCGTGGGCACCAAGGAGCCCTGGGGCAGGGTGCATGGCAGCAGGGCTGACAGATCCAAAGCACCCTGGACACCTGAGCAACTTCCAGCTCAAGAGAGTGCCAAGCCCCAGGCCAGGACTTCCTCTCCTTTGCCAAAAGCAGGGGAAGCTTCTCAGCAGCTGAGGGAAGAAGGCAGGAGCCAAGTACCAGCATGGGAGAGAGAGCAGGCCGGTGCTTTGGGAGGTGGTGACAAGCTTTGGCGAGGAATCCAAACGTTTTGCCAGAAACACAAACTCCCCCATTCACTGCAGGAGCTCCTTCCAGGCTCGTTCCCTCCTTGCCTGTGGGCAAACACACACACACTCATCCTCTCCCCTCTGGAGTCTCCTCAAAGCAGCTGCGAGGGCGAGACCTTTGCCGTGGCTCTGAGCGCACCAGCACGCCGTGGCTGGGCCGCAGTGCACAGACGGCTGGGCAGTAGGGGTTGTTCACTTGGCCACTAAAGCAAGATAAGACATTTTCACTGTCATCATCCAAACCAAATACTGGGCTCTGTTTGTTCAGATGATCTCTCTGCTACTTTCTCTCTTGATTAGCCACATAGCAGAGCTTAAGCTTGAAGAAAACAAGACAGCATGAGAGAGGAAAAAGGTCCTCTTCTTGCTTTTAATCTGGCATTTCAATAACACCAGCTTCTCCACTAGCAGTAAGAGATGCTGGTCCCTTGACCTGCTCTGAACTGCACAATTGGCTAAGTGCACTGTGGCCTGGGGCAGGGGCAAGCAGTTCCCACCATCCTCTTCCCAGCCAGGGAAGGGACTGCCAGGGCCAGAAGCCAGCACACCTTGAGAATGGGTGATCTGGCCTAACAAGAGTTAAGTAGAACATGAAGAAAACCTACCCATGAAGAGTGGTGTTTGAAAATGTTTTAAAAATTCCTTACAGATTGATTTTTTCTAACCTGTGATGGTGTTTGTGACAAGCCCATCTCAGGTGGAAAAACTCTAGGAGACAGGGTAAGCACATCTGTGATAAATGCTCTGTCTGAAGGGCAGAAGAGACCAATCTGCCATCAGAAAGAGCTCTGTTAGGGGAAAAAAATGTGAGAAGTGGTGAAATACCTGTGAATAACTCAGTTGAGGGGGACAGGGTTGGGAGAGCAAGCGTAATCTCCCACTTTGATATTCGAATGCAAAAGTTTGCAAGCAGTGTTTGATCTCTCAGGCCCTCCACTCTTAATGCTGTTACCAGTCAAGCTCAGCTTGTAGGAGCTGGTCAGGAAAAGGTCAGGGATGTCCCAGCTGTGGTAGCTGATTCCCCAAAGCTGACATAGGAACTGGGCATCCCCTGGACAGACCTCTGATAATGCACCTTTCAACACTGAATCTCTAATGGTGATCTGTCCCAGGGAAGCTTTCCTTGCAGTATTTCCTATTTCCACAGGAAGGAAATTCTTCAAAACCCACCTTGTAATGCTTAAGCTCTCTCCCATTCTTGTATTTTGTGCAGGTGGATAGTTAGGCAAGAGACACAGGGCACACCTCCAACAGTACAGCAAACACAGTTAGAACAACAGTCTCCCACATTTGAAAAGCTGGGTTTGAGACAACTCGTTCAGCACTGGTGTCTTTGTACCACACAGGAAGAAAAAAATACAGAAATAAAGTCCTTGCTCAGTGACAAAAACTGTTGTTTTCAGCATTTTCAGCTCTGTCCCCGAGTTCCCACTGCAACTTTTCCACTGACCCTCTAATATTACCTCGTGGAAACCACTTCACTGCTCTCTGCCTCCACTCCACTCCCCATGCTCTGTGTTTGGATTGCAGGCTCCACCTGGTAGCAAGATGCTGAATGAATGTACCTGTTTAGGAGCCAAATGTTCTGGGAAGAATCTAGAGACACCCCACAGGACTGGCTGGGTTGACATGGCTTAGTCTAATTCCTGTTCTCAGTGAACACAGTTAGAAACACTGACATTGTAGGATTTTGTAAGCTTAAAAATGGATAATTTTCTACAAATCTGAGCCAGTATTTGCCTATGCAAGAAGAAGGACCCAGGGAACTCCAGTCAATCAACCTCACCTCCACCCTTGGTAAGGCAGCTAATTCCATACATTTCCAGGCACATGAAGGACAAGAAAGTCACCAGGAGTGGCTTCACCAAGGGGAGGGCATGGCTGAACTGTGATGAAATGACTGGCCTGGTAGGTGAGGGGAGAGCGGTGGACATGGCCTAGATTTCAGTAAGGCTTTTGACACTGTCCTACATAAGATCCTTATAGTTAAGTTGATAAAGTGTGGAATTGAGGAAGTGTAGGTGAAGCAGCTTTACAGAGATGGCCCAGGGGTCTTAGTGAACACTAAGCTGAAGATAAGCCAAGCCATCAACATGTTCTTCAGCAAAGGCAGCCAAAGGTATCCTGGACTGCACTGGAAAAAGCATTGCCAACAGGTGGAGGGAGGTGATCCTGCCACTTTCCTCAGCACTGGGCATATTGGAGAGACTTCAGCAAAAAGCCACAACAAGGATGTTTAAGGAACTGGAGCAATTTTTCTCTGGGGAAAGGCTGAGAGAGATGGGACTGTGCAGCCGGGAGGTAAGAAGGCTCAGAGGGGATCTCATCAATGTATATAAATATCCAAAGGGAGGGTGAAAAGAGGACAGGCTCTTCTCAGTGATGGCCACTGACAGGACAGAGGCAGTGGCCACAAACTGAAACACAGGAGGTTCTGCCTCAACACCAGAAAACACTTTTTCAGTGTGGGAGTGACAGAGCACTGGCACAGGTTGCCCAGGGATGTTGTAGAGTCTCCATTCTTGGAGATTTTCAAAAGTCACCTGGACATGGTTCTGGACATCTGGCTGTAGGTGACCCTGCTTGAGCAGGGTTGGACCAGATGACCTCCATGTCCCCTCCAACCTCAACCATTCTGTGATTCTGTGGTTTGAGCTGCTGGCCAGGAGCTTCTCAAGAGCATTTCACAATTTCAAAGGCTCCAGTATTTGGTGTGTTCAAACATTGCATACCAGTCCATCTCTGGCTTCCAGCTGGGGGTGCTGGTGTGGCACATCATTTGCAGTAGACTGTTCATCTGATAAAAAATTGTCATGTCATGTTTTGAGCTGCTCAGATCTCCCAGTTTTGGTTTTATATTATAGTTAAGCTGATCTATTGACTGGCTGATTTTAGAGGGACAGTTGTGCCTGTAGAGGGGAAACCAGAGGGATTATAAGACTCAGCCATATTCAGCCATAACATCCTGAAAGACAGAGCTCTGACCAACAGATCTGCTCTTCTTGAACACCAAGGTACTTCTCAGGCTTCTTGAGCTCAGTCTCTTCCTGACCCTGAAAGTGGCAGAGTAAAAATCATGTCTCTTTCTAACTGTTATTTATTCATGGCACCAGAAAAGATATGCCTGGTATTGAAATGGGGATATCTGGCATTATTCTCTTCCTCTCTTACTGGAACACCACAATGATTAAGAGTGACTTTCCAGTATCAGCCTCAGGAACACTTCACATGTCATGGACCTATGATCCCAGGTTTTCTGCAGACTCATATCTGCCTTGCTTACTTTAATTTCTCAGTTTTGAGGTTTTTCTTCCCCATCATAGCACCTGCAACCCTGTTTGTGTTGTTAAATGAAAGTAGAGTTTCCAGAGATTAAGACAGTCCCTCAGGAGAAAGGCATAGCTACAGCAAATTGGCACATATGGGCTGTTTCCAAAGTTGCTTCCAGTAATTTTGCAGTTGTTAATATGGCACCTTGGTTCAGTTCAGAAAGTACCAGTACTAATGCTAGTCCTTGGGAAAAAATATAAAAAGAGGTGGGTGATTTGCCAGCTCATACTTTCTTCATCCTAAACCACCTGTTTAAATTCATCAGAGCACCAGCAAGCAGCTTTGTGAATTCAAGCTTTTCTACTGAAGGTCAAAAAAAATTGATGAAGGACTTAAAAACCTGAAATTTTAACTTTGCAGTCATTATTTTGACTGCAATTTTCTGTATGCCTACCCTGTTGAGGGAGGATCTCTGTAGGCTTCTGCACCTTGTGTAGAGAAGAAGAAATCATTTTGGTGGAAGAGGTTACAAAGGTGCATACAGGAGGAATTTGTTCTGAATATCCTCTATTTAAGGGTCTGGTTGATCTCTGTGACTGAGACTCAAAACATGCACTGATGGCTTCTTGTTTGTGCACTCAGAGGAAGCAGAACTAAGATGACAGCATGGCTGGTGTGACTATGGGCAGAAAACAGGCAGGCAGAGATTTACCTATTTATTTTCTAATGATTGTTCTCTGGCTTGCATTTGAGCTAAGACTCTCACAGGAGTCTTCAGCCTGTTGCCAGTGGGGCAGATTTCCAATCCACTGTAGCTATCACATAAGAAAACAAAAACTTTAGGTTGAAAAAGAAGATCAGAAACTAGTTCTGGGTCCTTGAGAGGCATAAATGGCAGCTGATCTGAGAGGGACAGTAAGAACCCTCTGCACAGGCTTCCTCTACAAAGGCTCACAGATGGCACTACCCTGAGCCGCCGCTCCAGCCACGGACAAGCATGCACCCCAGTGGGCTGTGCTGGATCAGAAAGGCTCAATCCATCAGGTCTTTGTGGTGGCCACGTTGTCTCCCCAGCACGAAGGATCCTCTCCCTGCTCAGTGCTGCAGCAAGCTTTGGCCATGGACAGATGTCCCACAGCCAGGCAGCAGCAGCAGGGGAGGTGGCTGTGGTGGCAGTGGCTGCTCCTCTACCAGTTGTACATCTCCTTCAGGCCTCCCACTGGCAAACCACCTTCGGTCCATCTGGATTTGTGTGTCCAGGTTTCCTGGAGCACAGGTGAGCAGAGCCGTGGCAGATCCAAGGGCCAGGAGGGACAGCACTCACAGGGTGCAGGCTCTAACTCCACCATTTGTCCCAGCTGCATGCAGAGCATGGCAGGGCTGCCAAAACCACCCAGGGGAGGTGTTTTACCCAGCACTGTGGTCCAGCACAACCATTCCTTCAGAGAACATCTCTGACTGATGCCTGTTGCTCTCTCAAAGAGCCCAATCCCAACTACTCACCTTGAGTCAAAGCAGGGAGTGATTTAGTGATCCTGGGCGCAGGCTGGGGCAGATCCTCCCGTCCATATTCCCTGTGAATTGTGCTGTAGGCAGTTACAGTCCCACAGAAATCAATGGGATAATGAATACTAATTAGTGGCAAGCCACAGTGGGAGAATCTGGCAAAACATCTGTCCTTGCCCCAGGAGGGGGAGTTCCTCAGGTCCCTGCCGTTGTCACGCAGTTCAGGGGGCCCTCAGGAGCCTGTGGAAAGCAAGATTTTGAATATTTACAAGCAGAACAAAAATTGGCCCCAAAAATCACTTTCTCATCAGTTTCACTAAGCCCTAATTATAATGTAAATTGCAAAATTGGAAGGAATTCAGAGACAAGCAACAAATACGACTAAGGGGATTGGAGGATTGATTTATGAGAAAAGATTAAAAGACCTAAGAATTATGCAGTTTGACTAAATGATGACTGTGGGCCTGATCTTGCAAACTTTTCCCAGAGATGGCTCTTGACATTAAAGAGCAGGCATGATTTAAAAATATCTACCATGTCCTCCAGTGAGAAGTTCTGCACATCAGTATTCCAACCTAAGACAGAGGGGAGCTTTAGTTTTCATCTTGCAGCTAGTGAAAGTAAAAAATTCTAGTTCAAAGCCCAAAGATTGCAGTTTTGGGGGGTGTTATATGTGAAAAAAACACCCCAGAATTTATTCCCATCAGATAGAAATTAGGGATATGTAAACACCTGAGGTGTAGAAATGACCAATGTAACAGGAGTGATAGAAAAATGATGCTTTCCACTTGGTAGACTGTTTAATGTCTTTATTTATACCTTTCTGTACTGATGAGTTGCACCTTTGCATGGGTTGTCCATATATTTTAGTGCTTTTTAGAGTTTCACTTAAGGTATAAAACATTATAGAGATGTCACAGGACCGAGCATACAAACCAAGTCAAATGAGAGAAGAAAGCAACAGGAAAATGGGAGATGCAGCAATGCGAAAAGAGAGGTGCAACACCAAGTCTTACACTGTCTTCTCACCCCATGGCATGGCTGTGTTTGGAAAACCAAGCTGCAGTAGTTTGCATAGCATGGTTTCAATGCTGTTTTAATAACCATCATAAAATGAAGGAAACAAGATTTGTCATGATTGGCAAATAGTTTCTCCTAAAGAAAAAACTAGGTGATATCTTCCTTTAATTGAAGGAAGATTCAATTGACTGAAATGTTCTACTTCTGAAAAAGCAGCTTTCACTTTGTTAAATTTGGGAAACATCAGAATCTTCAATTTACATGGGTTTAGTAAAAATTAACCTACTACTTTATAAGGCAAAAAAGAATTTAAAGTGTCAGATGATTCAGAATCAAAATCAACACTGAATCAAACAGTAATAAAATTAGAAGCAAAACCAAAACTCAAATTGATCCAAATGTAGCAAAATAAATAAATAAAATAATTAATTAATTTTAAAAAGTTTTGTGGCTTGGCTCAATCTAGGCAAAATTCCACTAATTTTTTTCGTCTGTCTGTCTGTCTCTTAAATCCATCACTCATAAGGCTCCTGCTTTCGGTAGCTGATCCCCCTGTTGTGCCAGAGCCTGGCTTGGACAAGGATTGCATGACACTGGCTCTGCAACATAGGGCGCAAGCAAATAATGTCTCCAGCCTTGGCATAGCAACTGAAAATCCTCACGGTGCTAGTCCCAAAACCAAACCTGGCCCAGAGAGATCTGTCTGAGTCCATGTTGCAATGGAGAAGGCAAGTTCCCAGCATCTCCAGGAACAACCTCAGTGATTCAACAAATTCATATTTATATCAGCAAGCAGAGAAGTAATGCCTATTTCGGTGGCCCTAGAGCAAAGAACAAAAACCACACCATTATCTTCCCCAAAAACCTCACAGCTGCTTATCTGAAGCAGCTCATGAGAGTGAAAGAAGTGGATAAATATGTCATGTAATGCTGCAATGTGATTTTTTAAAGGGAGGCATGATTTCACTTAGGCAAGCAAGGGAAGGGTGAGTCAGCACAAGATTTCGTAAGAGCGATCCACAGCTGGCTCCAGCGTGGTGACTCCAGCGTGGCAGCAAGGCTGGTGGCTGGGAGGGTGCCAGCAGTGTCCCCAGCCTGCCAGGACACTGTCACCAAAGTCAACATGGAGAGAAGCAACACCTGAGGAAAACTGCTGAGGGAGGGAAGGCAAATGTCATGGGAGTAAAGCAACAAAAATCTTTGCAAGCCAGGGTAGGTCCACTGTCACAGTATCGACACGAAAGCAAGAGCCAGAGACACCTGTTTCCAGGATCAGAGAGAAGGAAAAAGGGGGCAAGACCCGCCTTCTTTATTTTTTATATACATTTGGAAATCACTATTCATTGGAGGAAATCAGTTCTTCCTCAATTACAGTGGTCAAAGGAAATGTCCATCAAAGTTCTGTGTCCATGAGAAAGGAATGTGAGAGATAAGATACAGTTACAATAACATAGCTATGTTTACAGAAAAGACTGTGAGAACTAGCTACAAAGAGATGAAAAACATTCATGACTGCAAAAAGCAGGGCAACAGTCCACCACGGTTTTCCTCTTCCCTCCCATGGCTGCTTCCTATTGCATATCTCTGGTTGCCACAAAACTTCTTTTTATGGGTGAAGAGGAGGATGAAGAGGGAGAGAAGGCTCTAGGAGACCTGGGAGCTGATGCCCCCCCTCCGCAGCTCCTCTTGCACACAAGCCTGGGTTGAAGAAGGCTCCACTCACCCAACGGAACATGGCTGATGTCCTGCTGGTGCCAGCATTTCCCCAACCACCACAGTGCCTGGTTGGAGCCAGCTGCTCCACAACTGCCCAGGAGCCGTGTCCAACCCCCAGGCCATGCTGACACAGTCCCATGCAGGATTCCCACGCAGGAGCCTGGTGGAGTTGCAGGGAGTGATGCTACAGCATCTGAAGGGCAGCTGAGTTCTGCAGCACCCAAATGAGGGGCAGGTAGGTGTCCTTCCTCCCTCTCTGTGCTCGGGGACATCAGGGCCTCCTCCCCCTGTCCCCATGCTGCAGGAGGAGAAAGCAGGAACAGGCAGGGAGGAGCCATCGGGGTCTTTTGTCACAGATACAGCACAGCACCCTCTGTTCCATGGACAGAGACAATGGAAGGAGGAACTGAGAGGCACAGCCTCTACAGATTATAGAATTCTGTGTGTGGTTTATAGACCAAAGCTTCATCCACATTTTTTTCCTGCTCACTGTCCCTTATTCACATGGGCACTGGTGTAAATATTGAACAGAACTGTGTTCTACCTGACGTCTGCACCAAACCCAAGCAACACCTCAGCCAGCTCCAGGATACTCATGAGGTAAAATGAAAACACCTTCACTGAGAGAAAAGGAAATAGTGAATAAGGAGTGGTGAACAAGATAAAAAACTGGATGAAACTTCAAAAAGAATGTGGATTTTTTCTCAAAATTTGTTTTTTCATCAACACTAATTTTTTTCTCAACCCATGCTTTCAGGTGAATTTTGCCATGTGAACTCTGGTGGGTTTTCATGCCTTAGTCTGATATTACTGTTCTACTTGATATTTCCCTTGGTTATTCCTACACAAGTTCACACTCACCATTGCATTTGTTTTTCCCTTTTTTTTCCCCCTTGCAAGACATTCATACTCAGCCTCCCTGAAAATCTCTGCAGTTCAATAGTGCCATCTTGAGGCTTCCCTCATACAAGGATTAATGTGAATCTCAAGTATTCAGGGAGTTATTTACATTTAAAATATCATTTTTAAAAGGCATGAGCACATGTACAGATGTACAGACAAGCATTTCATTTCTGCTGGGTATTACCTGGAATTAAGGGATCCAGCCAACAGAAATGTCACCCCCAGCCAAGATTTTCAAAAGCAAACAACGCTAGTGAGTGCTCTGCTTTGGGATGTGCTACTTGAAATGCCTTTGGAGATACCTGCTGATCAGTTCCAGCCATCTGAAAATCAATGAACTTGCAAAGTATTTTAAGCCAGGTACTCAAAATTAATAATTCTTATTTTAACTATTTTTTATAAGATGCATGTTTGAATGTTTAAGTTAAGCTATAGGCAGTGTCAGAGGCAAAATAAAACTATGGTTTTCAAAACTATTTTAAGTCTACATGGGGAGAATATTGCTTTAGATATTCCCATGCTTTAAAATAAAGGAGAAAACTTCATGCTTTGGAGTATAAGTTTTGGGGATATTATGAAATATTTTTCCTTCTGTAGCATAGTTCAGACACCAGTAATTTATCACTGCAGGGGAGCAAATGGGTAGATTGTTACAACAAATCATGCATAGGCTGAAAATTTACCCATTGAAAGTGGGATGTTGCTTTTCATTCTTCCTGGTCTAACAGCCAGGTGGCTTCGGGCTTGGGAAAAGGATGTATGCCAGCACATTCACAATAAAGTGCCTTAAGGAAACCAGAGACCCTCAAAAATACGCATTGTTAGCACTACAAATAACCCCTGTTTCCTCGTGATATTTTTCATGTTGAAGCCTAGCAAAAACATAAACCTTTCAGAAAGGATTGCCCATGATGTACATCCCCCAGTTATCAGCTCTATCAAAGTTTCAAAGTTGCACGAGCATGTTCCTTTTCTTTTCTTTTTCAATTTTAGATTGCATTAGATGGGAAGTCCTAAAACTGTGAATTTGACTGAAGTCCAGATGAAAAGCAATCTACCTCCAGCTACGTAAGAGACAATCTACAGGAAGAAGTCCTGCTTGTTTTCCAGCAGCAGCAGCAGACTGCAGCAGAAGGTAATTTTATCCTCAGCATTTAGTACAGCTACAACACATCTCACAAAAGAAATCCAACTATCGGCTCTGATCATCTCTAAACTATCAGGATCTGAGTCATATCCCGGTCTGGAAGGAGGAATGGGTAAGAAACTAATTTCCCTTTCACAGCAGAGAAAACCATGAAAATAAATTATATTTTTCTTGCTCTGAAGTCCAAAATACCTTGCCAATAAACAGTGGTGGTGTGTCAGGTCTTCTGAATGGGTTGGGAACACCTCAGGACAGCCCTTGGACTGTGCTTCCCACACAGACCTCCTCGTGCTGCTGGCCACGGGATGGCTTGGGCTGAAAGAGAGGATTTTTCAGTAGTCCAAGAGAGGCTAAATAGGACAGCCACAGTCGAGGGGTTAGAGCAAATGAGGTCTATCTCCACATAGAAAAGCCATGTTGGAGGTCTAGATTGTGTTAAACCCGTTCACAGAGAATAAATGCCTGGTTCTGGGTGTAGCCTGTGTCATTAACTGAGGGCGAGCACGCTGCTGAGCGTGAATGAGGTGGCAGAGTCTGTCTCTGTGCGAGTGAGAGATGGCTGAGACTGAGCTGAGAGCTGGTTCACTTGGAAACTATGGCTTGGGAATGAGCCAGGTGTCTATTTTGGGTCCCTCCACAGGCTGGAGTTGCCTGCAGTCAAGCTGGACTTCTTTCTAGGGCAAGCCAAAATGTTGCTCTGTCTTCTGGAGGAGCAAAGAGCAGGAACAGCGCAATAACTAAATAGATTTCAATTTAGTTGACTCTTAGCTCTAGGGATGTTCAAATAATTTTAAGCTTGCTACTGTAATTTTTATGATCAATTCCCAGCGACAATTGGGAAGCTAATCAAAAGGTTCATGAAGACTTACACAAAAGTTAATTCTGCAGTCTAATCAACTACTGAAAGGTTTTGAATGTGGAAGTTTTGACAATTATTTAGCCAAATGTTACATTTACATTTGCTAGCGAGGGATGAAATTTGAGTACATGTTAATATCCTTTTGAATGTTTCATAAAATTTGCATTAATCAAGGTATTACTAAGTTGTCTTTGAAGTTTTTTTTGTTTTGCAGTGACTGCAGTGCATCATAACATATCTTATGTGGGCTGTAAAAGGATGACATCGTGTCCTGTCACATCTTCAAGTTGTATTCTAAGCCAATATTTTTGCCTGTGTTAGTATGAAATCTAAATGTTCTGGAAAACTGTAATTTTTGGAGCCTTTTTCCTTTGTCTTACTCTGTATTTTCTTAAGATATTTTAGGTACTTGACATTCATATGTATGCCTTTCTACAAACTTGATTTATCATTATAAGCCAAAAATAATTAGTGCTACCTTCTAAAAGGATTCGTACAATTAAAATTTAGAATCTTTTTTCTGTCAAAGTTAATAAAATTTTATTTTGTGAAGAGATCAATGAATAAAAGAAAAGGAAGACTTGCTTTACAACCACTGGCCAAAGACTGACAACTGACTGTGAGCAGGGTGACTTTCCCAGCTTATGTTCAAGAATGAGACTGAACAACACACATCAGGAGAAAATCATTTTATTGGAAGGAGAAGAGCAGCTTGTCTGTCTTGAGTTAAGCCACACTGTAGTGATTTGGAATGGTAAATACAGGAACATTCCATGGATGTAGTTGTGAGGTAAGAAAACCATTAGCTGTTTCAGAAGATATTTCTGCCAGGGACAGGCAGATAATTTAATTCCTGCATGTGTAAGAAGTATTTCCAGGAGAACTTAAATAGCATCACTTGCTTGAGAGCAAAGTGTTGGAGCTCATGCAATGAGAACAGAATATGGAAATGAACAAGTAATAGAAAAGGAAACTTGTTTCAAACACTCTCTCCATGCATTGGGAAACACAGAGTGCTCCACCAGTGCTGCCATCAGCAAATGCCAACTGCACATTGTGAAATGCTGGGTATAGCTCTGTGGTAAGCTAATGTACATATTTCTTTGCTTTAAGCAAAGAAACTTTAGGAATGGGACCTAAAAGAAGGTTTGTCCTTGAATGAACTCTTAAAACAATAAAACTATATAGAATCTGTGTGTAATCTTCTTACCTTTGTGCATTTTTTTTGATCCAATTGCCAAGCAAGGTGCCAAATTCATCTGCCAACAAGCTGAAGGTCTAGAGCTAGAGAAAGCTGGAGTGAAATGTAAGCAAAGAGACCTAACCAGCCTCATGAGCAAATGTGTGAAAATCATTACAAAGAGAGAGTGTGTGTGTGCACATGCAAAATTTTTCCATGTGAATGATGGTATATAAAAATACCTATAGGCTACATTGCAGCACAATTATTCCACAGTCAATCCCAAAATTATGCACACAAATGGGAACTTGCAATTGTGTGCAGACTGTGAATTCCTCATGGTATGGGGAGACACCATGAGGGTTATGCTCACCTACACCAGTCATCAGCCAAGCCAGCACAACCCCTGAAACAAAGCCAACAATATCAATTCAACCCAGATTAAACTAAAAAGCCTAATTGTAAAACCATCCATATTAAAAACATACATTAAAAAAAAAAAAAAAAGAGTGTGATTCTGTGTGCAACATCAGCTGCCTTGAGGGAATTCAGTGTTTCTGAGTAAAAACACCAGTGCCGGAGCTCTCCAAACTCACCCCTTGTAGCAAGGCTAGTGTCTTCACCAGCCAGGCACTTTGCACCAAATCATGTCACAAGTGTGGACGTGGTGATGGGGACAACAGTTACAGACTAGGGGACAGAAGGGAAAAAACTATACAGAGAGCTGTGCCTGCTTTTTTGCTTTGCTAATTTTTGATCTTACCCCAGGGAAGATGTTCAGTTTGTCTGTTAAAAAGCTGAAGATCCAGATGGGAGCAAGGCTGTAAGAACGACGGCTGTGGCTGCTGGCAATCTTAAAGCAGATCCACTTATTCTTGTTCAGGAACAGTTTTGACAGTGTTAAAACGATGGGAGGCAGAGGAAGTTTGCTGAACACTTCTTCCATCACTGTGGCCATCGGTGGAGCTGATAGTAATTGTAGGAAATTAGTGCAGAAAAAAGCAGTTGCAAACAGAGGCACAGCCTCAAGCTATCAGTGTGACTTCTGAGTATTATTTTTCTCTGAAGAGGACTGCCCAGTCTCCCAGGAAACCAAGTTTAGCTACATCCTCCTCTTGCCTTTCATGTAATGTCAATAACTATTTATAATTGTTTTTTCTTCACATACAGTCAGAATACACATCAACTCCAGACTGCAGCTTTTTCTTTTTAAAGTCAGTGGAAACACAGGTTTCAATTTCCTCCCTGTTTCTGATTTATGATTAATACACATCTCCTTTGCAATGGCTCATATGCTGTCACTTTTGAACAGAAGAGCACTAGGGAAGTTCCAACTTTGAAATTAATTACAGGAATAAAGCCTTCTCTGCCTATTTTCTAATTATCCCTTTCTTTGTTAATGCCAAATAATGCCTTTAGCATCTTCCTGGAGAAAGTCTCATTGATCCCACTCTGTGATTATGGTGCTTTTATCTCCCATCTGTGCTGTGAAAGCTACAGGCCTTCCATTTCCAATGCAAAAACCTCCATGATTAAAATCATTAGTACAAACAATAAAACAAAAATTTTAAAAGGCTGGACAGGTACATGATGCAATCCATATACAAGACAGCCTTATCTAGTTCATGGATGAAAGAGGAGAGTGGAAAATGACATGCCTTTGACTCTGTGACTGAGAGACAAATTAGACTTTAAATTAACCTAAGAAATTTTGCGGACAATTCTTGGTGTAACTTGGAGAAAACTCCCACGCAGTGGGAGTCCATTGGTGAGATGGCTGGACAAAAGTTATGTCCCAGCCAAGACCGAGCTCTGGAGCAAAACCATGGTGCTCCTTCACTGCTCACCTTTGCTCTTTGCTAACCCTTTGTCTCAGTTGCAGAAGGGGCTGTCACAGGTCAAGGTGTCATGCATGTCCACCCCACCTTGCCCACAAAAAGCTGGGAGAGCAAGGAGGATCCTGGGTACGGAGCTGGAATTGACATGGATAATGACCTGAGACTGGAGCCAGGAAGAAAGGATGTCTTCCCAAGTTCAGGGATCAGGACAGGAGCACTCTCATGGGCCAGCACCAAGAGGTAGCAGCTGCCCCATATTCCCTGTGTCCACCTCCCCCTGTCCAGCTCAGGGAACCAGCAGGGTTGGTGTGATTGTGTTTTTGCACATTATTCAATCACCCTCCAGCTTCTCCAGGTGCCTCTGGGAGGAGCTTTTCATGTACAGTGACTTTTGACCAGAGCCCAGGGAAGGGAGTTTCCCAATGTGGCATCTCTCTGCACTCATGGCAAGCACCTGGTGGCTGCTGCTGCTCCACTTTCTGGATGAGATATTCCCTCCTGAGGGGAGCAGCCTGTGCTCCAGGAGCAGTGACTCTACAGGAAGAGCAGAGGACAGCCTGTGCGTGCTTGGAACGCTGCCATCCCTCCTGCCACACCTTGTTCTGTGCCCACCTGCCACAGCATCCTGGGGACACCAGGGCAGGACCAGCAGCAGGGTGGGGTGGGTTGGAAGAGCTGGATTCCCAGGACAGAGCTGTCAGCACGCTCCAGAGTGCCTGCTGCAGGAACCTGCCAACATTATGAAACGCACAGAAAAGCGCACGTGTGTAATTTTTTTTGCCGCATGTACCTCATGTCAGACCTTGCTCTTTTCCTTTTTGTTTTACCTCAGTTTTGGCTCCACAACTTGCTGTTCTCTAGTTTGTTCTCATGATGCTTTGAGTTGCTCCATGGTGTTTTGAGCTGTTTGCAGAAGAGCTGTCAGCCAGCTCCCGTTTCCCTCCCAGTGTGATTTAACCACAGAGAGCCAAAGGGGATGATGTTTGTGCAGGTTAGTGGCCTGGAGGCCTGGAAGCTCTGCTCCAGGCCTGGAGCATGATGAACTATTTTATAATATAGAGTCCAAAATTATGTTGAAAGCTGAATTACAAACACCTGGGGAGAGGTGGTGCTCTCAGCTCCACCTCCCACATGCCCCCCTGAAATGTAGGAGTTGGCTTTCCATTGCTTCCCTGATATAATTTTTTTTCCATTACAGAAGAGGCCAAAGCTTTTACAAGAGAAATATTAGTGAAATGTCATGGAGGATTATAAGTAACACAACACTGGGTTCCCCTACCTCAAACAGGACCCCAAACATCTCAAAAACAGCTTTGAAGAAATCATATCACAGCAGCAACAGCAGTAATAAATGTCTGATAAAACAGTTGGAGCAAGTTCTCTGCATTTTAAGAAAATGTGTGCAGTCGAAAAAGATAAAAAACTCCCATGTTTTAAAGAGTTCCTTATGAAAAAAAAAATTCCTATCTTTTTTGGCAATTTCTTGAAGGGCTTGATGTTTCTTGGGTTTTCTTCAAAGAAGATCTACAGCAACCAGTCAGAAAACGAGCAATTCCTTGTAAAACACAAAATTACCAACAGTGAGACCCCAGCCTAGGCCTGATGCACTTAATTAAAATTAGGTTGGCCTGCACTCTTCATTTGTTTACTCACTCAGCAGCCCAAGGGAATATTCTTCGTGTGTGAAGCAAAGCACGTGCCCTTGCAAGAGCAGGTTTTATGTCACTAAAAGCAAAAATGTAATCCTGCAAATGAAGGAATGCCTCATTAGAATTGCATTTACTTCACCACAAATGCCAGCCAAGAATTATTTTTTTAAACTTATACCCACACTTATGGCTTCCAGATATATTCTGCTACCAAAAAAAGGGACCACAAGGGACCTGTGATAGGATCCTTGGCGTAGGGTGTTTGCAGCTTATTAAAGAGGTGCCTAAGGAGGGTGTAAGCAAAGGGCTTGTGAGGAAAGAGAGAGGTGAAGGATGGCTGGGAACAACCCCAATTGAAGAGCAATTCAAAGAACCATGGGGCCCTGCATGGAATTCTCATCTCTGTTTTCACACAACTTCACACCAAGAAATACTCTTCCCTACAGACAGCAACAGCTCAGGATCAAAAGCCACCCTTGAAATAGCTTTCTTTTAACTTTCTATTAAAGTTTGTTTTAACAAAATAGGCTTTGGATGAAATTTCAGTTCTTGAAATTACAGCAGATTTTTTTTGTGGTTGGATTCAGTTCTGCTTTCCCATCCATATTGTGCTATAAGCAAGGTTACGGCCAACTTCTTTTATCTTGGTGAAATTTTGCCTCTCTGGATTAGGAAAAAAAAGAAAGTTAGGTGTTTGTTGTACAACACTGTCTGGAATTCCCCCAGCTAATGCCCCTTTGCTACTTTCTCCATAGGCTGAGACACAAAGTTTTGATTTTGAAATGGGAGTATTTTGCATATTGCAACTGGGAAAAGCACATTTCTTTCTAAACTCTTGGAGGCAAAGACAGACTAAGGAGGCACTTGCAGGGTTGCATTAGGAAGAGATGTTAGCTTGGGCTCCCACAGACTGCTGTGACTATCCACGCCAAGGGAGAAATGTATTTTATTTACAACGTGGAGGAAAGTTGCAGAATGTTTATGAAGATGGGTGGCTGCCCTGTGAATTCATTCTCTACAGAGTTCAAGGAGCAGTCAGCTGCTGCAAGAGCCTCTGAAAGTTTTCATTGAGTTGCTGGCTGCCTCCCCTTACCAGCTATCTTCCTGACTGGGGTTAAATAAGGACAAGCTTTTAAAACTCTAGTATCTTAAAACAAGTTACCTTATTTTTTGCTGATTTGGCATGTATTTCCATGGAAACAGAAGCAAGAACTAGAAGCCAGCAGCTGAAGTTGGCTACACCACTGCTCTTGGCTTGTTCTACTTCCATTTCCATGGAAACTGATGCAAAATCAGTGCAAACAAGGCAAAGTTTGCTTTTTTTTTTCTTTTAATTAACCCTTTCTTGATTTTCCACTTCCAAATTAACTTGTTGCCAGACCTGCAGACACAAAGTCATTGGAAATGCAAGGAAGAGCAGCAAGATCTCTTCACAAGTCTGTGGAAGTGTTTCCCTGTGTGTATGTGTGTGCACTTGGTTTTCTAACATGAATTTCAAAGTAGTCTCCAATTTACTTTGAGGATGCCGAAGAAAAAGAAATTTGTGATATAAGGGAGGCTGACATGCACGATTGTCGCCCATGGAGGTTAAAGGCAGAAGCAATAAAGTGGCAATGGAGAGAAGAATTTTGAAGAAAAGAAATGGCACTTTTTGCCTATGGCTTTCTAGTTTTCTAGATTATTTCTCCTCTGAAACTACATATAGTCTCCTTTTTGGCTAAAAACCCATTGAAACTCAGATTTTGGCATACCTTTTTCTTTTTTCTTTCTTTCCCACCCCCTCCTGATCTGGCAGTGTGCTAAAGTGCATAGAGCCCATGCCACAAACTTTCCAAGGTGTTGGGTAACACATGAAATTTAATGTGGAGCCAAAGCATTATAGGCTGTGTTACAGAGTCTGGGCAGGCTGGGGTTGACCACTGCTCATGGAGCATGAGATATGCAGGTTTTCTTTGAGTTCATGACTGAGCCTGATCTGAGATTAAGTCATGTTTAGGGCATTGATTCACTTACCGTGCTTCGTTAACAGGGCTTTAATGAAAAAGTCTGGATCCAGACATGCAAACCTCAATGTAATAAAGAATTGAATCATCTACCTGAGTCCGCCAAAAGCCAAAACAAATATAATTTATGTCTATGCCCCACTGCTTCTCACTGCTGGACCAATGCTTACATGTAGAAAAGGTTTTCCAGGTTGTAGTCTGCTTAGACATGGGTGGCTTTGGATGACTCTCCTTCAATTGATTGTTATTTCTCATAAAATGCAAGAAGAAGTATGGTGGGAGAAAATGGCTACAGAGAAAGGAGTTGGCCTATGTCATACATCTAGTTACCAACATATTAAAACACCAGATTTATAGCCAGTAGAGAATAGAGGCCAATGTTTTAAGAGAGGTGAAAAAAAATACAAAGAAAATCAATACTTTTCATGTCTTGATTCATTTTTCCTTCCAATTAATACACTTCTAGATTAGGCCTGTTTTTAAGAACTTGTTCGTGGTTGCACTGGACACAGCAGAACCCGGTCTGTACCAGCTCTGATCTCACCTGAAGAGCAATCAATGTTTGAATATTAAAAACTGTTTAGGAATATGGAAAATTGTCACCTGCAAATGTCAGTTGCATTGTAACAAAAACATTCATGACTATAAGGCACATATTCCCTTTGGTATGTGGGAAAAACAAAGGTCACTGGCTAAAGTGCATTGGTACTGTTAAAATTCATATTTAAATTCCCCAGTCCTAGCACTGGATATTGGTCAAAACCACTCCCAAGGTTAGTCAAAGCTCTCTTCATATCTTTCTCCCAAAATACTTTTCCTTCCATCCAGACATCTGGAACAATACAGCTGATTAAAAATATTAATCAGAGATTCCAATCTGTTGGACAGAAAACAAATGGGACCAAACAATGTCTCCCTAGAAAGAAAATTGTGGTTTGACAAATCTGTGGCTTAGCAGTCTGCCACTGGATCAAATATCTGTCGTGTTTGGTTTTTTCAGGGCATTTTTTAACAAGATTTTTCCTTTACCAGGTAACCAGGTCAGAAGGAATCTTTTCATACCCATATTTTAAATGTGTTTCACTTTGGTCTTGGAAAGCAGCCTGGTTTTTTAACAGCTGCAGTTCATTAACCAACCCATTCCAAAAGTGTCTCCCTGCCATGCCATTTTCATTTTAGATAACATGTTTTGTCCTGTTTCTGCCTCACAGAGGAAGATGACCAAAAAATCTGAACAACACCAGAAATTCTGCATTCTTTTTGATCCTTTTAACTGCTGGGACACAGAACAAATAGCACATATCCAAGAAAAATATTTTGGGTAGGTCTTTCTCCTCTGAAAAATTGTATGATGTGAAAACATTTCTGGTTTTCTACAGGAAGAGATTATTTATTTATTTATTTTGCCCAGGAAGGGATGCTTTGGTTCTTTGTTCGAGTATCACCAAAAAACCCATGACACGGGCACTGGTGTTTTGGTTGCAGTCACGTGGATCTGGAGTCGACCTAAGGAGCTGCTTGGCTGGACCAGTGGTCCAGGAGCACGGGCAAGGCCAATGCCAAGGGCAACTGCTCCTTGACAAGGAGCTTTGTTCCCCTCCCAAGCAGCTCATCCTCTCCTCTTTCCGGCATGTTTTGTGCAGGGAGTGACCAGCACACCCCATCCTGGGGTGCAGCCAATTTTCTTTTCGCTATCGTTTTCCCTTAGGCTCAAGATTCCTGCATCTCATTTTCTGTCTGTGGATATTGATGCACCAAAACCCAGGATCCTCTTCCACACATTTTTTTATGCTTGGCACGGTCTCCCATAACTGCTGCAAACACCACAGTAGCTGATAGCATTCGGTGGCCTTTTGTGCTGACATTTCAGCCTCTCACAAACTAGAACTGGCCTTATCTGTTGGCCACAGTGCCTGAGGCTTTTCTTCTCACTGGCTTTTTCTTTCAGCTGCCTACCATTATGTAAAGATTTCCAAAATAACAACAGGTTGCCTCTTCTGCAGAAAAAGAATGGAGTCAGGGAGAATCCAAAAATACTGCAGATACAGAACAATACCTATTTTTATATAATTAATATATTAGATTATTGATGTTTCAGATTAATTACATTAATTACATCCAAGCTTATCAAACAATGGGAATTATCCCCTGGTGAGAAAAAAATTGTCAAATTTATATCCTTCTTTTAGTATTTTCATTGATTCAAAATGTAGAAAAATCCATATACACACAACATGAAACCTTCTCAAAGTGAATTGAAGTGCAAACGCTCTGCCAGCTCAGCTGTGGTGTTTCACACCACCCACACCTCAGCAGCCCCTTTTTCTGTCTGGATTTGTAGTCTGGGCAGTGGGGTTTATTTGCTTTTTCTTCTCCTCTTCCCTTATCTTTCATCTTCCAACAAACAAAAAAGGGAAAGAAACGGGGTGGGGAGAATAGGACTCTGTAACAGAAGTTGTCCGTTACAAATCCAACTGGAACAAAAATTTTCTGTTGCAGATCACTTCAAAACAGATGTTTCTTTCATAATCATGCAGTCGGGAGGAAAACAGAGAAAAAGGAAGTGATCGCATCCTCCCAAGTGCTGTGAGTTTTGCAGCATTCAGAGACACATTTTTCGTTTTGAAAGAATTGAAAATGTGTCAAGCTGCTCTAGCTATTAATCCACACATCCAGCCTGAACAGGGATTGAAGTGATAAGCAGTTTGATATCAAGTCTGTACTGGTTCTTTGGCAATAGTTTAATGACTATCTTGGATGTGATTAATGAAAAATACTGTTAAGAATAATGATGTTGCACCACACCCTGAGCTGATTTCCACCCTGTCCTGCAAAGCTGCTCTGTGTGGCAGCCAAGGTCTCATCCGGGCCCTGCAGGCAGCCAGATCCAGGCAGGGCTTACTGAGGACCTCAGGAAGAGTGAGAGCCTCTCCTCTTCCAGGAAAACTTTGATTTTTCCTGTCTATTGTTTCCTTTCTGTGCGTGGCAGTGAGATGCAGCCCTCCCACAACCTGCCCGGCGATACCCTGTTGCTCAGCAACCCCATACTTGCTGAGAAAGCTCTTTTCCAGCAGCAAACCTGGGCTGTAGAGGAAGATGAGATGACATGAGACCCCAACACTGCCGTTTAGGTTGGCCAAGCAGCAAAATCCCTGTGAGCAGATGCAGGTCAGTAACAGCAAAGGCCCTGGTGCAATGTCAGCTGAGGAGCAGCAGCACTGCGCCTTCTGCTCCTCTGTATCTGGGCTGTTTTGGAACACTTAGTGGTGATTATCCCAAAATTTTTAACTAATTTTAACTAATTAAAAACATCTCCTGCTCTGCACTTCCAGTGTCCCAGTTAGATCTAGAGCATGGAACTGGAATCACATTTTGCTTGGAGTGAGCCAGCCAGCCAGCAGCACCAATGAGATGGGGAGAGGGAGGCTGCAAAGCTCTGCTGGCATGAAAGCCACCCCTGGGGTCAGCTGGCATTGAGCACGAAGATGGGCAATAGACTGGAGTGGAAAGAGTCAGTGGGGAACAACTGGATTCCGTTAATGAATTGGGTGGAAACCAGGACGTGGTTAAGTAAAAGGTTTAGTTCATCCCCTAAATACTTGGGAAAAATCAGCCTATACTCTCCTTATCTTCTCCAGAGCCAGCAGCACTGGAGAGCAGGTCCTCTCCCACCTCGATGAGCAGCTGGAGATCACAGCCATACCCTCTAAACCCACAGCCATTTGGCTCTGCAGGGTCTGGGTGTTTTTGGGATCCAGGAGCTCCACTGCCCATAGGGTTGTGGCCAGCAGTGGGGCTGTGCTGCCAGGTGTGTTTCAACACCCCTCATGACACATGGGGAAAGCAGAGATCAGGGGACAGAGGATGGATAAGCACTTTTACCTCTGCTGGTAGAAACCACTCCAAAATCTTTTCTGCAATTGGAGTGACTTTGACAGTGCAGTACGTACATATTTGTCCTTTTTAGAAATTTTTAGAAATTACAACTTCTAGAAAACTAACTAGGTTTTTCTGTCAGGGCCATGTTCTCACATGGTTAATGGTGTTCACAGAAGTGTCTTGTTACAAGGTTTGTGAAGGTCCCATCAGGTCTTCAGGGCCAACCATCATTCCAGCAGACACCACTGCGATCTGTGCCCTGAAAATCCCACATCCTGGCACAAGGCTTCTGCAGACATGGCTGTTTGCTACCTGACTACAGTACCTACGTGCCATCTCACCAGAAGGAAAGGAAAACAAATATAGGTTTGACATGACCTGCTGGACAACCTCAGTAAAAGAGGGGCCGCTTTCAGAAGCACAGCCCCTCTCACAACACACAGCAAGCTGTGGTTTCTCACCCGCTTCTCTGGGCTGGTTCAGAAGTGTATCTACTCATTTTTGAGCTTTGGTTTGCAGTGCTGTGAACATGAATGAGTGTTTCCTACACACATCTTCTGTGCTCAGGGACTGCCCAGCCTGAGCAGAAATGTTTGAGGGAAGGAGGGAGCTCAGACCCTGGGGGTAAATGCAAATGCCAACAGCAAGCTTGAGGTGGATATGATGGGCCAGCTTCCATTCTCTGAATAAAAAGTTGCTTCTGTAACACTTCAAGGTGATGCAGGTTGACACACTGTAAGGAAGAGAGATAAACATTGCTTTACACATGCTCAAACTATGCAAAAGTGCAAGAACAACACAGACATCAGGGCATCATTATAGCACAGAAACCCAGCTATCTATTTAGTGGTTTCTTGTGCCAGAGCCTAGGGTTTGCCATGAGAAAGGCTCAGTTACACCTCCAAAGGCTGAAACCCTCCCCTTTCCATTGGGCAGTGCAGGCTGAGGCATGAGGAGATGGAAACCTCAATCTTTGCACTTAAAATTACAACAGAGGGTTGAAGACAGAAGGAAGGCAATTAAATTAGTAAAGAAACTGAAGGGTAAGTGTTTTATATATTACATAATGAAGATAAAGACAGATTGCTGGTGTGTAATTTTGGTAGCATCCAGGGAAGAGCTGGGCAGGGAGCAATGTGAGCACAGTCAATATTGCAAAGCTAGTGGCAGGAAACTGTGGGCAGGGCTTACTCCTGCAGAGGGGAGAGGAACAATGTACCAGCAATAGGAAAGGCCTGGGATAAACTTCTGGAAGTGGGAAACAGCAAATACTGGTGTTTAGCTCTGGTGTGTCTCTTTCCACCAACTTATTTCAAAGAGCTTTGTGCTGGAGTATTAGGCCAGATGTGAACAGAGTGCAGAGTTGTGTGCTGAATGTCCTTGCTGGTGTAATAGCACTGCCCAGCTCGTCTCCTTTGCAGTTTTCACAGGATTCATTAAATTCCCCTTCCCTCTCAGTAGGTCTCATTATCCTCCTCTGTCTGTGCTGTACCCTAAATGTCACTTTCTCCATTTTGTGCATAGGGATGCACCAGGAGGCAAAGCAACCTCCCACAAAGGCAAGGAGAGACCCTGGATCTCCCAGGTGCTACAGCTGATGAGCATCTGTACTTTAAAAAGTTGCCTCACACTGTCAGGATCACCCAGAATCCCCTCCAGAGAGTGAAGGGCAATCACAGAGCCCCACATGCAGCCCTGTGGCTCTCATGTCCCTTAGTCCCATCAGGCTGTAGCTAAACACTAGAGAAGATAATAAACCTTTTCTTCCATTAAAAAATGTGCTAGGAAACGGTTTGCCTGCTTGGTGGGAGTAGTCCAGCTGGAGACATCAGAAGTCTCCAAAGCCTCAGTCTGCTCCTCACTGCTCCCATGGTGAGACATGGCCCAGGAGAACCTCACATGTCAATCAAAACATGACAGCTCAGGATGGGAGAGGAGCAAAGCTCAGTGTCACCACAGCATCACATGTGCTGTCTGGGGCCAGGGTACCACTTGTTCCTTCAAGGTGTGCTTTCCTGGCCCTAAGCAGCAGCCTGCCAGAGCTCCTGGCATAGCCCTGTGCCCAGCACCCAGGCTAGGATGAGTAGCCAGCAGTTTGTGTATCTTCCAAGTCTTCATCCTAAAGAGAACAGTTTTTGGGTATGACCACAGTAATTTCTAAGCATATTTGAAACCTCTGACATGCTCCTGAGTTAGCCCCCATCCCTTTCTCTAGCTTCTTTCCAGTGCCAGGACCATCAAGAAAAGCCATTCACAAGCACACAAGTCTTGCTGAAAAACCCCATTTTCCAAGAGAGACTTGGAGGCCAGGTTGTTATGTCAGCTGGGAGTTTTGGAAAGCTTCAGGCTATCCTGCTTTCTGTGGCATGAAACCCTGCGGTGCAATCACTGCTAAACAATGCAGTTTTCAAGAAAGAGAACAGTGATGATTCCACCTGACAGCCTTTCCAGTACTTTTATGAGAAGGGCAAACCAGGCCAAGAAAGCATCTGAGAAGTCAAGCCAGGCACCGCCACAAATCTCCAGGAATAAAGCAACACCAAAGGTCTGGCTTCTGGTAAAATGTGCATTTCTGCCACACTACTGCTCCTTCCAAATCACTTTTTACTAAGTGTCCCACATGTGCCCTTTCCTCCTGCGACAGGATATCCTTCATTTGTCTGCACCAAGTGCAGATGAGCACTTCTTCGTGTTGTTTTCCAAGTCGGCTGATGGGAGGGTCAGCAGGGGCCAAAGCAGCTGCAACAAGTAAAGGAAAGATAACCATGGCAACCCAAGTTATCTGCATCCTCCATGTATTTCCTTCTCCCCACCCTACAGCATATCTTTCCCACCCAAACCTCAAGCCGATAGAGCCAGTGACCAGCTGGCAGGATGGGGGCTGCAGCAGTGTCTCCTGCACCCAGCGTGTCTTGCTGTGTTTCGGGGCTCACCACTGCAGGCTGAAGTCATCCAAAAGAGACTGAAACACTAGACAGGAACAACCTGCAAGAAGAAGAGCTCTTCACTTCTGTAGATGGGGCACTGGATACATTGCCTTTGCTCCCGAGTTGCAGATCCATTGATGCTGCTCCTGGTTTTGGCTCTGAGCTGTAACCGTTCCACAGCAGCAACAGCTTCTCCATCTGTGCCCCACATCAAACCCAGCTACAGCTTTGGCCGGACTTTCCTGGGACTTGATAAATGCAACGCCTGCATTGGGACATCCATATGCAAGAAGTTCTTTAAAGAGGAAATAAGGTCAGAAACTCAGCACACTAATTTTTAAAGTGTTCTGTATAGTAATTTGAAAGTTGCCTGTTCGAATTTCCAAGTACTTTCGTGAATGACAATGCAAAGAGCAACTTAGAATCCAGCTGTTATTACAGCACTTAGTATTTTCATGTCTATAAGTTGCTGCTTTGTCTCTTTTCTTTTAAAGCCACACAAACACGATCAGACTTCAGCCCTGAATTATAATTTGAAAGCAGGAGTAAAAGGCACAAATTTCTGCCTAGAATGTGGCTCTGAAAAAATTCAAGGCAGTGATGGGGGAAGGGAAGAGGCAAGGAAGAAATCAGCTCTTTTAGGTTTACTGGAAACATTTTATTATGAGCAACTGACTAAAGGCAAAAGAGGGTTTAGCTTTGTATGCTCCCAACGGAGTATGCTAACTACAAACATATAAGCATGCAGTATAATTTTGTACCAGGTGCAACAACATGAATGTGCAGAATTTCACGTGCGTTTTAACTAAGATCAAAAGTGATTTAAACCTGCCTGAGGCATGAGGACTTCTGCACATGAGGTTACCCACACGCTTGAAAATAGCATGTGGCCAAATTACTGGTGCATTTTTGGGAGATTTGTGTGAGAACTTGAAGGCAGAAATTGCCTCTGCCTCAATGTTGATGAGACATACTTTGTCCAAGTGGTCATCAGACCAATCCAATCACTTTTAGGCTCAAAAGCAGAGCATATCTGATGACAGCAGGGAAAATGTTGCCAGTTGTATTTGAGGGGAAAGTTAAAGGCAGTGCTTGGCAGTGGAAGGGTTTATTGGGTCTGATATGATTTATAGAGCCATATGCACTTTCTTTTATAGATATAAAAGCCTGGGGGAGAAGAAATGATTATAGTAAAATTGCATTTTTAATGCTATAATGTAAGTAGCATAGTATTAGACAAATCACCATTTTTATCTTAAACTATCCTATAAAACGTAGCATAGTAAAACCATAATGGGTTGTCTGGGATGGACTTGTAATTCCAGACATCCATCCTTCCCCACTGCTGTTGGAAAAAGGCAGTTTGTGCCTTTGCTAAGCCAGAGCAACCCTTGCTGTTGCACATTGGGGGTCCCAGTCCTTGTCAGTTTGCCCTTTGGCTTTCCACCTCCACAGTGCCAGAGTGAGCAGCAAGAGGTGCATAGGGCCCAGTGCCACGTTTCTCCCAGCCCAGCCTGGACTCCTATCCCAAAATGCAGCATGGATTTCCAATCAGTGTGCTCAGCTGGCTGAGGGGCTGGCAAGGGTCTGCAGGGGTCAGGGTATGGTCAGGGTATGGGCTGCTCTGCGTTTTATTCCCTGCAACAGGATGGCACCAAAGCTGGCTCCTTCCCTGTGCCCCAGCCTCTGCGACCTCTTTGCTGCTCACCTTTGCAGGGATTTTAGGGACCTGGTACAAAGCAGCTCCCTTTTGATTACTCCCTCTTGGCCACTGTGGAGGACAGGGCTGTGCAGGTTCCCTCAGCCCTGCCAAAACCAGCAGAACTGCCTCTGGCCCTGGGGTTCCAGCTGCATCGGGCTGTGGGAGGGAAGTGCTACATGAGCCAAGGCAGGAGGGTCCTGTGCTGGCTCCCCTCCAGGGAACAGTGGGAACGGGGTGTGCAGAGGGTGCCACTGGGGTCCAGGAGTGCAGAGCCACAAACGTGGGAGCAGGATGCTTCTGCCTCAGGGAAGACAGAGGGGCTTCCTAAGCCAGAGACTTCTTTTCCTCTCCCACCAGCTCGCAGTTGGCTTCCCACAAATAACTGATAACGTGCAGTTCTGCTCTGAGTGCTTTGGAAAGGGGAACTTCTATGTTCTCCTGAGCAGTCATTCAGCTTCAGGGTTTTACTCCTTTGCAGGGGTAAAACTTGTTCTCCCACTTGATTTCTTGAAAAACTGGGCTTTTTTTAGCAAGTGGGAGGTTAAAGGGAAATTTCAGGGGTGCTTATGCTCTTTGATCCACCCTCATGTGTCTTTTCACATGTTCACAAAGGTGTATGGCACTTGGGCTTCTCTGTGTTAATTCACATTAGAACATGCTTCATTAATTCTCTATCATCTCTGGGAGCTCTGACATGCATTCACAGTAAGAAGATGTGGGTTTTGTTCCCAGAACGGCTGGTGACTCATCTTGTGCTCCAATGTTCTATACTTCCCTTCTCTTTGCCCAACTTTATCCATCTGTAAATGAGAATACCAAGCCTGCCTACCAACTGTACTGAGAGCAGAGTGCAGTGAAAGTTTTCATAAAATATTAGATTTTCAAAACTCTGCAGAACTGAGCTGACCAAAACTATTCGCAGAATTGTGCCAATGTTGGTGCTGAGCTTTGACCAAAAATAATGGGAAAGAAGCCTGAAAAAGCTGGAATGCTTCAATTTGATGGAGGTTTATATGGTATTTGTTTTGTTTCATTTTTTGTTTTAAGACTTAACTTACTTCATTAAAAAAATAAAAAGTAAAATTCCAAACGCAAGCAAAATTATTTTGGCTGAAAAAAATACTTCATCTCATTGAGGAATAAAGAAAAACAAATTTGGAATTCTTCAGCATTTAGTTCTGGGTTGATCTAAAATCTGTAATCTGTGACTCACTTATTCACATGGGTCTTACTGAAGGTCTTGGAGTATTTGCAGGCCCTTAGCTAAAAGGCTTCATATGAGAGGGTGTTGTTGTTACAGCACAACTTGATGATGAATCTTGAAACTATCTGGCAAGTGTGCCAGACCAGCACTGTGCTGCCCAGAAATTATGCCAAATACAGACTTGCAACAGCCCATGCCGGGTTCCCAGGCCCATGTGGCTCTCCCCCAAGAGGTCTGCAGAGGAAATCACTCCATCCACCCTCAAATTAATGCTCAGCCCTGGATTTCACACATCCATGCTCTGCTTGCATGCAGGACACGGCACTTTCCTGCTCTCTGAGCTCCCCTGAACGCACACACTTGAGTCAAGTCACAAGGCATGTTTGTGCTTAACTTAAAAAAAAAAAAGAAAAAAATTAAAGAAAGAGAAACCCAGCCCAGGGCCATCTCTTCCCTGTATGTGCCTGGCACACTGTGCCCACTTTGCAGATTAGGCACTGGGAGGGGTCCTGATGCACAAAAATCACAGTGAGCCACAGCAAATGTTCTCTTTTCTTTAGTCCTAGCTCAAAATCAGACACACAAAAAACCCCACCAAAACCAAACAATGTATTTATTTTCATGCCAGGTGCCCTAATAGGGTTTCCCCCATCCTAAGCACCTGTGCCTGCCCCAGAGCTGAGCTGCACAACTCAGTGAGGTGCTGCCTTCAGGAGGGATCATCTGATCAGTCTCTGACTGCAGATGCTGGCTCGTGTCACTGAGACAGTTATTTGCCTGAAATCTTGGAAAATTAATCCCCCACAAATTTCTCTGTGCCGATTTCCCAAATGGAAGTTGAAAGGAAAGACCAGCTGCAGCTTTCAGACTTGTTAATGTCTTTTCATATAACTCCAGCTAGGCTAATCCTGCAGGGAACCTCGTGCCTCTCCTGTTTCACTTCTGAGTTACCAGCTTTAATTTACGGTGAGATTAAATTAGGAGGTGCTTTCTTACGCATTTGGCCAAGGAGTTTAGGGCAGGAGGGTTCAGAGGCAGCAAGTACAAGATGTTGGCCAAACCAAAGGTCAGAGTTCAGCTGCTTTCCCAGAGTAGGTTACAGACATGCTCCCAGAACAGGCACCACACTCCTTGGCTCCGGCATGTGCAACGCGTGTGTGGGCAGGGCTGAGGGGGCTGCTGAAACAAAAAAAAATTACCTAATTACCCAGCCCATATGCTCCCCTCCTGTGCCTGTGTGGGGGGAGCAAATTAGTGCAAGATCTCCATGGCTACAGAGGTGCTGCACGCCCAGGGCACACATACCCCATCCCCTCATCACACCCCAAACTTTGCTGCTGCCAGGGAGGTCACTCATCCTGGCTGCTGAAATACAGTCAGGGATGTTGGGGGAGACATGCAGACCCCAGTACTGAGTAAAGCCACCATCTCAAATCAAGAGGTCATTTTGATATTTCCAAATACTTTTATTGACAGGAGGTTTTATTGCCAGGAATGTCCTTTAGAGTGTTGCATACGCCTTTTTTGGGACCCTTTCTCTAGGATTAAGGAAATTTTAAAACACTGGGAATCCTTCATGAACCAAAACCCTGCGACCCTCTCCCTTTCCTCCCTCCCTCTACATGACCCAAAAAACCACCCTCAGCCAATGGCAGCATTCATGATGAGGAATGGTATAAGTGGGAAGCAAAGAAAGACTTTTTTTCCAAAGCACATTTTCTCAGCTGATGGTTTCAGCCTGCTCCCCTTGCCCCAGTGCCAGGGGCCACCCACTGGGGGTCACTCGGCCTTTGGCAGGTGATGGCAGCAGGCCCCTAGGGCCGGCCTGCAGAAACTCAGTGGGGTGGGATCTGTGCGGGTGTCCATGTGGCTTGTTAACCCGCTCTCCGTGGGGCTCTCGTTTTGGTTTGGCAGGTTTGACACCTGGCTTTCTTCTCATTTAAAGCTGCCCCCCAGCTCCCTGCTCAGCTACTCGGGCAACTACACCGACGATGCCAAGAGCTGGCGCCTGGTCGACATCACCCGGCTGACCTCCAAGTACCAGCACGACCGGGCTGACAAGCGCATCTGCACCTCCCTGCTCAAGACCAAGACGTGCAGCCTGGAGCGCGCCCTGCGCCGCACCCAGCGCTTCCAGAAGTGGCTGCGGGCCAAGCGCCTCACGCCCGACCTGGTCCAGGTCTGTGTCCCCACAGCTCCGGTGCCCCACAACAGCTGGGGGAGCAGAGGGAAGAGGGAGTCCGATGTGGTTCAGGGGGGTAAAAAGGGTCTGAAGGGGATATGGTTGACATTTGGTGGTTGGAGGGTGAGTTTGGGTGGTGGCTGGCACTCTTCCTCCTGCCTGGTCAGTGGATGAGGGGCAGCCCTGTGTGCCCCCAGCCAAGTCATCTGCCAAAAGCAAAATGAGGCCCTGGTGGGAAATAAAACACCACAGTCCAGCGCTAAGCCTGTCCAGCCACAGGTAATACTGTGGCACAGACTGTCCAGGGCTGAGATGGGCTTGGCCTGGCAAGGAAGGCACCAGCTCCTGGCTCCCTGTGCAGGCTGAGGCTGAAGGCCCATGGAAAGCCATGGCAGCCATTGTCTTCAGGCACAGGGATAACAACAGGTCATGCACACAAACACAGCAGCAGCTCCAGTGGAGAGATTGCTGCTATTATTTTTCCCAGTTTTCCATCATGTCTCAACATTGTGGGTTTGTTTCGGATTTGTTTTTGGTCATAAATTTGCACCCAAAAGGGCAGCCCATGCCTTGAAAGTGATTTTGCTTTGGGCCAGGGACCAAGTCAGCATGGGCCTCTCTTGCTTGTGGCTGGCAGGACAAGGGCCATGGGCAGTCAGAGCCAGAGCCTCGATTACTCATCCTCCTGCCATCCATAGCAAATTACCTCAGGCACAAAGAAGCACACTGCCCTTTCTGCCACAGTCCTGGGGTGTCACAGGCAAAGCCAGGACAGGAGCACAGTGTGTGGGGGTTTCTGCCACCAGGCAGATGGGCAGCTATGGCACAGGGCATCCTGCTCACTCCACCCACACAACAGCAAAATATTGCAGTAACCACTGGATAGGGTCAGGGGCCAAGGTGGGGCTTGGTTATTCTGAACAAGACCCTGAGAGGCAAAGGAAGATTATTCCAGTACTTCTCCACCTTCCAAGAGAGAAGTGACTGTGAAAAAGAAACTTTTTTTTTTTTTCTATAAACTTCTTGCTGCATACGCTCCGCTTTTTTGAGTGCTAAGGCTATCCTGCTTTAGTTTTACCTCTTCTGTTACCCTGTGGAGCAGCATACCTGAGGAGGGAGAGTGAGGGATCTGCTGGGGCTATGCCTGGGCTGCACTAAAAAGGACTCATCCAAATCACTGACAGTCCAGCACAGCAGATCACCGTGAAGTCAATACCCTCCCATGTGGCACATGCTTGACAGGGAAAAGGTTTTTGGAGCAAAGCTACACTGTACTTTGTCTTGTAACCCTGGGAGAGGCACTGTGGAGAGGGGTCAGCGTATCACTTCCCCTCAGAGCATGCATCACCTGAGCTTGTGCATCATGGGCAGGGACAACTCCTCCCTGGGGTGGCAGACAGCAGTTTCCTGCTACTGTCCCCACAGGCAGCACTGTAGGGGGCTGCAGGAGAGTGGGTGGGGCTGCCAGGTCCTCCAGCCTTGCTGGACTGTCCCAGGTGTTTGTGCCAAACTGTGCTGCCCCCCCAGCAGTGCTGGGTGAAAGGGAATGAGCTGAGAGCTTAAAACTTCCATTTGCTGAGCTGGGTGAAAAAGTAACTGGAGAAATGTGGCTCTGTGGTATCTCAGATCTGCTGCAAAGTTAAATCATCAGCTGAGCCTCAATCCTTCTCCTTAAAAGGCTCTTCATGTGCTATAGTTCTCCCTACCCCGTCCTCTCAGAGTCTGAAGTCCCGGCTGAGCTGGCTGGGTTGCACACACTCACACACACAAATATGGGTGCACATGTGCACACACACAGCACCACGCAGAGATTCTGGCTGGGGCACCCTGGCCTTGCACCTATCCAGTTTCTCCCAGGAGCTTGAATTTCCCTGTGCAGCAGCAGTGGGAAGCTGAGCTGATGCCAGTTCCAGGGCACCTCTGAAGTGAGCTCAGGGCCAGCCCGGGGGGACGTGCCCAGGGACAAACTCCCTGGGACATTTCATCAACCCCTGAAGCTTTTTAGCTGCAAAGGGCACAGGAGGCTGCAGGGAAGCCCAGACCTTTGCACAACAGCCTCAGGATTGCTCTGCTCTTGTTTTCATGGTCCTTTGATTCTGTAGATCAAGCAGAAAAACAAAAATTGGACTATAACAGCATATAGATTTGAAGACACAGAAAAGCACAGTGATCCAGAAGCCATGGGACTTACTCTCCCACCTCCAAATTTCAGCAGCAATCACTTTTTAGGATCAGGCATGTGCTCTGAAAAATGGCTTCTGGTCTCAACTTGGTCTAAATTGAAAAACAGACAGTGACAGTAACATTTCAGTCAGAGTGCGTGTGAGTTTGTACGTGAGACCCCCTCCCAGCCATGGCAGATTACAGTGCATCCAGACCTCCCCAGTCCATCCAACCCCACAGAGATGGCGATGCCCTTCCCCTCTGGCCTCCCCACTTGCCCTCCTCCCAGCTGAAAACCAGCACCTCTGCCTGCACCCAGCCCAGGTGCCCCTCTGCAAAGTTTGCTGGGCAGACACTTGTTGGTAACTCAGCAAATGCCATCAGAGAGGGGTTTGTTGGGGGGTACCATATGTCACTGCAAACACTTAACCTGAAGCACTGCTCTGATGGCTTTATTTTCCCCCTCTCCCTCTTTTGGAGGTGTTAACAGCACACCTCTCTCGATGCCTGAGACAATGCCCACTGTGGTTCACAAAGCTGCAGTCACACAGCAGTGCTTGTTTCCCTCCCCTGCAGTTTACCCTGTACAGCAGCACTGGGGAAAGCTAATGGGCCCAGGTAATTTTGTCTGATAGACAGAGAATTACAACAAACCATAACGTGCTTGAATCAAAATGACAGACCATGAAGTAATGTTTTTCCACTTTACGCTGCCTGCCCTGCCTGACCCAGCCATCAGCTGAGCCGCCTGCCACAGTGATTATTTCACCCGCCACGATGAAAATCTTTATTGGATGCAGAAATTTCTTCAGTCTTAAAACCCAGCCTGCCTCAGAGATGAGCAGGATTTAGCTGGGGCTCAGCCAGCCTGGCAGCCCCAGCCACCCGCTGCTTCTCCCAGGAGCTCACCGCCTCAAACTGCTCTGGGTGCTTTCCCTGTTGGAGGGGAAAAGCAACAACAAGGCAGGTTGGCTTCGACACAGATCGCCCACAGGGCAAATTTACAGACCTGCCTACAAAGCACAGCCTGGAAAATGCTGAAGGCAGACAGAGAGGAGTACCAAGGTGAAAAGTCAGCATTTGCAGCCCCTCTCTAGGTCAGACTGTTCGAAACCACTGACCAGCACCTCATCCTGCCCTCAGCAGATGCACCAGCACCCCAGTTATTGGCCTCTGAGTCTAGTCCACACGTCTTTGCTTGCTGCACGTGGGCAGCAGCTCACTCATGTGTCCATTAGTCCATACTAGGGGAGGATGGGCACTATGGGGCTTCCAGAGCCACCTTCCAGAGCCACTGCCTCTTTGACCTGGTACCTCATCACCAGAGATGTGCTTCCATAAACCTGGGCAGTGGGTATGATCTTCTTAGGGCACCCTTACTTTTTTTCTTTTGGGAGTGAAGCAAACCTTTGGATTCACGTGGCCAGGAGCTGTAGGTGCTTTGACACCCACATCCAAGTGGAGGCCACACTAAACCTGGTACTTTGGTGAAACTGCACCCAAGCAGTGGCTCTTGAAGCAGGAGGCAGCCATGCTCCTGGTCTGGGCCATCCCTCCTCAGGCTGACTGAAGAGAAAAGAGAGCAAGAAGAAGTTGTCTTCCAGAAATTGTCTTCACATCCAAGTGAATTCTGGGTGTGTTGTGCTACATACACATATGCATGTATACATGGAGTTTAAAATGTCATTTTTACCCCTACTGCATTTACTGTGCAGTAGGGATAAAAAAATCACAGCTGAGTTCAGGCTTTGCAGGAAGTACTCACCATCAGATATAGAAATGTGGGTGTTTAATCAAAGTAAATAAGAAGTTTTCCATATCGATCACAAAAAATACCATGTCAGGCTGTCTGTCAGGTCTTGTTCTCTGGGGTGATAAGTCGCTGCAAAGGACTTGATATATTCTCAGATACATCCAGTGTTTCGAGTATGTGTTCTTCACATTTGTCGTCCATTGACAGCTTTTGTCTGACAGTTTTACAACTCCAGCTCCTTTTCTGCTGTAGGGATGTTTCCATCAGTCTGCAGGAAGGTGAGACCTCTCACCACTGAAACAATCAAGCAGCTGCTGAGCTTTATGCTGTTGTCTGTCTCTGCCAAAATCAAAAGGCTCCATTGTCCAGTTTTTGTGGGTCAGGTCTTCATTAAACTGTAGGAAGTTGCACTAATGTTTGATGCAAAGGTGGCAGCACCCAGCCCTGCCCCTGTGCTCCCACACCTCTGCTGATGTGGCCAAACTGTTCCTCAGGAAACCAGCAGCCATGAGCACCACGAGCCTCTGTGAGGAGGATGAGCTCTGACCTTGCAAAAATCCTAACTGCACCCTCCATGCCTTCTCTGCCGCTGTGGTTTCTGTTCCTACAGAATACTCCTCAGGGTCTCAGCTTTTGCATTGCAAACTTCTGGAGACAGCAAGGCTTTCTAAGTTTGACTGCAAATATTTGCATACATGCTGAGCTGCAAGAGACTTTCTCCACCGTTTATCTCTTATTTAACATGATTCTGTTCTGCTCATTTTTTCTCACTTCTCCTCCAACAGGAAAGTAACAGAGTCAGTCACAACCTTCCTGTAACTGCTGCAAGACAGAAATCTATAACCATCTCTCTCTCTGCACCCCTTCTGTGGTTTTAGACAGTTAATTGAGAGAATACTTCCTTGATAAAGCTACACCAGAGGAGAGACGTGTATGAAGACTTGCAACTGGAACTGAGGAGAATTAATTTTGACAAATGTTTTATTCTTTAGGGGGAAAAAGGTCTTTTGGGTTTTGTGAAACAACACTTTATTTAGGATTGAGTTTCCCATGTAGTTTACACAAGCTATTGGATTTTTGGACTTGTTTTGTGCAACTGATGGCCAAGGAAGGGACTTCACTGAGACCAGCAGGGATACACGGGAAGAGATTGGGACATACAGTCCCTCCTTTCCACTTCCAGCTGGGAGAGTGTCATACTCCTCCTTTCCATGTTTCTCTATTTCTTTGTCATGGCTGGGTTACTACGTGTTTTATGCCAAGTGAACAGCTCGCACAGGAAGGACTGAGAGGGACCTACCTCAGAGTTACCAAATGACCTGGGGAGATGCTGCATCAAATCTTTGCTCTCAGCATGAAGGATGGCAGGGAGCAACGTGAGCTCCAGTGCCCGTTGTTCTGAAGCACATCTCCTAGTCATCAAATTATAAAGAAAACACAAAAGAGTAAATTTGGCTACTGTGATCATTTTCAATAGAGGCTTAAAAAACCCTGATTCCCTTCCCCAGCAGAGGCATGGCAGGGCAGTGTTTCTGTGCCACTGTGGGCAACCCTCCATATATTCACTCTCCTTGGCTATAAAGGAAGAATAACTAAAAATAAAAAAGGTCATTTTTTACTATGAAAATATAAATTTCTATGCCACCTATGCCAGCTGTAGATTGTTTGTGCAATTTTACAAGCCAAACCTCCACATCTGAATGCTGAAATCCAGTAGTAGTTGACTCCATTAACCCAACAGTTCTCTGTTTGTTGCTGGTATTTACAAAAAAATACGCACAGGCTATTCAAATTTGGTTTTGATAGTTAATGCGTGAGTATATCAGAGAGAGAGAGAGTATATCCTGTGCTTATGCTCACACACAATGTTTATTTACATTTTTAAAGCATGTTTACTGACCTTAGCAAACGGTCTTTCCAAGAAAGCTGCTCGCAGGTTAAGCAAATAGCGAGGCGATCCGAAGATTATTTAATGAGGGAAGTGACTCACTGTCCTAACAACAGGAGGGCCTCCACCAGCGAGCCAGGATGCCAGGGCTGGAAACCCGGGCGGAGGGAGGAGTCCCACGGTGTGGACAGACACGAGTTGTGCAGCTGGGGAGTATGAGGTTTGCAGTGCCCATGACTGGGGCCCACTCTGGAAGCCTCATTTGTGAGCTGGCTTTTTTGGATGTGTAAGGCTTTTCCTAGGAAGGGTTTGCTGCTGAGATCCCCCGTGTGCCCATATCCTTTGGAGCTGTGCCGCAGTGGGCAGAGCACAGAGGTGCCTGTACCCCCAGCATGGTCCAAGCACATTGCAGCATCTCAGGCTGGAAGATAGATATCCCTGCCGTGTTTTCCCCTCTCATCAGGGCCTGTCCAGCCCAATGCTGCGCTGCCCATCCCAGCGTCTCCTGGACAGGATTGTGCGGCGCTACGCGGAGGTGCCAGACGCCGGCAGCATCTACATGGATCACCTCACCGACCGGGACAAGCTGCGCCTGCTGTACACCCTGGCAGTGAACTCACACCCCATCCTCCTACAGGTATGTGCCACCCTGCCCCAGCTTGAAACACCACAACCAAACCCTTGCATGAGATGTGTGCCAGCCTCAGGTGCAGAGGAGTCCCAGCCCTGGCCTTTGTCAGCTGCCTGGCCTTCAAATGGCATGTTTCTTCTATGGGGTTGGGTGGCTGAAGCCAAGCAGACTCATGAGGTCCTCCTTGCATCAGTCTGTGAAGCTGTGGAGAGACAGGGATACCCAGTCCCTTAAATAAATCAGAACATAGGTGGGGTTTTGCACTAGAGCACAGTGAAAGTCAGGGTTTTACATGTCCCTGATACTTCACAGTGTTAAGTTTGCGTTGCTAATACATCACTTAAAATCACAGTCTGTTTATGAAAGAGCAAGATTTCCCATGCTCTACATGCCAGAGCTGTGTTTTCCATTGGCATGCCACTGGTAACTAGCTCCATGGCAAAGTGCAGCTTTGCAGAAGTGCTCAGTGGAATCCCAAGTACAACTGAACCCTGGGTTTAGAGGCAGTGATCCAGGAGGCCTCACACCCCTCCCCTGGTCCCCTTCTGGCATGCCTGGCAGGTGGCTCCTCTTTTTCCTCGTGTCTCTGAGGGAGCATCCTCACCTTTCCCCACACCGTCCCACCTTTAGTCCTCATTGCTGTTTCTTGCAACCCTTTATGGTTCCACAAAGAACAGAGGCAGTGGCAGCATCATCCATGTTTGGCCCCAGGCCACCACTGCATCAGCAGCTCGCAGGGCTCTGTGTGGTCCCAGGGAAGGGACTTGGTGCTCCTGTTCTGGGATGCTCCTGGGGATCATTCAGCCACCCCAGCCATGGGTTATTGAGACATGAAGCTGTGACTCTTAGCACTCTGGGGAATGCAGCTTAAAGAGGTGAGAAAAAAAAAGCCAAAGAGAAATGGCTTAATTTTACATGGTTGCCCAAAATGCCTTTACAGCAGAAGGGAGAAACAACCTTAAACATGAAACTGGACAAGTCCATAGTGCCTTGGCAGGGTCTGAGGTGCTGGGCAGACAGATGAATTATAATGCAAATGACAGAAAGCTTAGTGCTGGCATAGCTCAGCAGTCATAGAGTTTGGTTTCCACCTGGGATAACTGTGCTGCTGGCACGAGCTGCAGGGATGCAGGGAGCCCAGCTCAAGAGTTCCCACTGGAGCAAAAACCCAGCACTTCTGTTCCTAAGACTGCAAATCTCTTACAAAAGAGCCAGGCAGTTCTCACCAATTAGCAAAATCTTCTTTATCCCCACCTCAACTCCAAGCTGTGACTTCATCTGTTCAGAGGGACCCATCAAAGACACCTAAAATTAGCTGTTCTGTGGCTAAAATTTTCATGAATTTGACACCTATTATTATCTTGGACTTTCCAGTTAGTCTCTCTTACTGAATAAGCTTTGAAAAGCCAGATTCTTCCTTCATGACAAAAAAGGACCAAAAGAAAAAAGAAGCATCACAACTACTCCAGGATGGGGCAGTTAGTACCTCCCCCAGCTGCTGGGGCAGGATGGGGTGAGGAAGGGCTGCAGGCCTTAGAAACCAAAACACAACACTGCTGCTTGGGGGTAGGGAGGTGGGTCCGTGGGCAGAGGGCAGGGATAATCCTCCCATTCCCACTCTCCCTGGCAGATCTTCCCCAACGTGGAGGGCTGGCCCTTCCCACGGTACCTGGGCTCCTGCGGGCGCCTGGTGGTCAGCGCCAGCACCCGGCCCCTGCGCGACTTCTTCGGCGCGGCCCCCGAGGTGGCCGCAGACCTGGCCCTGCAGCTCCTCGCCGTCCTGCGCTCCATGGGCACCAACGACCTCAACTACTTCTTCTACTTCACCCACGTGGACGCTGGCACCTTCGGCGTGTTCAGCAACGGGCATCTGTTCATCCGGGATGCCAGCACGCTGGGCATCATCGACAAGGAGGAAGGTGCGCAGCAGGCTCCGTGCTGGCACGTCTGTCGCGGGAGGGCTCAGGAGGCAGGGCAAACAAACCTTTCTCCTTCCACCTTTGTCTCTACTGCTAGCTGACTTTTTATTTAATTAACCAAACACCACCTGCTGAATTAAATAATGACAAATTATTTATGGGAGAGATCCTGGCTCTGAGCTGGGAAGGCGACAGGTATTTTATGTGTGCAGTCAGTGGTTTGGTGACCACTCCATAGCTGGCAGCAGCTTTCAGTGTGCACAGTGTGCTGAATGCTCTCATTTGAAGTCTTCCTTTTAAAATTTTGCCACACAAATGTCAATATTTGCAAGCAGAAATTTCATAATTTCATTTGGTTTAAGTATTGGGTCAAATTGGACCCTTTTTATGTGCATTTATTGCATTAATGGTTATTATTATGCTAATAATGCTAATAATGGTTATTATTATTATTATGACAACAACGGTAACAAAATCTCCCTTGTCATTTTTACATAAAATCAAGAGTTACTATTCACTTTTCAGAGGTTATTGGTCTACCCCTGGAAGCAGAGCCAGTCAAAGACTGTTCTTCCAATAACTTAACACTTTTGTTTTGAATATTCAAATTGTCAAAAGTCCTTTCCTCAGCTCACACATTCAGCTGAGTAGGTCTCAAATATTCAGAAGCAGCTGTCAGAAAATTTTCCACTGGGTTTCCTTTTCTTGTCCCAGCAGCCATTACTGTTAACTGGACTCCAGCTAGATGAGCCGCTGTTGCAATGTAATTATTTTGATTAACATGGAAAAAATTACAGGTCTGGCTATTTGTGGCAGTTTTTGTAGGAACTCCACATTTTAGGTTTTTTACTCCAGTTTTCATTTTTTCTGCATCAGCTTGACTTGACAGACTCCTCTCCAGTTCCTCTGACAGGAGGAGCTCTGTCATTCAGAAAAATATACATATTTCAGGAGCGAGAAAATTGGCTCATACACAGCTACAGCACTGAGCAATTTGTGGTGAAAGGTGGTCGAATCCCTTAGATAGTAACAAACCCCATGTTAACACAGAGCTACAGATATCTGTGACTGTCCAAGAGTTCACTGCTGTGTTTCTAACAACTGGTATAATTGTCCCCAACAGGGAGCCAGCTGATGGATGGCCAACAGGACTATAAAGATATATTTAGCTGCCTGACTGTGGACTGCCAGTCTGCATTTGTGTCCTGTAACTCCATCGGGGAGAAGCACAGCCTCGTCATGGTGTGCCAAGAGCTTTTGCCCAAGCTCCTGGCGGGGAAATTCCGGCCCCCTGTGCAGGAGAAGATCGACAGCTTCCTTCAGCACTGTGCTGGTGGCCTCACTGATGGCCAGGGAGTCAACGAGGCCATCGCGGAGCTGGCAGAGCTCCTGAAGCCTCTGCGCTCCTGCGACTCCCGCTTTGCCTACCGCTACCCTGACTGCAGATACAGCGACAAATACTGACAGAGGAGCAGTCCCTGGGGAGGATGGGGCAGCGTCAGCCCCCTGCCAGTGCAGGGACAGAGAAGGAACCAGGGTAGCTGCAAAGAGCTGCCCCAAATCCGCAGCTTTCTCATCGAGGCGGAGGAGGAGGGAGCAAAGCACACGCGGGATTTATTCTTCACCTCCCAGAGATGCATTTGTTACGTGGGATATAGACATGATGTATGGTTTATGGATTATTAGCATTGTCATGAGTGACAAGGAGCTACAGGATTAATAAATCTCATTCACATGTTTTGGCCTTGGAAGAGTTTTCCATGCCTTTTGTTGAAAAGCAAGGCAGGATGCTCACAACCAGCTAGATAGAGGAGTTTTATTGCCAAGAGACTCTTTCTGATGGGGATGATACATCCATAATGTGGGATGGATGGAAGCATTTAAGACTTTCCCTGTGACTATTTTTAATGTGCTAAAAATGATAAATAAACTGAACCACTGGATCAGTTCTGTACCATCACCTACCACAGATCACTTTCATAAAATATTTAAATTTTATTACTGTTATGGCACACAAAACAGAAAGATACAATCAACAGCATTAAAAAGCTGAAAGGTCCCATGCCTATAGAGATTTAATTTCTCTGATCCCCAAACATAATTACTTCTAGTCTTTCCCAAGTTGATGGAAGCATTTGGAGATTAATATGGAGTTTTGGTTTAAGACAAGAAAAAAACCCCAACTCTGGGATGTGATTGCTCAGCAGATATTTTCACATTTTTCTCTCTAAAGTGGAGGAACCATTTGCACAAAACCATTCAGATGGGAGAATTACCTGAAGGGGAGAAGCAAGACAGGCAGAGGATGAGACATTAATTTACAGTGAGCCTGACAAGACCTGGTGAACACTCAGTACTCCAGTGTAGGTGCTGGGGCACCTTCCAAGAGCTGAGGAGATCTAAGTTCTGACCAGCAAAAGGTACAGTCATCCTTATCCATTTTGCTTCCAAAGAAGGAATTGGAAAGCCAGTCCCCAAAAGAGTGACTCAGACACTTAAAATTTGGGGTGGCAAACTCATTTCACAGCAGTTGTCCACCCAGGGCTAGATAGAGGTGCCTCATTTTATGGGAGATGGTTGCAAAAGTTGCAAAACACAAATTTCTCACCCAGAATCTGTCAGTCCCCCTCACATGAGCTCCCTGTGTGGTGTCAGAGGCCCACACCAAGCCTTCCCTGATGTGTAGGGGTCAGACAGACCTCACCTGGTTTTGGGCTTTCTCCTGACATCCAGGTGTGCAGGAAACAGACACCAAGCAAATTTTACTGAGCTGAGTGAGAAATGAGGCTTTCTGGATAACCCATAAGCATTTTCATTGTGGAAAGAGTCTTCCTCTAGCCATAGTTCACGAAAGAAATGAATAACAGCATAAAGACAGAAAAAGATGTGAGTGCATTTGCATTGCTAGTGGTTGTTCTGACTTGTGTTGTACAGAACAGGAATGCAACTCCAGATTTTGTGTTGGTTGTGGAGGGGCCCTGTGCATGCAGAGCATCCAGCCTGGGGTTCAAGGCAGGTGTGGGTGAAGGCTGGCAAGACAGGCTGGCCATCGAAAACCACACACACAGGTCTGACACGGGGGAAATCTGACCCAGGACATTTATTTTGCCTTTCTTCCTGGCATAAAGTATCAAGTGCACCTTTTCCCTCTCAAGATGTAGAAACATTGAAAATAATTTGTAGGTAAATTTAGCTGCAGGCCCAGATGGTCAGACAGCAAAAAGGTTTAAATATACAGCCTCAGCTACGGCTGCAGCCCTCTTTCCTGGTTTCAGTCTATTTCTACATCCTGGCTCTCTTCCAGAAAGAAAAACATGTCCTTCACTGAGATCCACAAGGCTGTCTAACAACCTGTTTCCATCAGTTTTTCTGAAATCTGTCTGCATCTCCAGTCTCTTGATGTGTGTTTTTGTCTGATAGCTGGGTGTTAGCTCCAGGCCCAGCGAGTATCCCACACTGTGCTGGAATCAGAGGAAACACAGAGGGGATGCATGTGCTCAGTGCCTTAGAGAATGGCAGGAGCATGCTCAGATCCCTCAGGTAAAGCCCAGCATTGTCCAAAAGGACTGAGAGGTGTCACACAGACTGTGTCTGAGCCCTGGTAGCTCACAGTCTGAAAGAGCTGGGGGTGAGAAACAGAAGAGCTGTGCCTTTATTTTGCTGCTTGGACTCAGTTGGCAAGGCTGCAGCAGAAGCCTTGAGACATGTAGCATCTATTTTTACAGGGCTCGATTCAAAGTTGTTAAAGCTGAGAGGAGTCTCCCCACTGCTTTTAATAGACTTTGATACGAATTTAAATAAAAAAGCCACTCATGATTAAAAATAACGAAATGGTGGATTTACAAATTATTAAAGCATTGGGAGCTGTGTTCTCCACCAGTTTCTCTTCAGACATTGATTACAAAGGCCAAGCTCATGTAAGACTGTGACTAATAAGCCAGCCATAAAATCAGTCCATGGCTCAGAGAACAATAATTTTCCTAAACTAAATCTCATTTCCCTGTATTTCCCTGGCCTTTTTTTTTTTTTTTCCCCGCTTTGCCAATTTTTACTCTTAATATTTTCCTTTTTCTTGGCAGGCAGACCCTGGAATCAGTGCCCACCCTGTCTGCCAGCTCCAGTCAAGCCTTCAAATCCTAGTAGGCCAAGCTCCAAAAGGATGTGAAATTAACTTATAAATGGCAATTATTTTAAACCAAATCCTTCCCAAAAGAACTCTCAAGCAATTTTTTCCTCTCTGCGTTCGAGTTATTTCTGTCAGTGGCTTTGTTTGAGCCTTTGCAAACTGTTCCTGGTAACAAATTCAACTGTTTCCACAGAAGAACAAGAATGGCAGAAGAGATCTTTCACCAGTTTCACAGTCAGCCTCAGCACCTCCTTTATCTGTGGGTAGTTTGTTGCTGCCTTTATGTCCAGCTGCTTACCAGGTGTCTCTCTCAGTGCCCCATATCCCACATATTTTTTAAGATTTCATGTGAAGAGGTTTGTGAAACTGTATTTCTTGCCATGTTTTGAGTAGCAGCATAGTTTGGCTCTGTCATTTCTCAGGGGCTGGGGGTTGCTACCTGTCCTGGGGGCTGGAGATTCAAATTTCCCACTCCATAGCTTTTGTGGGTGATAATTTCTTTCCCCACTTTGTACACACACCCCCAAGCTCCCAGCTTCCCACGTGGGGCTACCCAAAAAACATCGTGACATTTTGGAGAACTTGGAATCAGCACTCAACAGCTCCTATCCACAGGAGCAGCCAGTCAAGCACATTTCATGCATCTTTCCAGCAAGCTCAGCCAACAACAGTTGTTTGCAGGTGCTTTTTATTTTCCTTCTGGTTTTCTGAGACTTTAGGATGCACTTGGGTCCCATTTGCCAATTACTCTCTACAGCCAGGTGCTCCAGATACTTTATTGTTAATTATTCCTCAGCATCTCCCATCATGACATGAATCTGGAAAGTAGAGTTTTAACAAAAATATTGACTGTCATGAGATGTTATGAAATCACAAGAACCAGCTCTGTGGTGTTCTGAATCGGTTCACCAAGACATCAATTTGATTAATAGGTGAGCCTGACTGCTACTGTACCCTCTGTTCCCCTAATTCATTGCTGAAAGGAGCTTGGTGGCCATCCTGAAACTGAAAACAAACGAACAGGAATTTCAGGGAAAGGAAAATTACATGAAACAGCTACTCCAGGCTGGGGGGGT